>OZ020189.1:96784937-97230937 GCA_963971165.1 Philopedon plagiatum
GGCCTTCGACAAATTCACAAATGGAGAAAAGAAATAGAATCAGAAATATTACCAAATAAATGGAAATAAAAAAAAATAGCCTCCCTATCTCTCTCGTCGGTTTTTTCCGCTCTTCCACTGCCTGGACTATATGGGCAAGTCCTCATTTGCTCTGATCCCCCCGGTTTGGACTCCTTAGAGGAAATCACTCCCTACGCAACGTTGTCTAGTGCAGTTCTACCGACCGGTCTTGCCAACTAAGGTTTGTTTCTCTGTATCAGAAGATTTTTGCTCAGTTTTAGAGAAATATTTTTTATGCAAATCTATCGACGCGACGTTATAAATATTTCTTAGAAATTTTAGAATTTTTTTAGATTTTTTATCTCCCCTATTTGACATTTTCAGTTATGTGATTCACCACTGTAACAACAAGCCTAAACTTTCATGGAAAAAAAACAATGCAACTGACAAAAAGAGAAATATTATCCGAAAGTGGAACGGAAGACAGAAATAGGATGCCACAGAAGAATAAAGGGTTGTCAGATTAGAGATAATATCCCTGTTTCATATTTTCATTTAATTTTTTAGGGTTAAACATTCAGAAAAAAAAAACATTCTCCATTATTAAAAAGAGAAAAAATGAAGTACAGGGTGTTCGGATTTCGTTGTAATTGCAGGGTATCTCAGTTGTTATTAGAGATAGAGAGTTGCGGTTTTCGCGAAGTGTTGCTACTTTTTGATGAAACGAAAGATGGAATACAAATATTTTTCATGACCCCCTTCGTTTTTGATATACAGGACGAAATTGATTTTTTTTTTCATTTTCGGACCCCCTCGCATTTCAGTTATCGTGTAACTTAAAAAAATAGTAAAAATGGGTCTTATTCTAGTTTTCTACGTAGAATCGAGTGGCGTGGTTAGATTTTCATCAGGTATGATATTTTTCGAAATATTACTCAAACATATGTTTTTTAAAAGGAACACCCTGTAGGTATATTTCTTAATCATCAAATTTCCCCTTTCGAGAGCTTTTCAAAAATCTACCTATAACATGTTATGGTTGTTGTTTATTTTTAGTCCTTAAATCGAACTATTTACTTTTAAATTTTAATTTTGCGTAGTTGGCCGAGACGAGAAGAGTCAGTTGTTGTCATTAAGGGTATGTTTGGGTTTACGCTCGGAGTACTCCGAGTGAGCTCTTTTTACTATTTTCTGTTAGTTTTGGAGCTCCGACCACGCTCTGTTACATTTGGGTTGGCCTTTTTGAAGCTCTCCGAGCGTACTCTTATTACTCCGATTTTAAAAGAGGGCAGCTGGGGCGGGCATGCGCATTGTGTTCAATCTGATTATTTATTAACCTAAAAAATTGTTTGTCGTTAACCATAAACTTTTTTCTATGGTCGATATTTAGATGGTTCCTCTAGTGTTGCTATTTTTGTAAGTCGGTAAAGCTAGAGAAGCCCCAAAATGAGCCTTCAGTGTTTTAATCCATCTCCTGCCACCCACAGGTTGGTAACTACAGAGAGCGGAGATCCTGTAATTAATGAACAGCGAATCCTTTTGCAAAGATTGTCTGGTGAGAACTCTATTGTTTATCTTTAATTTGTTCTACATATGACTTTATCATGATAGCCTTGCTTACTTTTATTACCTTTTTTAAAAACACTTTTTTTAGATGATCAACTGGAATACTGTGAGTTGACAGAAGGGATTATAAATTCATTTAATTTAATGCTGGTAAATGATGCTGACAAGGCTGCTGGCAATAGCTTAGAAAATAAGGGAACACCTGAAGGCCTGAAATGGACACCAGAACAAACATTATTATTGATACGGCTAGTAGAATCAAATTATGAAAAATTTAATGAAGGTCTTAAAAAGAATGTTTGGCAAAAAATTGCCAACCAGTTATCAAGCATAACAAATAAAGTATTTACTGTCGAACAGTGTGACACAAAATGGAAGGGCCTTAAGCGCACATATAAATGTATAAAAGACCATAACAAGACATCTGGCAATGATCGAAAAAAATGGGAATACTTCTCTGCTATTGATGGCTTTTTAGGCCAAAAACCAGAAATTACACCTCGGAGCGTGTGTAGTACCTCAACCAATGAATTAGAAGTAAGAGGTAAAAACACATTTAACTACTTAACATAATTTAAATTTTTTTGAAGGGCTGTTTGATAATTTTTAGGTATTACTGAGGGTATTACACTTGTATTTTTAATTTTTAAAAAAATATAGGCTTATTGAAACCCAAAGACAACACACTAGAAGTTTTACTGAAATGTCCATTTTATCGACAAAAGATTTAAAAATATGGTCAAATTTAAGCGCCAGAGGCCAGAACTTTTGGAATCGATAGTAGTTCAGTTAAAAACCTTAAAATTATTTCCTTTTAGCTAGCGTTACTGATGCAAGTTCAAGTTCAGAGACATCAGCTACACCAACCAGAAAAAGGAAACGAAGTGGAGGATTGGAAGAAAGGCATAGAGAGAAAATGGAAATATATGACAAGTTTTTAAAGTTATTTAAGATAGCTGTTGAACATCAGACAGGTCAAAATATATCATATGACAGACTAATGGTTAAAGAATTACTTTAATTTGTTAAGAGCATTAAGGAGTCTGTCATTTAGGTGATTTTATTTTAATTTTTAGGGAAAACAGACTCCTTATCCCTCTAATCTTAATAAGTCCGAAGTGGATTTTTGTTGTTGTTTTGTATTTATAGTATAATAGAGCTATGAGAAAGTAAATCCTTATAAAGAGGTTTGATTTTTTTGTTAAAATAGGTTTTGTATAAATGTTTGGTTTCACTAAATTATCTCTTAACTTAAAAATGTCTTATTATTTGGTAGTATTGCTAATATTATTTATTAGTTACTTTTCTACCCAAACTGCAAATAATTATCAGTGGTAAATATTTTTTCATTTGCTAACAAGCAAAAAACTTTCATCAAGTATCACATGAAAGACTAAAAATAAAGCTTTTTCTAGAGTCGAGTAATCCGATCCATCATCTTTAAAAAAATATATATTTCACCAGTTTATTATTTGGATAAGGGCTCGGATAAGGGGGTTCATTAATTACATATAATACTGCCGGAAACTAAAACACAATTATAACATAATAAACCAGATTTGTTAAAACTAAAATTTGTCTTTTTATAAACAACATGTGATTTTCTGTTATTCAATACAAAGTTTATGTTTGAACTACAACGGTGGTCGATACTTTCATTTCTTTTAACTACTGCTTCGTTTATATTCCGACGTGGTAGTTCCCCTTCAATACTGACCAGTGCTTCATCATCGTCAAGTCTTCTGCATATACATATTATGTAGCAAACATGCAGAAATAATTATTAGTGGAATCATTTCAATGATTCGGTTTTCTAATAGTTTTAATCTTCGAAACCTTCCCTTCAAGAGTGCAAATGCTTGTTCCGAGGCTTGTTCTATCACAACTCTACATTTAGAGTGCATATTGTTGTAATTTGTTTGTACTGGGTTAAGGTGTCCGTTGTCCTTAAATGGGACCATTAGGTTTTTTAACAGAGGGTAGGCAGAATCCCCCAATAGATGGCCTTCAGGCCTTCATCCAAAAATTCCATGTTATTCAAATTTTGGCCAAAGCTACTACGTCTAAATACGCAGGCATCATGTAATGAGCCAACTTCTCCCGCATAGCAATCAATAAAGTTATAATTGTGGTCGCAGACACCTTGCAATAAAATAGAAGAAAATCCTTTTCGGTTAATACAGGGTTAGGCATTTGGTATCACCTATTTTCAAAAATCTGTTATAAGACCAAAAAACATTTTATTGAAACAAAATTATGAAAAATAACAATATTAATATGTGCAATTTATGTTTTAAAAATAACATCCTTTAAATGACTTCCTTGACTATCTATACATTTTTGTAATCGGGATCTAAAATTTTGCATAACTCGTTCCAACAATTCTGCTCCAATATTATTTATTTCTTCCAAAATACGTATTTTAAGTTCTTGGATGGTATTGGGACGCCTTTCATAAACCTTTTCCTTTAGATATCCCCAGAGGAAAAAATCAGGAGCCGTCAAATCGGGGGAATTAGCTGGCCACGTTAGGTCACCAAATTTTGATATCAAGCGACCGGGGAACATTTCTTGCAACAAAATTCGAGTTTGTCGTGCTGTATGTTCGGTAGCCCCATCTTGTTGGAACCAAATATGATTTTGTCCTATATAGTCTTCGCAATTCGGGCCGTAAAAATACCCGTAACATGTTAACGTAACGTTCGGAATTTATTGTAACAGTGTTGTTGTTTTCTTCAAAAAAATATGGCCCTATGATACCAAAAATTGAAACACCACACCGTACGGTGACTTTTTCATCATGGAGGGGTCGTTCATGAAGCTGTTGCGGATTTACGTCGGACCAATAACGATAATTTTGCTTATTCACATATCCGCTTAAATGGAAGTGCGCTTCGTCTGACATCATCAAGAAGTTTAACTGGTTTTCATCGTTTTCTAAAATTTGTAAAAATTGTCTACAGAAAGCAATACGAACTGGTTTGTCTGCTTCTTTTAACTTATGAACAACTTGGATTTTGTATGGGTGGAAGTGCAAATCAGAATGCAGAATTCTTCGCAATGTCCTGTTGGAAATGTGCAACGCAAGTGACTGCCTTGATGCAGATCGATTCGGACTTCTTATTACAGCTTGTCTTACCCGTTCAATATTTTCGGGTGTTCTGACTGTACGTATACCTCCACGAAAATTTGATACAACATTCCCTCTAACTTCAAAATCTCTTACCCACCTCATTATGGTTTGGCGCGTTGGAATTCTTCCGTGTCTTTCCACATTAAATTCGCGACGAAAATTTCTTTGCACTTGCACAACTGAATTACTTAATATGAATTGTTTTACGACATAAATTCGTTGATTTATCGGAAATTTGTCCATGACAAATTAAATTGCAACTATTGACATATACGAATGTGTCACTAAAATTGTCAAAAACAAATTATTATTTCCACAGCGCACTATGATAAATAGATGAAACCAGATGCCTAACCCTGTATAAGAAGCACTATTTCTTATGGGTGATTTTATTGGAATATGACTGCCGTCGATGGCACCAATTTCACCTAAAAAAGAAAGAAGTGACATTTTTAATATTATTTATTCTTTATTACCCATTCTTAATGCAATCAGTAAAAAATAGCATACTAATAAATTAAAACTAGACCTATGCACTATGTGAAGATACAAAGATACCTACATACTAATAACATTAATTCATTAATTGTAACAAAACATATAGCTTCGACCTTTCGTACTTTTACTTATATTAGGTATTAAGATTATTATTATTAATTCCAATAGTAAGCGGGTAAAACCTGATATACTATGAAATGTAATTTTATTTGTTGTGGTTAAACTTATTCCGAAACTTATTCCAAGGCTTTATTCAATAACTGTATATGTATAAACATGTACCTACCTGGAAATCCATGTTTTCCTTCAAAGGCCTCAGAAATTGTTCTGCAATTTTGTGCACTTGGCCATGCAATAATCCCTTTCCTCCTATTTAGGTCTAGTAACCGTCGACATATTTTATAAAAACATGTCCATGGAGTATAGCTACTTAAGCCAAAACGATCAGCTACACTTCTAAAGGTACGGTTTCCTCGGGGCGACCATATAGGCGTTCGTCGCTCGGCGATTATCGCGAACCACTGCTAATGGCAAAGTCGCTCAACATAGCCCCCTGGAGGGAGACGATTACATTGATTTGCCATTGAGCAGTGGTTCACGATCATCGCCGAGCGACGAACGCCTATCATGGTCGCCCCGAGGAAATCGCACCTTTAAAGAAAAAAAATATTTGAAAATTTGTAAGATTTAAATAATATGGTAAAGAATTAAAATATGTTCTTGTTATTTTGTATGTCACACACATTTTACTTACCTAAAGCTTTCTAAATTTCCCAAATACCATATGGTCATAAGCAGCTGTTTCTCTAGAGGGGTCTCTGGGTTACCCCCCCCCCCCCCCGCAATTGTTGTGGACTTATTTCAATAAGTTTATTTAATAGGGACTGAAATGTATCGGGGCACATTCTAAAATGAATAAAAAATTGTCTCCCTGTATAATTTAACACCGTGAACTCTGCATAGTTTTTGACTTTAACTAGAATGTTTTCACGTTCGTCTTCCTCATCACTATCAGTAAATAAATTCTCTGCCGCAAAGTAGGCAACATTATTAATAAAATTCATATGGAAAACAAAGAAAATAAAATGGAAAATACGAAACTTGCATAAATTTTAAAAAACGTACTACCATAACCTCGAATTCCAATAGTGACAGTTGTAGCGGCTCGAAATGCTCGAATATGTTTGGTTTGGTGCTGTGCGCTCTGTATGACGTCAGCACACTCCGTACCCGCTCCGCTCGCTCTACCGAGCGTCAACCCAAATATACCCAAAGTTGCTAGTTTTATATTACCTATCTTTAATCCGTTATTTATAAATTTTAAATAACAATATAGCAGTAAATGACAATTTTACCAATAACGAAAAGTATATGTTGGAATGCTTTATAACGATGCGACGAAAATAGTGATCATTACTGATCAGGCGTCTGATATGTATTTAGAAAGGTTTTTCTTATTATGTCTGGTAATTTATATATGCTATATTATTTCATTATTATATATAGGTACCCTGCAATAAAGCCATATTCTGTAGAATTAGAACAAAGCTTATAACTTTTGCAAAACCTCGCTCAAAAAATTATAACAAACTTCAACAGGAAGTCGAAGAAGTTCATGTTTTGGCAAGTATAGAAAACACCCCCGCAACTTCCTGCAGAAAGAGTGAATAAACAGACAAAATAGTAGATATTAGTCTAGAGAAAATCAACATAGGATTTATCCTAGAGAACAACGAGGTAGATTTGGCTTCAGCGAATCGTATTTCGTTCTACGATATAGAATCAAATTCTTCATATATAAAGGAAGTTTAACAGCACATAGGTACCTAAATATACTGGAAAATACTTTAGCTGAACTACATGACGATGTGCCTTTAGCCCAATTAAATCAGTTATATTTCCAGCAAGATGGTGCCCCGGCACATAATGCACAAATAATAAGACCATATTTAGGCAACAGTTTTCCAGGTCGTTGGATTGGGACCCATGGCCCCATAAGATGGCCCCCAAGGTCACCAGATTTATCAGTTCTCGATTTTTTCTTTTGGGGGTATTTGGAAAATAAAATATATCGTACTCAATAGCGAACAATGCACAGATCGCCGCAACGCAACGGAGCAAGAATTTAGAGATTTGCGAGGCCGCCCATTATTGATAAATGCCTTACGCAGAATAAGAAAACTGTGTCATAAATGCATTTTGGTTTGCAGTTTGAGCAATACATATAGAGGCTTTAATATGTTATTTGTTACTTTCAAAAGAACGGCTTAAATGGACTAACGCTTGTCGTTACCTAAAGATTTGTATGTTTTGTTTTTAAATTTGACTTTTATCTGCTATTAATTATTCAAGACAGCTTAATTTAATTTTCAAGTGATTAAAAACTAAGCAGTTTTAGTTCTGGTTGGGATTTTCTATATATCTAGATAACAGGTAGTGTTGTAGTTTAAAAAATAATACCAATTTAAAGAAATCAATGAAAATTCAGGATTTAACCAGTTTTTTTAAATCTAAATACTTGAATTGACGTTAAACCACATGTTAAACACGGCCAACTACGCAAAATTAAAGTTTAAAATTAAATAGCTCGATTTAAGGGTTAAAATTAAAAAATAACTATAAAGTGTTATATTTTTGAAATGCTCTCGAAAGGGGAAATTTAATGGTTAAGAAACATACAGGGTGTTCCATTTAAAAAAAACATATGTTTGGTTAATATCTCGAAAACTATCACATTTGATGAAAATCTAACACGCCACTCGATTCAACGTAGAAAACTCTAATAAGATCCATAACTGAAATGCGAGGGGGGTCCAAAAATGGAAAAAATCAATTTCGTCCTGTATGTCAAAAACGAAGGGGGACATGAAAAATATTTTTATGCCATCTTTCGTTTCGTCAAAAAGTAGCAGCACTTCGCGAAAACCGTAATCCTCTATCTCTAATAACAACCGAGATACCCTGCAATTACAACGAAATCCGAACGCTCTGTGAAGAAACCGGATGCTTTAGTTTCCCAGTCGTTTCATTTACGGCCAGATTCTCTAACGCTAGATCGGTCTAATTTGCCAACCAAAAGTTTTAAACTGACATGTGTAAGAGTAAGAACTAATATAGAATAATCTAAATTTTATACTATGAATTTGTTTCTTAGTTTTGGCAAATTTATAAAGAAAAGGGCAATTTTAGTACGCACTTTTCACAATAATAGAACTGAATTCATTCTAGCAACACATTCCAAGACGAAAATCATTTTGGTAACCAAGCAAATCGCTAAAATATTAGAATAATTTAAATTTTTAATGACAATTTATTGCAGGTTGCAGAAACAAAGTGCATTTTATTACAATAAAAACAACATAAAAGTTGTTCTTTCCCACGTTGAAATAAATGAAACGACATAAATGAATATTCGAATTAAAAATTCCGTCCCCCGGGCCCCGACTTCCTACCGGCGCGGCGTTTTGTCTCAACCAAAATTTAGAGATTTTTTCCAATTTGTAGATTTTTTCATAATTACTTAGAGACCCGGCTTGCCACCGTGTTGGCAACACTGCTAACGACTGAGAAGTGTGAGACGACGCTGTCATCCTACACATTGGCGCACCCAGGATTTTGCCTTGGGGGGGGGGGGGGGTGGTGGAAGGACTGATGTACCGTGGGGGAGGGCTGAATAATGCAATTCGGTGGATTTCTTCAATTATAAGTGCACTTTTTTAATTTTTGTGTATCTGGGATGTTGTGGGGGGGGGGGGGCTGCAGCCCCTCCAATGTGTGCGCCACTGGCCCTACAAATCATTCGGTTTCATCTGGCCTTTATCGATATAAATAGGTCGATTTTGACATCAATTCATTAAACACTTCCCTCCGTGCACACACACCCACACAGACTAACATTCATACTGACGAATACAACACCCATACCGAAAGGCATGTCGCAGGAATCAAATCCAAGATGAGATTATGACATCTTTGACGCGATACCCTTCGAGACACCGGACTGGTTTAAAAAAATAATCTTTTTTTCTTACAGAATCCTGCTACTTATTAATTTTAACTTTGACAAAACTAGCGGATATTTATATAGTTTATACAATTTGAAAATTTTTTAGAGGTGACTTGTGAACACCTATTTTCTTCTGCGTTTAAAAAAAAACAGCGCTACACAAGCTAGTGTGCAATAGTTCGGAACTCTTTTCTTGAGGACATAATTTATTCAAAATATTAATGAACTGAGTACATGCCACGACATACATCTTTCCGTAAGCAACAAAGAAACGTTGACGTGACATGTAAAATTTCCACCTCGAAAATTCCACGCGCCAATTCAGAACCTTTGAATTTTACATTTACAAGGACACTTTTGGATTATAAACTCGAGACCTACTATACTGATGTGTTGATTTGGAGTGTTAATATTTTTGCAGCACGGGCTAGACGCGTATGTTCCAAACTCTAGTTCCAGTGTGGCACGCTGGCGCGGCATTCCAAAACTGACAAATTATATTAAAGTAGTAAATCCTTTTATAAGAACTTTTTCTTATTATTTTATATTTTACAGAATTTAATTTTTGTTGTCACTTTAATAGCTAATATAAATTAATTTCTATTATAATAAGTTTAGATTTTCTTAGATATTTGTAAAGATTTTTTCTCTAATAAGCAATTAATGTTTACAGTATTGTGTACTTCTTCCAACACTAACAACATGGACTTTTTTCTAATATTTATATATTCAGCAATCTTTGTATAAAAGCTAGATACTATCTTCCAACAAAGAAGATGTGCTAAAAATAGCACAGGGAATAGAGGCAAAACGTGCATTTCCCCGGAAGTTTGTTTAAGCAAAAAACCGCAAATTTGCGACTAGGTGTCAGGAAGAAACTGTTCTAAATCCTGAAAAAAAAGTTTTAAATACATTTTTACTCTGAAATTTTAGATTTTGCCATTAATTCAATAACTGAACGCTTTGAACTAACAGAAAACTGCTACTTTTCGGTTTTTACTAACATTCTATTAATCAGTTTCAGAATATTAAAAGAAATGTTGTACGAATCAAGATATCAAACTTCAAGTAACTGAAGATCAAAACATAAAAAAAGATTTAGACGGAACAGAACTTTTTACCAAGCTATTATCTTTCTGAGATCTATTTTTTAATCGATTAAAGCTATTAGAAGTTTTAAACTACATAATAAACCAAGGTTTAAAACAATGTTTCCGTAAACTGTCAGTTAACAATAAGAATATTTTTAACTGGGTGTAGGTACCTATTAGTGTGGCTACGGGAGAATGAAGTTTTTCGAAACTGAAATTGATTAAAGTTATTTGAGATTTGCTATCGTCCAAGAGCAGTGTTCCAATTTGGCTATAATATCGATTAAAAGCGACATTGTTGAAAATATAAATTTTCAGATATAAAAGATAAATTCGCTTCAAAGAAAAAATGCGCCTAGTCTTACTTTCGGTTGTTTTTTTCTTAAGATAATCTTAGTTTCACGTTCTTTATAAATTAAGTCTTAAATGGAAAGGGATCGCCAACTAAACATTTGCACGGGGGCAGCCGATGCTTGAGGACCGACCCTGCACGTAATGTAAGGACCTGTCAATTGAATATCGAACTAAAGGTTGTTAACAGATTTTTTAATAGACCATCATAGTCAAAGCTTACTGAATACCGACAAGAACTTTTGTAACGTCTGTATTTTACTGGTATAGCTCAATAGGTGGCACACCTAACTTAAGACTAAGAAAAAAGAAAATCCTTACCGTCGCACATATTGGGCATGCGTACAATTGGGGTAGGTTTTGCCCGAGGGGCGGCTAACTTCCAAAAGAGGTGTACACAGATTTTAAATCAGTATTGATTTAATCTGAGTTAACACGATTTAATTGCTGTAACGCGCTGCCCAGCACTGTAGGTGATGCCAAATTGTGATGATGATTTAACGAATGTTAGGTGATTTTTGTGATTTATTGATGATTTATTGTGATTTTACATGATTTAAAGTGATTTAACTTGATTTCAAATGATTTAAAGCCACTTAAATTGATGTAAGTGATTTAAAAAAATCAAAACATCTAATGATTTAAGAAAGATTTAGAATGATTTAATGTGATTTAACAATATTATGTACACAGATTTAAGGGAGTGAGCCGCCCCTCGGTTTTGCCCATGATGGAGTTAAAGTGGACCGCGCAACAATTGTATGTGATTTACGAATGGAACTTTTACAATTAGCGGTCCATTTTTGTTTTTATATCACTAGTCTCAAAGTCGTCTTTCACCCTCCAAAGCAGCTCATCAGTATGTCAAAATAATTATTCATCTTGTAATCTTAACTTTGCCTCCAAATCATTAAATTAAAATGGTGTTAGTCATAACTGAGGTCAATTTATGAGGCAGTGTACATGAAAAATAGAACAAATTGTGTAAGGAGTGATCACACACCAGTTTATCATTCGATTTAAAAAGATGAGAATTTGAGATTCGTATGTGTTTAAGATTACCAGGAGAAACACAATGAACCAACTTTATTATTTTCAGTGCTACCAAATATCTACTGTATATCTAACTATGCCCCTTGGCAAGAAAACGTTTATTGGGTGTGACAGTTTTTTCGTTTTGGCCTTTTTTTCGTTTTTGTAAACTGGTAAGAGTACCTACTGGACTTTTACTTAAATACTTAATATTGTCATTTAAAAAAAATTTCTGCAATATGTTACCGAAAAGGCCAAAAGGTATTTTAACAGAATGTGAAAAAAAAATATACATAAATAACAAAGTTGCTTAGTTTTAATTATTAAATTACTTTCTTCTAGCGAGACAAGTAAAAATAAAAATTTACGGCAGAATCGCCAACGCTAGACCGGTCTAATTTGACAACCAAAAGTTTTAAACTGACAAGTTTAACGTCCAGTTGCAAAAACAATTCGATCAAGAATTAAATTAACTGGACACTTGCAATGTGACAGCACCCATGTTAATGTCATTGCCCAAGGTGACCCTGAACGTCAGTTAAATTTATGAAGACGAAAATCATTTGGAAATCAAGCAAATCGCTGAATAAAAAACAACTGATAAGTTTTTAACAATGGCATGCCAAAGACCTGTCAAAAACTAGCATTTGTGGCGTATCCTGAATATGACTTATGAAAAATTAGTCTATGATTACTCCTGAAGTTATAAGCTTTCTTTTTGTAAAAAACTAAATCCGTTGAGTGATTTTAGGACTTGTCGTACTATAGCCGTGACCCACCCTGCATACGACTAGTACAGACAAAAAACCGTTACTATTTTGATACAGTGAACAAACCTTGACAAAATGAAAAATCTACTCCTCTGTCGCATACGTTTATTAAATATAATTAAATATTGACAAAAAAGGTGGCACATTCTGAATTCCTCCTAACGGGACAATTTTTTAATTCGGTTTATTGATTGCTAAGTAATAATCCAAGGCCCACTTTCGTGACACACCCTGTATACTACTCGAGATAAAAATTATCCTATATCCCCGTGACGTAAGCTTCCCCTGTGTAAGTTTCATCGCTAAATGTTGCTCCGTGGGGACGAAATTGAGTAATCAACCAACAAACAATAAATAGCTTTTCGCATTTATAATATATGTAAGGATAGGTTAAGTTACTCAAATACTCATTTTATTAATACTTCAGCTATACATAGTACAGGTGTATTCGTCATTCCAAGCTTAATAACCTAGTATCTGTTAAAGTGTAAAATAACATAAATAAAGTACAACAATAAAAAAAACATTTAACAGGTTACACCGGACAAACGCGCTAACAGTAATTACAAACAAAACGCTTACTTACAATAATTATTTATATAGTTTTAAAAATTATTTTCGGGTGTTATCTGCATAAAATTCTTTAGTTGAATAGTAACATTTGTTCAGAAGCATCTTTTTAACCTCATCCTTAAATTTATCATACTCGAAATTCCTTAATACGTTTGGCAACTTGTTAAAAAGTTTTTTCCCAGCATATTCTGGTGATTTTTCAATCTTCGTCAAACTGTGATTTTCAGTTATGAACAGGTCACCACCTCTGGTCTGATAGTCATGATGGTAAGAATTTTTTGGAAATTTGTGACAGTTTTGTTTTACAAATAATAAGGTTCTATATGTGTATACATGGAAAAGACAAGATCTTTTGCGCAATAAATATAGGTTTACAACCATCTCGAAAGCCGACATTAAAAATGCACCGAATGGCCCTTTTTGGGAAATGAAGACTCTTTCCTACTCCACAGCCGCTCCCCATGGAGGAGTATTATAACTGAGGTGACTGTAAATAAGTGCATAATACATATTTATGATTGTTTCCTGATTAACTGTGTGTTTCAATTGATGTATAGCATGATAACCTTTGTTGATTCTGCTACCTGTATAGTCTATCTGTGCAGTCCAGTTGACTAGACTGTCCAGATATAGACCTAAAAATTTAGTAGTATTGGAGTTTTCAAGAGTCTCCACCTCCACTTTTTGTCTAACTATTGAACTGCAAAAGTTCAAGCAAACTGTCTTATTGACGTTTAAAATTAAATTATTAGAAGCACACCACGCATTAATCTGATTAATAAAACAATCGTTATTTTTAACTTAAGGTCTTGTGGGGTCGGTGCTGAGACCGCCACTGTTGTATCATCTGCAAACATTATTTTTGTCCCTTCGTTGATATAATCAGGCATGTCATTGATATATAGCAAAATCAGTAGAGGTCTTAGGACCGAGCCATGCGACAGACCAATGTTAATTGTTCTGGTGTTGGACATATCATTGCCTACCTTCACACACATCTGTCTATTTTGTATATGATTCCAACCATCTCAAAATATTCTCTATAAAACCATATACATGTAATTTGTTTAAAATGAAGGTTATATCGAGGGTGTCAAAGGCACGGGACAGATCGATAAAGAGAACCGCAACATATTCCCCTTCGTCCACTTTTTATAAACGAACTCCATGAGCCCTATCGCGGCTCTCTCCGTCGATCTGCCTCTCGTAAAGCCATGCTGACATTTTGTGAAAATTTTATAATGATCCAAAAAGCCAACAATTCTGTTGTAAAATAATCGCTCTATTATTTTGGAAATAGTGCTTAAAATAGATACGGGTCTATAGTTTTCCTCACTAGATGTATCAAGCTATAGGAACTACTAGTCCTGTCTTTAAACCATTCGGATATACCCCGGTATAAAAGATCAGTTCGGATCTGCTATCGACTCTTTAATGCTTTTTACAGCCAGAACTGGCACGTTATCAACACCTGTGCTGGTTTTATTTTTTAATTTTGATATGGTGCTTATCACCTCTTTTTTGCTTGTAGGATTAAAGGTAAATGCATCGCCATCATGATACAAATAAAAGAAGATATGATACCGCGCAGGTCACGTCGCGCCGCGCGTCGTGACCAATTCCGCGATATTTTGTAAACGAAACACGTCTTTTTTAAAATCGCGTTGTGTTTTCAACACTATTTTTTGGTGTTTGTTGGTGTTAGTACTGGCAACACTGTAAGGTCGCTGCTGTTGTTTGCCGTTTGGTTTTTCTTGATTTATTTTAAAATTTTGTTCCTTTTTAAGTAAATTTATGATCAATTCTTGATCACTTACTGATCGCTCAAGTTCTCTATTGATTGTTTTAGAGGATTCAACCTCTATTCTGGCAACTTTTAAGTCGCATTTTAGCGCCAATATTGACATTCTATTCTATTCATTCAGGCGTCTGATTTTCTAGGTTAGAAGTCAAATCGCTGGAACAATCATAAGTATAATCCAACACTTTCACTGGCCTTTTCGTTAGCACCTATAAATTCTATCACTTTGTCACTCAACATAATGTCACTGGGTACTTTTTTTAACATTAGTATGCGTATTAAATCATCTTTTTTAAGCCGCTTTAACTCGTTTTCCACTTCATCCGTCGCCATGTTGCCATATCCTAAGTGTTAAACACTGACATTTGTGGCGTCTCTTGTATACTTTTCGTGGCACAACCTATATACAGGGCGTTATGAAATTCCTTGCATATATTGAACCGGCAAGTCCTGGGCCCATATTTTTCAGCGCGATCGAAGAAGATCGTATACGAAAAATGACGATTTTCGCATGAAAACTGAATAATCTTACTTTTAAACATGCAAATTAAGTTCGTATTCGAATTTCTTCGTATGCCATTTAAATTGCGGATTTCGTGTGGGGATGGTGTGACAAAACTATCGAAAAATTAATACAATGGCAAGTATAAATGATTTACTTACTTACATAATCCTATGCCTTTATACCGTTAGGTGTAAGGCGGGTAGGTAGAGTTCAGTGCTGCATTTCTCTCCATTCTTTCCTGTCCTGTGTGTGTTTTTTTTGTGTCTTTCCATTCCATCCCCCTTTTCTTTGCCTCTTCTCTTATGCCGCACACTGGTTTTTCAAAGGAACAAAGTGTATTTTTGCTAGTTGTCAATAACTCTTTATTTTTCGTTTCTTTTCTATGTTGATTAACTAAAAACTTGCCTCTTTCTCTGTTGAAGGAATTGGAGCGCGAAGTCGACAAAAATTATATTTGCCATTCAGACTAAAAATTTTGTTTCGAATTCAAGGCCAATTTCTTAAAGCACATGCAACTTAGAATTAAAAAAATATATATATTTTAAAAGTAGAACTGTTATTACTAGACCATTTTTTTAACGGATCAAAATAAATAAGTATTTCTTGCGGGAAGCACCTATAGAAAAAACGGTTGCTTAATTTTTTAAGATCTTTATTATTCGTCAAGCTATAACTTGTAAGCTTCAATAAGCGTCAAGTTATGTTATAATGCATATGTTAACCTAAGACATTTAAAACAACCATCATAAATTTAGCTGCTGATATGTGCTAACAGACTTATTTAAAACTGATGTTCCCACTCGATATCAAGTACCCATGAAAATGGGCGCTTAATTTAATAATTTTGTTACTGCGATTCCAAGGGCATTTTCTTGTTTCAAGTCCAATATACTACAAATCATTAACTAATATTAATAAATAATTTAATAAATATTTTGAAAAAAATATCTCTATGTTACAAAGTAAGATGAAGTGGTCTAAAATATCACATCTTGCTAGACTTAATTGTTTTTATTTTATTCAGCTTAATTTCTAAGAACATTTTATACCCGACTTAACTCATTTAGCAAAATTCAAAAATACTATAATTTTGTCCCTTATAAAATGTCCCAAAAATAATATACCTCTCACTATGTATAATTTGGTACATGGATCTAGAGCTCCCAAAAAATACGGCTACAAAATTTTTATTGTTTTTCCGTAGTTTCAGATATTTTCATGTCTCTCTTAACATTTCTGGACTGGGAGAACTAGTGATGTAAACTGACAAAGAGTACTACTACTATTGAAAAAGCATAAGAATTTTCTGCCTGCATTTTTCTGCGAGCTCAACATCCGTGTCAAATTTTATATTAGTACTGCGTTTAAATCATATGAAAATAAATTTTTTCTCTAGACGTGTATAAGATGCATACGATTTTGTATATAGTTTGTACATACATATATACTATATATTATAGCAAATACATTAAGAAAAAAATATTTTTTAAGAAAATTTCTATTTATTTGAAAACAATTTTTTTGTTACTTATATTTTTGTTTTGACCCTTTACATCAGGAAAACACCATCAGTGACCCTCTATAAGTTAAATTTTAACAATTCTGTTAAAATACAGTAATTTTTAGTTTAATTAAAAATTATTTCTGTTCGGATAATAAAGTAATATTAGAAATGATAGTTTTTATGTTCATAACACAGGACCACAAATGGGAACCGAAAAAAGTCCTTTGGCGAGATTGATATCGTATATGTATTTTGGTGCGCTGATTACGAATCCGAGGTCCATATAACCCCAGCACATCACGTTCAAGGTCATTTGAAGGTCAAATGCATATATTACGGAAAAACAGAAAATCTGACCACGGATTCGGAAAGAGCGGGAAATTTTACGTCCAAATATGTAGTTTTTAGTTTTTCCAACATGACCCTCCAAGGTCATCTGGGGGTGAAATGACTCACCGATAGCCCAAATTCTTATTTCCCATATACATCATCACCTTGAAAGTGACGTGCTGGGATTATATGGACCTCGGATTCGTAATCAGCGCGTCAAAAATCCTAAAGATACCTGACTAAGTTGTACGTAAAAGTCTGTAGTTGTGATGATGTACCTATATGGGAAATAAGAATTTGGTCTATCGGTGAGTCATTTCACCCCCAGATGACCTTGGAGGGTCATGTTGGAAAAAATAAAAACTACATATTTGGACGTAAAATTTCCCGCTCTTTCCGAATCCGTGGTCAGCTTTTCTGTTTTTCCGTAATATATGCATTTGACCTTCAAATGACCTTGAACGTGATGTGCTGGGGTTATATGGACCTCGGATTCGTAATCAGCGCACCAAAATACATATAGGATATCAGTCTCGCCAAAGGACTTTTTTCGGTTCCCATTTGTGGTCCTGTGTAATCTTTGAACAGAAAATATTTTATGCAAGAATTTTACAAATTTTGTAAGAAGAAATAACATTTGACACCATTCAAGCAAAAAATAATTATAATCCATTTTTTTTAAAGAAAATATTTAATTATTTCCGCATCTCCATATGAGTCGCACCACTGTGTGCCGCCGTTCCAAGTTTTTCTCGGTCTTCCCTTCTTGTTTCTTCCTTGCACTCGCGTTTCATACACTGTCTTTGTAATTCTACTTTCCGGCATACGACACACATGGCCGAACCATCTGAACTGTCCTACACTTATTATGTCGTTTATTGGTTTCACATTCAACTTTTGTCGGTACTCTTCGTTCCTTATTCTATCTTTCTTCGTTTTTCCATCTATATTTCTAAGAAATCTCATATCTATAGCATTTAATCGCGATTTTGATTTTTCTGTTAAAGTCCATGTTCCGCTACTACACGTAATTGTCGATCTAACTACTCTTTTTATTACTTCTGTGTTAATTTCTTGGGGTATTTTTTTTTCTTCCCAAAAACGATGTCTTCATGCTGTTATAAATTTTTCCTGTCTTTCCTATTCTTTCGTTGATTTCTCCATCCATCCTTCCGTCATTTTCTATTACTGAGCCTAGATATTTGTAGCTGTCCACTTGTTCTATTTCTTTTTCGTGCATGTATTTTTATGTTATATACTATATCTGTCCTTGCAGTTATCACTGTTTTCGTCATTTCTATATTTCATATTTATTCATTTCTCTATCCAATATCTCTAGGTTGTGTTGTAGGTCCTTTTCCGTGTCTGCCGGGAGTACCATGTCGTCTGCAGGCATCAGCTCTGTTCATTTTCTTATAAATTCTCTTGACTCCTTGTTTGTTCTTACTACGTTGGTATTGTCTTTATACATGGCCTTTACTATTGTTTTTAAATTCTTGTCCACTTTTCTCTTTTCTAATACTCTCCATATATCCGTTCTTTGTATTCGATCAAAAGCCTTTTCAAGGTCTATAAAAGACATATGAATGTCTCTACTTTTGTTTGTGAGTTTTTCGCCGACTTATTATTTATTATTATGTCCTGTGTACTCCGCCCTCCCCTGAATCCACATTTAGATTCCTCCATGGTTGGTTCAGTTCTGCTTCTCTTCTCAATTATTCTAGCCATAGCTTCCTGAAACACTACTTATTAAACGTTATTTATTATTATGCCTCTATAATTGCTACACTCCCTTTTATTTCCTTTCTTATAGTGGAAGTACAATTCTTGAATTCCATTCCTTTGGCACTCTCCCACTTTCCATAATTATATCTATTAATTTATTTAATTGTCTTGTTCATTCCTTTCCCATAGATTTAATCATTTCTGGTGATATGTCATCTCTTCCTGCTGCTTTACCCAGCTTTATCCTACCATCGACCACCTCTTCCTCCTTATGAAATCTGTTTTCTGTGTCTCTGTTATTCCCTCCTGTTGTTCGTCTGTGTCTGTTCTTAACTCTGTCAATTCCTCAAAGTATTGTCTCCATCTGTATGATTTCGTTTTCATCTGCAATTATATTTTCATTTTTATCACTTATGTTCATCATATTACATTGTTTTTTTCTGTCTTCGTTGCTTCAGTGTACCATAAAACAGTTTTTGATATTCTCTAAAGTTATCCGTCATCTTTTCTTCAAGTTTTGTCCATGACTCCTGTTTTGCTTTCTTTACAGATATGTTTACTTCTTTTCTTTTTTCTTGATATATTTTATAATCTTCTACTTTTCTTGTGTTAAGATATCTTTTCCAACTTTCTTTTTTCTTAAAAATATTCCTTATCTCTGTATTCCACGATTCTGTTCTCATCATATCTTTGTTCATTATCCTACTTGCTCCACAGCATTATTTAGCGGCATCCAACAGAGTGTTCTTAAAATTTTCCCATCACTCTTCCATTTATATTATATTCTCTTATATTCTGTCCTTTTTTCCATTCTCATTGCATTATTTTTCTCTTTTATTTTCATACTCATGTCCTTTTCCTTTGCCTGAGTCATTTCCAATGTTATTCCTGTCTTTCCTGCTTTGATCAGTTTTTTGAACATATTTTCAGTTTGTCTTCCTTTTTGCTCCACTTTCATGTTTGATCATCTATCGTTATTTTCTGGTATCCAACTTTTATATTTTTTCCTCTATTTCGTTCTACTCTTCTATTTTCTTATTTCTCTTTGTATTTCCATTTTTTTCTTTGTCACTTCATTATCTATAAAAATTTTCGCTTTATGTGTCCTTAATTTATTCTTGTTTCTCATTATCTTCATTTTTTCCTCTGTATTTATAAGTTCTATTTTGCAGGTTTTTGGCCCAATCCTATGTGCGTGCTTTATATTCGCTTCAATTCCTGTTTCCCTCCTTATAAAGTTTTCTATCTCATTTTGTAATTCTTTCTGATTATTTGTTTCTATCTGTAGACCTGTTACAACTATATTTTTTTCAGTTCTTTGTTTTTCCAATCTCTCCACAGTTTCCTCTATCTCTTTCATTTGTTCCTCAATTTCCTATGTTGTTTCTTGTTTTCCTGTTTTATTTACTAAATGCCCCTTGAAGTGTATTCTGGTTCTGTTTTACGTCTTTAACTTCTTTTAGAATTTATTTGACCAGATCCGTTGGGCCATCTATTTTATCTTCCTGATTTCTCTTTTCTTTTAACAGTGTTCTATTTATCCTCTTGACTTTGTGGAATGGTTCTAACAGTTCTTCTTCTGCCTTCCTTTTTCCATCTTCTGATGTGTATTATCCATTGTTGATCTTCGACATGTTCACTCACTACTTATACTTTTCACTGCCAACAGTAATATTTTGTTCTCTTCTCGCTTATTTTTAAACAGTTTTTATGTCTTCACATTATATTACTAGTTATTCCCCCAAACCAACATCCAAGCAAACGAATTAACGTCCGATGAGTTTTTGTGATAAGGCTCTCTATCGAGTTCTCTTATCGCCACACGCTAATTTATTTAAATGTAATTGAAGCGATATAAGATACTAATAGACTGGCTAATAGGCCAAATAGGACTTACCAGCAGTTTATCGTCACAGAAAATGACTACATTGAACAATACTATCATTTTTAAATTAAAACAATGATAAATTCACACGTTCGAATGCGAACTAATTCGCGTGACCTCGAAAATACGAGCCCTGGTATGAATTCAGATTGAAGAAAAATATTCATAAATGTCACTTTGCAATAATATGCTGGTAATCGCCACTTAAATTTTCTGTAACCAACGTTACCCTCCACTGGCAAGAAACACATGATACCGAATAAGTTTCAATATCAATAATTTTTTCTATGTAACAAGTCAGCATAAGAAATAATGGTATTGTTACCTTTGTAGTAAAATCCCTTTAAAATACAACAAAAATGTTTAAGATTAACAAATGCCAATATACCAAAAACACTGACAACACAGTACAGCCATTAATTTAGTACAAGAAACCAATGCTTGACTAATTATTATTAACAAAAATTCCGTTAACGAATTAAACACAATACTTAAAAGATTCAACGGTATTTGTCACTAGCTGCACTATTAACAACTGAAAACTCATGTTTTTGTTACTTCTAAAGTAAAATTTCTGTAAAACTCACTCCCTGTACACAGGAACACGCTACACAACAAAACAGTAGGTGGCCATTAATGAAAGAAACGTTCCACTAACTAATTAAATATAATGCTTAAAAGAAACCACGGTATTTTTCACTATCAGCACTATTGAAAAACTGAAAACTAAAAACCTATTTATTTAATAAAAAGCACAAGTACTCCAAGATGTTATTTGACATTCGTGATAAAGTTTAGGCAACCCGTAATAATGCTTAATAATTTTTGTTGCAAAAGGTAAAAGGGGTTATTTGTGTCGACATAATAGTGAGATTTTGCAACGAGAAATTGCAGACACGCTAACCTATAAACGATAAAATTTAAAGTGATGTTTCTATCACATGTTTTATAAAAAGCCTAAAAATTAAAAAAAGATCAAAATGTTTGGTAGGCTTGTAAATTCATTTAGGAAATGAGGTGATGAGATGATCTGATTAAAAAATCACTCTAAATTTTATCGGATATGGGTTAGCGTGTCTGCAATTCCTTCTTGCAAGATCTCTCTAATTTTCATCGTTTTGCTGGGAATTTTTGAGATGCACATGACTTATTGTTGAAAGCAGTTCGATTGATCACGTGCCTGTCAAATAGTTCCAGCAAAACGATAAGAAAAAAGAGACGGGGTGCAGGGGACAGTGAAGCAAGAGCAAATAAGATGTATTTTTTAGGCTTTATGCGGGAAAGAAGCATGTACTTTTTCACAGAAATAAAATTTAGTGTTATAATAGTATTAAAATCATTTTTATGCGAATAATAATATGCTTTGAACTCGGTTTTGAATTTAGTTTTCTCAAAAATAATGTTAAGAGGTGTAGGATATTAAAAAAGGAACCCACACAGAAATTATGTCTTTTTGCAAAAATACATCCTGTACCTAATACATCTGTAAATACGTAATAAAGTAATCACTTAAGTATTTTTTTAAAGTATAATGTGTTTTGGGCAATTATAAATTATTAATAGGTTATTGATGGACGATTCTGGCGTAATTTATTTATTTTTTAGTAAAACAAATTTAAAACATAATATTCCCTTAAAAGTAAAATTTTGGCAACGTGCGGGCGCGTATGATATAGTTTTCGGATGTTAGAGAAAATTTTACAGTTGTTCGATCAAATCAAAAAAAATTGAGTGTGTCTCTAGCAGAGAAAAATAAAATAGAGAGAAGAATATCTCGTACGAATTTCATTCATAAATACGATTTGCTTTCTATGACCTCCAAACCGACGTCGAAATAAGCTGCCATGGGCGTGCGCTGCATATTTTGGGCTATTATAAAAAAATGATACAAAATAAAAATACAATATGAGTATACTACAGTAGTATTAAAATGTATTATTAAATATGTAATAACTAATCTATGAACGATTAAGTAGGTACCTTATTTATAGCAATTTTATTTCTACAAGGAAACCTATGAAAAATGTAGAGTAAAATAAAAATCCACAATAACTAACTAAATGAAATATAGTTTTGACAAAGTGTAAATTCTTAGACAAAATACCAACCATTCTCTATTTCGTGTCTATATGTCCGCTATTATGAATATTTCTGATGTATGGTGTTATCCTTTATATTTTGCATCCAATCTAAAGCTTTTATCAAGTGGAATATAAAAAACTTTTACGACAAAAGTAAAATTATTTGTAAGGAACGTAACAACTAAAATAGAGAAGTCGAAAAAAATGTTGGAAAAAGTTAGGGGAGAAAAGTTAAAAAGTTAAATACGTAGTTGTACCTTTACTGCTGGTGATAATATATTCTTAAAAGTGAATGGGTTCCACTGTAGACGAGGGCTCGGAATTTTTGAAATCGAAGTATTGGAATACTTACTTCATTTATTATTTAAATATTCAAATTATTCAGTGTTCGGCTAGTCTCCACGAATATTCAAATAGTCGATTCGACTAGTAGAATTTTCGAATAGTCGAGTCGACTATTCGAAGAATCGAATCGACTATTACAATAGCGTATTCGACTATTCGAACAGTCGGTTCGACTATTCGAGTAGTTGATTCGACTATTCAAATAGTCGGTTCGACTATTCGAATCGACTATTCGAATATTCGTGGAGACTATCCGAATATTTGATTCGAATATTCGAATAGTTGATTCGAATAGTCGAATTATATATTGGAATAGTTGATTCGACTATTCGAATATTCGTGCAGACAATTCGAATATTTGATTCAAATATTCGAATAGTTGATTCGACTATTCGAATAGTCGAATCGAATAGTCAATTGGCCTATTCGAATATTCGTGGAGACTATTCGAATATTTGATTCGAATATTCGAATAGTTCATTCGACTAATCGAATAGTCGGTCCGACTATTCGAATAGTCGAATGAAATATTCGAATATTCGAATCAAATATTCGAATATTTGAGTCGACTATTCTCATAGTTCATTCGATTATTCGAATAGTTGACTCGACAATTCGAATAGTCGAATAATTAAAATTCAAGCGAAATCGGCCTTTATTCTAACTACTACTTGAATTGACATTCATTACTGACTGTTACTTCGTTTTGAAACTGAAAACTTTTTCTAAACTTAACTAAACACTTGAGTAGAGTGCATACGTATTTTTAACTGTTTCATATAAGTATTTGACTAATCAAATATCGGAATATTCACAAAATCGAAAACTCAAATATTTGAATACTCGAATACTGAAATACTTATTTCAATATTCGAACATATGAATAATTTTGAAGGGAAAATATTCGCTATTCCAATATTCGAATATTGCATCCTCGGTTTGCGCGTGATTCGCTTTTTGGTCTACTGCGCAGATGTCAAAAACGTAATTTAAAGTTCCCCCAAAAGGAAAGATTATACAAAAGCTGTGATGTCATGATTTGAAAAACAAACACACGAAGATACAAAAAGTTATAGAACACTATATGTGCACGTAAAATACCCCGTTACAAGAAACACATACGAAAAACAACAATCGAAAGTTTAAAAGATTCTCCAAAAATGTAGCCAGGCGTTAAAAACAGAATAGCGCATAAAGCACAGTGAGAGTGATTATTGAGACGCGCCGCAGAAAACTCTCTCTGCTTGCCGTGTTGCTACCGCACTGGCTACGTCTACAAGGAAACCTATAAAAAATGTAGAGTAAAATAAAAATCCACAATAACTAACTAAATGAAATATAGTTTTGACAAAGTGTAAATTCTTAGACAAAATACCAACCATTCTCTATTTCGTGTCTATATGTCCGCTATTATGAATATTTCTGATGTATGGTGTTATCCTTTATATTTTGCATCCAATCTAAAGCTTTTATCAAGTGGAATATAAAAAACTTTTACGACAAAAGTAAAATTATTTGTAAGGAACGTAACAACTAAAATAGAGAAGTCGAAAAAAATGTTGGAAAAAGTTAGGGGAGAAAAGTTAAAAAGTTAAATACGTAGTTGTACCTTTACTGCTGGTGATAATATATTCTTAAAAGTGAATGGGAGTAGTTATCTTTCACAGCTTCTAGACCAATCCAAATCCAAAATCCAATTCCCCCCACTCTTCGCCAATCCAAACAGGATATATATCCAAACAGGATATATATCCAAACAGGATATATATCCAAACAGGATATATATCCAAAAATTCCCCCCACTCTTCACACTACCAAAATCCCCCCACTCTTCACACTACCAAATTCCCCCCACTCTTCGCCAATCCAAACAGGATATATATCCAAACAGGATATATATCCAAAAATTCCCCCCACTCTTCACACTACCAAAATCCCCCCACTCTTCACACTACCAAAATCCCCCCACTCTTCACACTACCAAAATCCCCCCACTCTTCACACTATCAAAATCCCCCCACTCTTCACCCCACCAAAATCCCCCCACTCTTCACACTATCAAAATCCCCCCACTCTTCACCCCACCAAAATCCCCCCACTCTTCACACCACTCCTCTCCCCTCTCCGCTCCCCTCTCCGCTCCCCTCTCCGCTCCCCTCTCCGCTCCCCTCTCCCCTCCCCTCTCCTCTCCCCTCTCCTCTCAGGAGCTTAAAACCATTCCACAACACACTCTTCACACTACCAAATCCTACCACTCTTATATCAAATCCATTCCTCCTACCCGCTTCATTACAATCGTCCTGACTGGAGCACACAATTCGATGGTCCTCCTGTATCCCAGAAATCATGTTTCATGTGCAATAGAAACATAAAGTAGACTAATGTAGACATATTGTTATTTTTGTTCAAAAGTAAACCTGTATTTTAATAAATGTTTTATAAATGTCAAACAAATAATTAGAAGTATTATTCATTAATCCATGGATTTACAGCATCCCACCACCACCAAATCCCCCCACTCTAAATCGTTAAACATCATTACACAAAGCTTCACTCATTTCATCGTATTACAGCGCGTTACTCAAAAGGGTAAGTGTGGTTAAAACGCAAGTGTTGTACTAATTCGAACAATACACAGGTCAATACAGACCCCATATGTAGAGCGGTAGACCCGCCCAAAACAACAAATTTTTTATTTGTGGCTTCACTATTGGAGTTATATTCTTAAAAGTGGGTGGGTTGGAATGTACACACCAAAGTATATCTCCTAACACTCCGTGCGCATGTCTAGCAAGCTCGGTGTGCGCGTGGTACGCATTTTGGTCTACTGCGCATATAAAAAAAATGGCGGCTCAAAAAAAAAAAAAAAAAAAAAAAAAAATGTCGGCTCCAAAAAAAAAAAAAAAAAAAAAAAAAATCAGGAGCTTCCAGAGGAGCTACCAAATCCTCCCACTCCTCTCCCCTCTCCCCTCTCCTCTCTCCTTTCAGGAGCTTCCAGAGGAGCTACCAAATCCTCCCACTCCTCTCCCCTCTCCCCTCTCCTCTCTCCTTTCAGGAGCTTCCAAAGGAGCTACCAAATCCTACCACTCTTATATCAAATCCAGCTCCACAGGAGCTTCCAAATGAACTTTAAAAACTCCCCCCACTCCTCTCCCCACTCCTCTCCCCACTCCTTTACATCTGCGCAATAGAGATGCGCATGGGCATGCCCCGCCCAGACGGATTCTCTTTATATTCTCTCTTCGCTTCTCGTTCTGCAGTCGCATCTTCAGCTGGATATAATACAGTTGTGTCTTCTCCTTGTTACGTATATATCCTCAGCGGTTAGTTGACTTATATTAATTTTAGTTTGCAAAAACAGTATTGTGCAAAGTGTTGTGAGACCAGATAAAATATCGCAAGAATGTGTTGAATAAAAGAGTTGTGAAAGCTGAAGATGTTAAAACATAAACATCAAATAAAAGTAAAAAATTTAAAAAGGTGTTTTGTGGACACGCGCTATGAACTTTTAGAATTAGACTGTAGTGATGAAGAACTCTTTACGTTGCTTGAGGAAGGTATAGCGTTATGTAACAATGTTCTTGCAGGATCTATAAAATCAAAACATTTTAATGACCATATAAGTCTTATAAGTTTAGGTTTAGATTTATATGAATGGTTTACCGTAATGAGAGGAAGAAATCTGATTGCGGAAGAATAAGTGTAAGTTTCCCATGCGTTTGTGTTTAGTTCCCATCATGTTTTCATGCAGTGAATGCAACAAGAGTTTTACGCATCAATCTAACGTGCATAGACATAAAAGAGAATCGTGTGCCATGAGACCATCTTGTTCGCGAGAAAAACGAAAAACCAATACCCAGTTATGTGATATACCGTTGAAAAGATCCATAGTAGAAGACAGACCCCCATTACCTAAACTTACTTTATCGCGATGTAAAGATTGTGATACTTGGTATATAAAAAATAAACTTGCTGCGCATTTACGTTCAAACCTACATAAAAGTGCACTTAAAAGTATATTATTAAGTATATTGTTAGTAGTGTTTCTATGTTCAATAGATATGATATTATTCAAAGTATATTTGTATTATAAATAAAATTCAATAATAAAAAACATATCTACCATTGTACAGTATAAGTTAAGATTATATTATTTCAATAAAACTTCAATAGTGACACAGGAATGGAATCAGTTGTATAGAAAATCTTGTATAGAAGAATGTAATTCAAATGTGTGTCTAGTATTATTAAGTATATTGTTAGTAGTGTTTCTATGTTCAATAGGATATATATTATTCAAAGTATATTTGTATTATAAATAAAATTCAATAATAAAAACATATATATAATAATGGTTTTTATTCATAACAATACCTATAATTATATAACAATTTTACGTTTGCTAATGCACAATGCCATGGATTCACATTTTTGTGAAAATAACATTCTGGAATTTTCTTAAATTTACTTAATTTTGGTTCTTGGGCAATAGGAATAGCGTATATGAAATCTTCATCCAAAAACTTTTTTAAGAAGTTTATTTTTTCATTCCCTTTCACGTAAATTTTGGGCGATTGGTAAACTTCTAACACATTTAACCATTTTGAGATCGAGAGCAGATAACATATTTTTTTGAAATGGTGATTTAAACAGATAATTTGAGCAACGAATACCATCATAAATCGCTAATTCTTTTGGAATGTATCCAAAGGAACTGTTATATCCTTGAATGTCGATAAAAAGTTCTGTCTTACACTCATTCATGGTTAGTCGCTAAATGATGTTTAAATCTATAAGATTAGTGTTTAAATCCCCCCACCACTCTTACTACTCCCCACTACCACGCTTATTATCCCCACTACCACGCTTGCTTATTTAAGCACTCACCCACAGTTCTACAACCATTATTTCAAGCAAGCAACTGAAAATGTATCAACCAACCAGCCAACAAGAGTTTAGTAAGAAGCGCAATGCAGCTCTCATCAATGAAACCATCTACTACATAAACAAATCCAAATCCAAATGGGTCAGCATTGGATTTTCCTTAGAGAGAAAATATATTCCTGTTGTTAAACTCTGTGGATACAAATATAATCAAAATGTCACTTTTAATGAAGATCAATGGATTTCCTTCCTTAATAATCAAGGAATTATGTTAAGTTTCATTTATTCCAACAGCACCGGGTGGCAACCCATGAAGGGAAATGGTTATGAGATTCACTTTGTGTTTATTGGTGATGCAAGAATAATTAAGATTACACAAGATGGAGGTAATGAAGTATTCCTAGCTGGTGATACCATAAATGAATTAGTAAACTTGGCAAATTTAATCAAATATCGTGTTGATATCTTAAAAAACCAGGAATTTTCCAAATATTACAATATTTTAGTTAGCGGAATCTCTATGAAAAATGGCGATTTGTTAAAAAATGTATATGATGTTATTTCACCTATGGAAAATAGTTTAAATGTTTGCTGTGTTTTAGAATTATTAAACTTTTACTCAGATTGTGTTCTGGAGGATGTAGAAACATTCGTATGTAATGAATTTGTAAAAAGTTGTATTGAAAATAAAAATGTATAGGTATATTTTTCTTTTTATTCCGCCCACCTCCTAAATTAATTTTTAAAGTTCTGAACTTACTTTAAGTGTCACATACTCATACAAGATGTGGTTAGCATATACATCTCAACGAGTAGCATATAACCTAACAAGCGCTATAGATAATCTATCACAACACTTTAGTAACTTAAAATTTGATGCTGTCCATGAAGCCGAGTATGGATTCGAAAGATTTTATACGTATGAGGAATGTATGGATATGGCTAGAAAATATGAAAAAGCAGCAGAAGCCTGTAACATATATTTTCATACTTCTGATCTCTCTTATGTTAACCGGGTGGCAACCCATGAAGGGAAATGGTTATGAGAATCACTTTGTGTTTATTGGTGTTGCAAGAATAATTAAGATTACACAAGATGTTGGTAATGAAGTATTCCTAGCTGGTGATACTATAAATGAATTAGTGAACTTGACAAATTTAATCAAATATCGTTTTGATATCTTAAAAACCAGGAATTTTCCAAATATTTCAATATTTTAGTTAGTGGAATCTCTATGAAAAAATGGTGATTTGTTAAAAAATGTATATGATGTTATTTCACCTATGGAAAATAGTTTAAATGTTTGTAGTGTTTTAGAATTATTAAACGTTTATTCTGATTGCGTTGTGGAGGATGCAGAAACGTTCGCATGTAGTGAATTTGTAAAGACTTGTATTGAAAAATAAAATTTTAAAATATATTTTTCCTTTTTATTCCTCCCACCTCCTATTCCTCCCACCTCCTATCCTAAATTAATATTTAAAGCTCTGAACTTATTTTAAGTCTCACATACTCATACAAGATGTGGTTAGAATATACATCTCAACGAGTAGCATATAACCTAACAAGCGCTATAGAGAATCTATCACATGACTTTAGTAACTTAAAATTTGATGCTGCCCATGAAGCCGAGTATGGATTCGAAAGATTTTATACATATGATGAATGCATGGATATGGAAAGAAAGTATGAAAAAGCTGCAGAAGCCTGTAACATATATTTACATACTTCTGATTTAAAGTCTTTTCTGCAAACCATAAATGAAATGGGATTTGAGGAGCATTTGGGTGAAGTAAAACAGTTTATTCCACAAGACATCATTGAAGAAATATTTGAAACCTAATTTATATCAAATAAAAAACTTTATTTCATTTATGTGTTTTATTCAATCATTAAATAATTATTATATAAATTGTATACATTAGTAAGTGCACATATACATGGTGATTTAGAATGATAAAAACAATGAGCTTCTCCTTCTTGTAACGATGGATTTTCATCAAGTTCCATGACTGGTTTTAATGAATATTTTCGAATGTATTCGGATTTCTCTCTCCTTTTTACTACCTCTCCTATGCCACCTCTCTCTTATGCTACCTCTCTCTTATGCTACCTCTCTCTTATGCCACCTCTCCCTACCACTCCTCTCTCTTATGCTACCACTCCTCTCTCTTATGCTACCTCTCTTTTACTAGCTCTCCTCTCCTATGATACCTCTCTCTCGCTTTTACTAGCTCTCTCCTCTCTCTTATGATACATACCTCCCTACCACCTCTCTTTCTTATGTTACTTTCTCGCTCTCTCCCTATGCTACTTCTTGCATACAAGCTGCCGTTTTACCATTTGTTTCAAACATTACATAGTTCTAACGTATAAAAAGGAATGTACAAAAAGGTATAAAATGTCTATTTTTTCTGAATTTGGTTTCAGATTTTTCCAATTTATCTTTATAATATTGTTTATTACCTATACCAAATTTAAATTAGATTTATCAGCCACATCGCCAGCTAAAAGCTTGGTTTTTCTCTTCCGAGCCAGAAAACTATTTCTTCCATGCCTAATTACACACTCTTTATGTTTCCCAACTAATACCTCCAAATGAGAGCCATTCGACTTATCATTAACTCAGTCCTCCCAAGGAAACTCTCTTATTTATTTTCTATCGATACTTGCACGGATTTTGCTTTGAAGACCTCACCGCTATAATTATCATCCTTAATTGTTTATAATAGAACAACAAAAGGCGTGTTACGTATGCAAGGACCTCCAGATTATGGATCAAAATTGTCTGCAGACGTTTTTCCCTGCCCCATCCCAATCTTCAATCCTTTAAATCCTGTGTCAATAGATCACATTTTCCTTCTCTCTTCAGACTCCCACGACACATTAGTACTTAGACTTGAAGTTTTCGTGGACTGTCTCAGATAAAAAAGCCAAGTGTTTCACCTTTATTTGTGAAAAGACAATATTTTGATGTGGAATAAATAATGCATTTTTGAGCTTTTTCTAAGACCGATATCTTTCAAAAATCTTGCTCTTGATGGTAGTTTTCGACTGAACAAAATCCTGGCAACGCATAACTGGTCAACTAGAACACGTTACTTTAAACCAATACTAAATCTAAACTTTCCTAGTGAATCTGAACGTTTATGTCGACAACACCAAAAAAGTATTAATCCAGTACACTTTGACGCTAAGAAATGAAACATCCTTTGAAGCTATTTTTAATAAATTTGATCTTAGATCGGTACACTTAATTGTAGCAGCTCGAAAAGGTGGATTAAAACTTTGTTCTTTAACTTGATGCATCCCAGAATAATATAATGACAACTTGTGTTACTATCTTTATTTAACCCATCAGTGTACATCTTACCTAGTAAAAACATTATTGAATTCACAACTAAAACTATTAATAAAACTCAATTCCAAGTTGCTCCAGTTCTCTTAAAATACTCATAATTTCAGGTGTATTAATGCCATCCGTATTATTCTCTTCCAAACATCGAAATTGGTCTATCATGTCATTGACATCTGTGTACTCTAGGATAGGACTCTCCATCTAACTTCCTGAAGCCCTCCTCACCATTTTTCTACTTCGTAGTTCCCATCGCTAGTGTCTTCGATTAATTTTCTCCTTTGGATTTCGTTTTGAAATTTTAAAAATTTTAAATATTTCGTATTTTTCTTTTTAGCCACTATATTATTCAATTCTTTATAAGTGCTTCGGGCAGGAAATAGCTTTTTAATAATATTTACATACTTCCAACCAGACGATGAACTAATGCGTTCACACCGTTTAAAGTTTCTTTTGTGGGCATTTGTTAGAACTAAAATGTTTCTATATTGTAAGAGGTCGTTATCGGTGTACTCTACAGGGCGTTCCTCAGTCAGGAGATTTAGGAGGCCATCTGTTAACTTAAACTCTTTCTCACTAATAATTAGATTATTTCCTTTAAAACAGCTGGCACATTTCCAAGAAACCAACTAGAGCACACCTCTCGAAAACCAAACACGTTTTTATTTGACATTTCCATCAACTTTAAAGTTATTTTGCTGATAGCCATCTTATCTCTTTAACATCTAACTTGATAATGAAGCTTTCTTAGTGATAGTAGGATATTTATTAACACGTAATGGCGTCGTAAAATAGACGTAACATAGACGTAACATAGACGTAACATAGACGTAACAGAGACGTAACATAAACGTAAAATGGTATATGGCCTGTTTTTACCTGGTTTTCAGCTGGTTTTAGCTGTTTTAGCTGGTTTTTACCTGTTTTTAGCTGTTTTTAGGAAGAGTCCTTTCTATCAGTTAAAAAAATAGAATATTTCTTAACGAGGGAGAAAACACAATTTACACTCGTGTAAATTGTGTTTTCTCCCTCGTTAAGAAATATTCTATTTTTTTAACTGATAGAAAGGACTCTTCCTAAAAACAGCTAAAAACAGGTAAAAACCAGCTAAAACAGCTAAAACCAGCTGAAAACCAGGTAAAAACAGGCCATATACCATTTTACGTTTATGTTACGTCTCTGTTACGTCTATGTTACGTCTATGTTACGTCTATGTTACGTCTATTTTACGACGCCATTACGTGTTAATAAATATCCTACTATCACTAAGAAAGCTTCATTATCAAGTTAGATGTTAAAGAGATAAGATGGCTATCAGCAAAATAACTTTAAAGTTGATGGAAATGTCAAATAAAAACGTGTTTGGTTTTCGAGAGGTGTGCTCTAGTTGGTTTCTTGGAAATGTGCCAGCTGTTTTAAAGGAAATAATCTAATTATTAGTGAGAAAGAGTTTAAGTTAACAGATGGCCTCCTAAATCTCCTGACTGAGGAACGCCCTGTAGAGTACACCGATAACGACCTCTTACAATATAGAAACATTTTAGTTCTAACAAATGCTCACAAAAGAAACTTTAAACGGTGTGAACGCATTAGTTCATCGTCTGGTTGGAAGTATGTAAATATTATTAAAAAGCTATTTCCTGCCCGAAGCACTTATAAAGAATTGAATAATATAGTGGCTAAAAAGAAAAATACGAAATATTTAAAATTTTTAAAATTTCAAAACGAAATCCAAAGGAGAAAATTAATCGAAGACACTAGCGATGGGAACTACGAAGTAGAAAAATGGTGAGGAGGGCTTCAGGAAGTTAGATGGAGAGTCCTATCCTAGAGTACACAGATGTCAATGACATGATAGACCAATTTCGATGTTTGGAAGAGAATAATACGGATGGCATTAATACACCTGAAATTATGAGTATTTTAAGAGAACTGGAGCAACTTGGAATTGAGTTTTATTAATAGTTTTAGTTGTGAATTCAATAATGTTTTTACTAGGTAAGATGTACACTGATGGGTTAAATAAAGATAGTAACACAAGTTGTCATTATATTATTCTGGGATGCATCAAGTTAAAGAACAAAGTTTTAATCCACCTTTTCGAGCTGCTACAATTAAGTGTACCGATCTAAGATCAAATTTATTAAAAATAGCTTCAAAGGATGTTTCATTTCTTAGCGTCAAAGTGTACTGGATTAATACTTTTTTGGTGTTGTCGACATAAACGTTCAGATTCACTAGGAAAGTTTAGATTTAGTATTGGTTTAAAGTAACGTGTTCTAGTTGACCAGTTATGCGTTGCCAGGATTTTGTTCAGTCGAAAACTACCATCAAGAGCAAGATTTTTGAAAGATATCGGTCTTAGAAAAAGCTCAAAAATGCATTATTTATTCCACATCAAAATATTGTCTTTTCACAAATAAAGGTGAAACACTTGGCTTTTTTATCTGAGACAGTCCACGAAAACTTCAAGTCTAAGTACTAATGTGTCGTGGGAGTCTGAAGAGAGAAGGAAAATGTGATCTATTGACACAGGATTTAAAGGATTGAAGATTGGGATGGGGCAGGGAAAAACGTCTGCAGACAATTTTGATCCATAATCTGGAGGTCCTTGCATACGTAACACGCCTTTTGTTGTTCTATTATAAACAATTAAGGATGATAATTATAGCGGTGAGGTCTTCAAAGCAAAATCCGTGCAAGTATCGATAGAAAATAAATAAGAGAGTTTCCTTGGGAGGACTGAGTTAATGATAAGTCGAATGGCTCTCATTTGGAGGTATTAGTTGGGAAACATAAAGAGTGTGTAATTAGGCATGGAAGAAATAGTTTTCTGGCTCGGAAGAGAAAAACCAAGCTTTTAGCTGGCGATGTGGCTGATAAATCTAATTTAAATTTGGTATAGGTAATAAACAATATTATAAAGATAAATTGGAAAAATCTGAAACCAAATTCAGAAAAAATAGACATTTTATACCTTTTTGTACATTCCTTTTTATACGTTAGAACTATGTAATGTTTGAAACAAATGGTAAAACGGCAGCTTGTATGCAAGAAGTAGCATAGGGAGAGAGCGAGAAAGTAACATAAGAAAGAGAGGTGGTAGGGAGGTATGTATCATAAGAGAGAGGAGAGAGCTAGTAAAAGCGAGAGAGAGGTATCATAGGAGAGGAGAGCTAGTAAAAGAGAGGTAGCATAAGAGAGAGGAGTGGTAGCATAAGAGAGAGGAGTGGTAGGGAGAGGTGGCATAAGAGAGAGGTAGCATAAGAGAGAGGTAGCATAAGAGAGAGGTGGCATAGGAGAGGTAGTAAAAAGGAGAGAGAAATCCGAATACATTCGAAAATATTCATTAAAACCAGTCATGGAACTTGATGAAAATCCATCGTTACAAGAAGGAGAAGCTCATTGTTTTTATCATTCTAAATCACCATGTATATGTGCACTTACTAATGTATACAATTTATATAATAATTATTTAATGATTGAATAAAACACATAAATGAAATAAAGTTTTTTATTTGATATAAATTAGGTTTCAAATATTTCTTCAATGATGTCTTGTGGAATAAACTGTTTTACTTCACCCAAATGCTCCTCAAATCCCATTTCCTTTATGGTTTGCAGAAAAGACTTTAAATCAGAAGTATGTAAATATATGTTACAGGCTTCTGCAGCTTTTTCATACTTTCTTTCCATATCCATGCATTCATCATATGTATAAAATCTTTCGAATCCATACTCGGCTTCATGGGCAGCATCAAATTTTAAGTTACTAAAGTCATGTGATAGATTCTCTATAGCGCTTGTTAGGTTATATGCTACTCGTTGAGATGTATATTCTAACCACATCTTGTATGAGTATGTGAGACTTAAAATAAGTTCAGAGCTTTAAATATTAATTTAGGATAGGAGGTGGGAGGAATAGGAGGTGGGAGGAATAAAAAGGAAAAATATATTTTAAAATTTTATTTTTCAATACAAGTCTTTACAAATTCACTACATGCGAACGTTTCTGCATCCTCCACAACGCAATCAGAATAAACGTTTAATAATTCTAAAACACTACAAACATTTAAACTATTTTCCATAGGTGAAATAACATCATATACATTTTTTAACAAATCACCATTTTTTCATAGAGATTCCACTAACTAAAATATTGAAATATTTGGAAAATTCCTGGTTTTTAAGATATCAAAACGATATTTGATTAAATTTGTCAAGTTCACTAATTCATTTATAGTATCACCAGCTAGGAATACTTCATTACCAACATCTTGTGTAATCTTAATTATTCTTGCAACACCAATAAACACAAAGTGATTCTCATAACCATTTCCCTTCATGGGTTGCCACCCGGTTAACATAAGAGAGATCAGAAGTATGAAAATATATGTTACAGGCTTCTGCTGCTTTTTCATATTTTCTAGCCATATCCATACATTCCTCATACGTATAAAATCTTTCGAATCCATACTCGGCTTCATGGACAGCATCAAATTTTAAGTTACTAAAGTGTTGTGATAGATTATCTATAGCGCTTGTTAGGTTATATGCTACTCGTTGAGATGTATATGCTAACCACATCTTGTATGAGTATGTGACACTTAAAGTAAGTTCAGAACTTTAAAAATTAATTTAGGAGGTGGGCGGAATAAAAAGAAAAATATACCTATACATTTTTATTTTCAATACAACTTTTTACAAATTCATTACATACGAATGTTTCTACATCCTCCAGAACACAATCTGAGTAAAAGTTTAATAATTCTAAAACACAGCAAACATTTAAACTATTTTCCATAGGTGAAATAACATCATATACATTTTTTAACAAATCGCCATTTTTCATAGAGATTCCGCTAACTAAAATATTGTAATATTTGGAAAATTCCTGGTTTTTTAAGATATCAACACGATATTTGATTAAATTTGCCAAGTTTACTAATTCATTTATGGTATCACCAGCTAGGAATACTTCATTACCTCCATCTTGTGTAATCTTAATTATTCTTGCATCACCAATAAACACAAAGTGAATCTCATAACCATTTCCCTTCATGGGTTGCCACCCGGTGCTGTTGGAATAAATGAAACTTAACATAATTCCTTGATTATTAAGGAAGGAAATCCATTGATCTTCATTAAAAGTGACATTTTGATTATATTTGTATCCACAGAGTTTAACAACAGGAATATATTTTCTCTCTAAGGAAAATCCAATGCTGACCCATTTGGATTTGGATTTGTTTATGTAGTAGATGGTTTCATTGATGAGAGCTGCATTGCGCTTCTTACTAAACTCTTGTTGGCTGGTTGGTTGATACATTTTCAGTTGCTTGCTTAAAATAATGGTTGTAGAACTGTGGGTGAGTGCTTAAATAAGCAAGCGTGGTAGTGGGGATAATAAGCGTGGTAGTGGGGAGTAGTAAGAGTGGTGGGGGGATTTAAACACTAATCTTATAGATTTAAACATCATTTAGCGACTAACCATGAATGAGTGTAAGACAGAACTTTTTATCGACATTCAAGGATATAACAGTTCCTTTGGATACATTCCAAAAGAATTAGCGATTTATGATGGTATTCGTTGCTCAAATTATCTGTTTAAATCACCATTTCAAAAAAATATGTTATCTGCTCTCGATCTCAAAATGGTTAAATGTGTTAGAAGTTTACCAATCGCCCAAAATTTACGTGAAAGGGAATGAAAAAATAAACTTCTTAAAAAAGTTTTTGGATGAAGATTTCATATACGCTATTCCTATTGCCCAAGAACCAAAATTAAGTAAATTTAAGAAAATTCCAGAATGTTATTTTCACAAAAATGTGAATCCATGGCATTGTGCATTAGCAAACGTAAAATTGTTATATAATTATAGGTATTGTTATGAATAAAAACCATTATTATATATATGTTTTTATTATTGAATTTTATTTATAATACAAATATACTTTGAATAATATATATCCTATTGAACATAGAAACACTACTAACAATATACTTAATAATACTAGACACACATTTGAATTACATTCTTCTATACAAGATTTTCTATACAACTGATTCCATTCCTGTGTCACTATTGAAGTTTTATTGAAATAATATAATCTTAACTTATACTGTACAATGGTAGATATGTTTTTTATTATTGAATTTTATTTATAATACAAATATACTTTGAATAATATCATATCTATTGAACATAGAAACACTACTAACAATATACTTAATAATATACTTTTAAGTGCACTTTTATGTAGGTTTGAACGTAAATGCGCAGCAAGTTTATTTTTTATATACCAAGTATCACAATCTTTACATCGCGATAAAGTAAGTTTAGGTAATGGGGGTCTGTCTTCTACTATGGATCTTTTCAACGGTATATCACATAACTGGGTATTGGTTTTTCGTTTTTCTCGCGAACAAGATGGTCTCATGGCACACGATTCTCTTTTATGTCTATGCACGTTAGATTGATGCGTAAAACTCTTGTTGCATTCACTGCATGAAAACATGATGGGAACTAAACACAAACGCATGGGAAACTTACACTTATTCTTCCGCAATCAGATTTCTTCCTCTCATTACGGTAAACCATTCATATAAATCTAAACCTAAACTTATAAGACTTATATGGTCATTAAAATGTTTTGATTTTATAGATCCTGCAAGAACATTGTTACATAACGCTATACCTTCCTCAAGCAACGTAAAGAGTTCTTCATCACTACAGTCTAATTCTAAAAGTTCATAGCGCGTGTCCACAAAACACCTTTTTAAATTTTTTACTTTTATTTGATGTTTATGTTTTAACATCTTCAGCTTTCACAACACTTTGCACAATACTGTTTTTGCAAACTAAAATTAATATAAGTCAACTAACCGCTGAGGATATATACGTAACAAGGAGAAGACACAACTGTATTATATCCAGCTGAAGATGCGACTGCAGAACGAGAAGCGAAGAGAGAATATAAAGAGAATCCGTCTGGGCGGGGCATGCCCATGCGCATCTCTATTGCGCAGATGTAAAGGAGTGGGGAGAGGAGTGGGGAGAGGAGTGGGGGGAGTTTTTAAAGTTCATTTGGAAGCTCCTGTGGAGCTGGATTTGATATAAGAGTGGTAGGATTTGGTAGCTCCTTTGGAAGCTCCTGAAAGGAGAGAGGAGAGGGGAGAGGGGAGAGGAGTGGGAGGATTTGGTAGCTCCTCTGGAAGCTCCTGAAAGGAGAGAGGAGAGGGGAGAGAGGAGAGGAGTGGGAGGATTTGGTAGCTCCTCTGGAAGCTCCTGATTTTTTTTTTTTTTTTTTTTTTTGGAGCCGCCATTTTTTTTTTTTTTTTTTTTTTTTTTTTTTTTTTTTTTTTTTTTTTTTGAGCCGCCATTTTTTTTATATGCGCACGGAGTGTTAGGAGATATACTTTGGTGTGTACATTCCAACCCACCCACTTTTAAGAATATAACTCCAATAGTGAAGCCACAAATAAAAAATTTGTTGTTTTGGGCGGGTCTACCGCTCTACATATGGGGTCTGTATTGACCTGTGTATTGTTCGAATTAGTACAACACTTGCGTTTTAACCACACTTACCCTTTTGAGTAACGCGCTGTAATACGATGAAATGAGTGAAGCTTTGTGTAATGATGTTTAACGATTTAGAGTGGGGGGATTTGGTGGTGGTGGGATGCTGTAAATCCATGGATTAATGAATAATACTTCTAATTATTTGTTTGACATTTATAAAACATTTATTAAAATACAGGTTTACTTTTGAACAAAAATAACAATATGTCTACATTAGTCTACTTTATGTTTCTATTGCACATGAAACATGATTTCTGGGATACAGGAGGACCATCGAATTGTGTGCTCCAGTCAGGACGATTGTAATGAAGCGGGTAGGAGGAATGGATTTGATATAAGAGTGGTAGGATTTGGTAGTGTGAAGAGTGTGTTGTGGAATGGTTTTAAGCTCCTGAGAGGAGAGGGGAGAGGAGAGGGGAGGGGAGAGGGGAGCGGAGAGGGGAGCGGAGAGGGGAGAGGAGTGGTGTGAAGAGTGGGGGGATTTTGGTGGGGTGAAGAGTGGGGGGATTTTGATAGTGTGAAGAGTGGGGGGATTTTGGTGGGGTGAAGAGTGGGGGGATTTTGATAGTGTGAAGAGTGGGGGGATTTTGGTAGTGTGAAGAGTGGGGGGATTTTGGTAGTGTGAAGAGTGGGGGGATTTTGGTAGTGTGAAGAGTGGGGGGAATTTTTGGATATATATCCTGTTTGGATATATATCCTGTTTGGATTGGCGAAGAGTGGGGGGAATTTGGTAGTGTGAAGAGTGGGGGGATTTTGGTAGTGTGAAGAGTGGGGGGAATTTTTGGATATATATCCTGTTTGGATATATATCCTGTTTGGATATATATCCTGTTTGGATATATATCCTGTTTGGATTGGCGAAGAGTGGGGGGAATTGGATTTTGGATTTGGATTGGTCTAGAAGCTGTGAAAGATAACTACTAATGGGTTCCACTGTAGACGAGGGCTCGGAATTTTTGAAATCGAAGTATTGGAATACTTACTTCATTTATTATTTAAATATTCAAATTATTCAGTGTTCGACTAGTCTCCACGAATATTCAAATAGTCGATTCGACTAGTAGAATTTTCGAATAGTCGAGTCGACTATTCGAAGAATCGAATCGACTATTACAATAGCGTATTCGACTATTCGAACAGACGGTTCGACTATTCGAGTAGTTGATTCGACTATTCAAATAGTCGGTTCGACTATTCGAATCGACTATTCGAATATTCGTGGAGACTATCCGAATATTTGATTCGAATAGTTGATTCGAATAGTCGAATTATATATTGGAATAGTTGATTCGACTATTCGAATATTCGTGCAGACAATTCGAATATTTGATTCAAATATTCGAATAGTTGATTCGACTATTCGAATAGTCGAATCGAATAGTCAATTGGCCTATTCGAATATTCGTGGAGACTATTCGAATATTTGATTCGAATATTCGAATAGTTCATTCGACTAATCGAATAGTCGGTCCGACTATTCGAATAGTCGAATGAAATATTCGAATATTCGAATCAAATATTCGAATATTTGAGTCGACTATTCTCATAGTTCATTCGATTATTCGAATAGTTGACTCGACAATTCGAATAGTCGAATAATTAAAATTCAAGCGAAATCGGCCTTTATTCTAACTACTACTTGAATTGACATTCATTACTGACTGTTACATCTTTTTGAAACTGAAAACTTTTTCTAAACTTAACTAAACACTTGAGTAGAGTGCATACGTATTTTTAACTGTTTCATATAAGTATTTGACTAATCAAATATCGGAATATTCACAAAATCGAAAACTCAAATATTTGAATACTCGAATACTGAAATACTTATTTCAATATTCGAACATATGAATAATTTTGAAGGGAAAATATTCGCTATTCCAATATTCGAATATTGCATCCTCGGTTTGCGCGTGATTCGCTTTTTGGTCTACTGCGCAGATGTCAAAAACGTAATTTAAAGTTCCCCCAAAAGGAAAGATTATACAGAAGCTGTGATGTCATGATTTGAAAAACAAACACACGAAGATACAAAAAGTTATAGAACACTATATGTGCACGTAAAATACCCCGTTACAAGAAACACATACGAAAAACAACAATCGAAAGTTTAAAAGATTCTCCAAAAATGTAGCCAGGCGTTAAAAACAGAATAGCGCATAAAGGTGAGAGTGATTATTGAGACGCGCCGCAGAAAACTCTCTCTGCTTGCCGTGTTGCTACCGCACTGGCTACGTCGGGTGTATTGTGAGAATTCTACGCGCCAATCTCGGGGTGTTGCCGTTTGAAGGCCATAGCGTGGTCGAGCTGGCGGGAAGAAGAGATATTCTTCTCTCTATCTTATTTTTCTCTGTCTCTAGGCTACCCCAGGAGTCACCCATTCCAACATATTAAACCATTCCCATAACACCCTGTATATACACGTATACAGGGGATGGGTAAGATATAGTTCTAGTTCGTTCACCCAGTGTTGCTTCAATATTTTGGCTGCTAACAAGACAATAAGAAGTATATGTCGAACTTCTACGACAGTACAAGTTTCTGGTCTGGGTGCCCTCCTGCTATCGCGATTTCTGGGCCCTTACCCTTTATCAGACAGGCTTACACTAGGGTGTCTGAAGAACAGACAACATTAATTTATATCAGAGGCTTCCACTGGGGGCGGACCGCCCCCAGTGGGCGCTGGAGTCTTCCATGGGGGCGGTAGCGGGCCCAGAGTTAAATGGGGGGCGTTAAGGCAGTCAGGGGGGGGCGTGTATAAAATACTGTGAAAATACTGTTTTCATGAACAAATACTTTACCTATCTCTAAACTTTTGTCTTATTGTTATCGTGTAAATAAGCATTAAAAAATAAATTGGGATTAGATATACATACACCTAATATTGGTGACAAGTCTTTGCAAGTTGGTAAGCAACGACGCGATTCACGCAATCAAGCATGTTTCGACAAAAACATGGGAGCTTATATGATTTGTTTACATAGCAAGTGCACCGGCATCGCAAACAAGCGAATTAGGCCAAGCAATAGAGCGATTTGTCGTGACATTAATACTATTAGAAAACCGCCTGTGCCATCGTCTAAAGGACGATCCGTGGATGATTCCTGTTATAAATCCAACTCTGAAATTTTTTCCATTAATTTGTTATAAACATTTTTAAGCAAAAAAACGCGATTTTTTTGGTTTTTTGCTTATAAAATGAAAAGTAATGAAGCAATCTTAATGGTGTAAATAGACGATTTGTAGAGAATAAAAATACGAACAAAATGAGAGGTCGAACGTCCCGATAGGATAAGTAACAACGGAGAAAAACCGGAAAATTAAGATTTTTTTTAATTCATAAATCGGCCATTTTTATACTTAGAGGGCTCAAACTTTGGGAAAAAGTAGTAATTTATAGCTACTTTATGTGTGCAAAACCCCGACGCTGTCCGACGATTAGTTTTGCCACAATCGTCATTTTAATTTTTCAACACACTATTTTGCAACAGGTCTGGATGCTCTATGGATCGTCTGATTTTAATTATCGAAACGGATTTGAAAAGTACAAGTTTAATTGAACAATATGTATATCTTCATTTTTCCATAAAATGCTACGAAACCGGTTGAAAATGCACGTAAAGATGCGTGAAAATGGCCGAGCGCGCGGAAGATGTCGCGTAGCGGGAGAGCAGCGGAGCGAAGGGGAGCCAATATTCGCGCGCTGGGCCATTTTCACGCATCTTTACGTGCATTTTCAACCGGTTTCGTAGCATTTTATGGAAAAACGAGAATATACATTTTCTTCAATTAAGCTTGTACTTTTCAAATCCGTTTCAATAATTAAAATCGGACGATCCGTAGAGCATCCAGACCTGTTGCAAAATAGTGTGTTGAAAAATTAAAATGACGATTGTGGCAAAACTAATCGTCGGACAGCGTCGGGGTTTTGCACACATAAAGTAGCTATAAATTACTACTTTTTCCCAAAGTTTGAGCCCTCTAAGTATAACAGGCCGATTTATGAATTAAAAAAAAACTCTTAATTTTCCGGTTTTTCCGGATTTTCTCCGTTGTTGCTTATCCTATCGGGACGTGCGACCTATCATTTTGTTCGTATTTCTATTCTCTACAAATCGTCTATTTACACCATTAAGATTGCTTCATTACTTTTCATTTTATACCAAAAAAATGTTTATAACAAATTAATGGAAAAAATTTCAGAGTTGGAAATATAACAGAAATCATCCACGGATCGTCTTTCAGATGATGGCACAGGCGGTTTTCTAATAGTATTAATGTCAAAAAGTCGCTAATATTTTGCTCTGTTGCTTGGCCTAAATGAATTGATGCGTGCACGACATCAAATCTATAAAAGGCATGGAAAGCTTGGAATGTCTCATTATTTTTGTGTGCTTCGCCAATAATCCTTATTTGTGAGTGATAATTGATAGAAGTCATTAGCCATTATATTATTATTATATCTATAAATCTGTTGAAAAGTTAATTTATTGAAACCGTGGTAAATTTTGTCTTTTAACATGTCTGAATCTACTAAGAAGAAATGCCGGCAGTGCAGTATTGAGTATTTGAAATATGAATTTACGCACTCTCCTCAATCATTACTTAAGTGTTTAATTTGTCAAAAAGTTTTTCAAATGAAGCCATGAAGCCTTCTAGGCTACAAGAGCATTTGAATAAAATGCATGTTGATACAAAGGCCAAAGAATTATCCTATTTTCAAGGACTGGAAAAGAAGTATTGAAAACAGCCAACTATATCAAACCTTTTTGCGTCGTCTTCTAAACAAGAAGATGATGTACTACGAGCTTCATATAATATTTCATTTAGTCGCAAAAGTAGGAAAACCACTCACAATTGGCAAGGAATTAATCTTGCCGGCAGTCAAAGAAAAATAATACAAACTGTTCTTCATCATAAGACACAATCAGACATCATCAGGAAAATACCTCTGAGTAATAATTCAGTGCAAAAGACGTTGAAATATCATTATGCGATTACTTGAAGACTTGCAAATTTTCCATTCAACTCGATGAATCAAATCTACCATATAACGAAGCACTACTCTTATCATATCATACGTACGATTTATAAAAGAAGAAAAAATTTGCCAAGAGTTATTATTTGCTAAAAAATTGGAAACCGATACAAAGGGAGAATCGATATTTAATACCATGAACAAGTTTTTCAAGAGAAAGAAATTCCTTTTCGTAATATTTTATCAGCTGCTACTGATGGTGTTCATCATAAGGGTTTCATAGCACATTTTAAACAAGCAGTACCAAATTTACTCGCTGTCGTTTGTGTTATTCATTCGTCAGCATTTAGGTGCAAAAAATCTGAATAAAGGCCTGCATACGTCGCTTATTACGTTTTTAGAGCAGTCAAGATTAGAAGCAATTCATTGAGTGACAGACTATTTGGCCAGCTTGTAGTGAAAAAGATGAAGATTATTATCGTTTGCTGCTACACACAGAAGTTCGTTGGCTCTCAAAAGGTACTTGTCTGAAAGTCTGAATCGTTTTTACAATTTATTTGACTCAGTACTAGATTTCCTTGAAAACAGAGGCGAAAGACTGCGCGCAAAACTGATTACATCCAAAAATGACATCGCTTATTTGACAGACCTGTTTAAAATATTTAACGAAGTAAATTCACAATTGCAAGGTGATAAGTTGAGTTTAATTAAAACAAAAAATCTCACAGCTGCTTTTGTGAGGAAACTTCTTCTGTTGAAACGAAATTTAGGTAGAGGTGAATAGGGCCACTTTCCCACGTTATCACCAGTCTTTGCAAAACAGGAAGATTTACTAACTTACTGCCAACACTTGGACGTTATTCAATCTTCATGCTGACTTGAAGGAGCGATTCCAGGATATTTTAGACATGAATATACCGAGTTGGGTTTTAGATCCTTTTGCAAATGCAGATACAGCAGAATCGTCATTGGAAGACGAACTCGGGAACTCACAACTAACGAAGAACTAAAAGTAAAATTCAGAAATGGAGACCAAGAGTTCAATCAAACCCAACCAAGAGTTCTGGCTTCAAAAATCAATACCAGCACTCTACCTTGGATTGTGGGAAATAGTACAGAAATTTTTAATTGCATTTCCTTCATCATATTTGGCTGAGCGTGGGTTCAGTGCGGTAGCAAATTTACTTTCTAAGAAAAGGAACAGACGGCAGATCACTGAGCGTGTCGATTTGCGACTGATGTTGACAAAATTGAATCCGACATTAACAAATTGATAAAACTCATTATTACCATCTCATTAATTTTTTTATTAGTATTTTTGTGTTAATTTTTAAATTTTTAATAAACAATTTTGTTATTTTGATGATCTCTTTAATTTTTACTTTGTGTTTCCTAATAGATAGATAGATAACATGTAGATAATGGGTAACAATATTTTAATATTTGGTATTAATATTATATGAGATTGGATTTTTTTTCTTGTAAAGGGGGTGGTGGTCCAGAAAAGGTTGGGAACCTCTGATTTATATGGTACTTAGACTTCGGTCTTCATGGTCTGTCAGAAGATTATATTATATATAATATATTATATATATACATATATATATATATATACATATATATATATATATATATATATATATATATATATATATATATATATATATATATATATATATATATATATATATATATATATATATATATATATATATATAATATAGGGTGTTAATTAAGTATGTACAATAAATTTAACAGACAATTATTTGAGTGATTTTAAGACTAAAACTTCATATAAACATGAGTCCGCAAATGCTTCGTTTTCAAGATACAGGGTGTTAAACTTTTTTAAAAAAATTGCTTTTTCGTAAATATCTTAAATATCCTTTACCCAACTTTGTTGTAATTTGGCAGTGTTATTCGTAGTGTTAAGGGGCTAATTTAGACCTAACTTGATTAAATGTATTAAGTCCAGTGGTGCCCCGAGCGACACCTTAACGAATATTTTTGACAAAAAAATGTACGCCACACATTTTTTTTGTATTTTTTTTATTTTTTTATTATTAAGCAACTAAAAGTACAGCTTTTTTGTCTCTTGAAGTTTTTTCGTATCTTGATTAGTTTTTGAAAAAAAAATCCACTTAATTGCATATCCCTGGACCACACGAGAAACATGGGGAAAAAATAGGAAATAATCAAGGGTTGCCTTGGAAAACGATTGCAGCATTTGGTAAACAACTTGACAGCTGTTGTCAAATTATTAAGCTATTAATTTGTAATTTTTATAAAAAGTATTTTTGGTGATTATTTTTCGAGTTATTTTTTGTCCAACATGGTTCAGTTTACTAACAGTGAAATGGCAGATATGCATTTATGTTACGGAATGGCTCATGGAAACTCTAATGCTGCAAGACGCATTTATCATGAAAGATTTCCTCGGCGTGTAGTACCTAACGGAAGAACTTTTGTACGTCTCCATGCACGACTTTCTGAAACAGGCAGTTTTAAAAGATCGACGGTTGTCATCGGGAGGCCTGTAACGGTACGAACAGTTCAAATGGAAGAAGCTGTTTTAAATGAAATTGAAGCAAATCCTCATACCAGTACTCGGAAAATAGCTGAAGAACTGAACATTACCCATGTCACAGTGTGGCAGATTTTAAGAGACCAGCAGCTATATCCCTACCATATGCAACGTGTCCAAGCTCTATTGCCCAGAGATTTGCCTTTAAGACTAACTTTTTGTGATTGGTTACGCGGTAAAATAATAAGAAATCCAGGTTTCCTAAGTCGAATATTGTTTACAGATGAAGCTTGTTTTTCTCGCAATTCAATTATTAATTTCCATAACAATCACATATGGGCCGAAAACAATCCACACGCCTTAGCAGAAAATAATTTTCAAGAACGGTTTTCTTTTAATATTTGGGTTGGAATTGTCGGTGACCACCCCATTGGGCCTCATTTTCTTCCAAACAGACTTAATGGGGAAGAATACCGAAGGTTTTTAGAATTTGTTTTACCTGGACTTTTAGAAGAAGTTCCAGTCATGGAAAGATTCCGTATGTGGTACATGCACGACGGGGCTCCACCGCACTTTAGTCTAGTGGCGCGGCAAGTTTTGGATGAAAATTACCATAACCGTTGGATTGGGAGAGCAGGCCCACAACCATGGCCTCCTCGCTCGCCCGATATTAATCCCCTAGATTATTTTCTTTGGGGACACCTTAAAGCGTTGGTATTCAAAACTCCTATTGAAAGTGAAGATGATCTACGAAATAGAATCATTAATTCATGTGACATAATAAAAAATACGCCAGGTATTTTCGGGAGAGTGCGTAATTCAATGATGAGGCGGCTAGACGGTTGTATTGAAGCCGAAGGTGGCCATTTCCAACACTTCATTTAGTAAAATTCGTTAGTTTATATGTTAAAAAATGTATTTAATTTAGTGTCTATTTGTTGTTGTTGTTGTTATTATTAATAAAAAATAATAAAAAAATGATAATTTTCAAAAGAAAATTTCCCTTTTTTTTCAAAAACTAATCAAGATACGAAAAAACTTCAAGAGACAAAAAAGCTGTACTTTTAGTTGCTTAATAATAAAAAAATAAAAAAATTACAAAAAAAATGTGTGGCATACACTTTTTTGTCAAAAATATTCGTTAAGGTGTCGCTCGGGGCACCACTGGACTTAATACATTTAATCAAGTTAGGGCTAAATTAGCCCCTTAACACTACGAATAACACTGCCAAATTACAACAAAATTGGGTAAAGGATATTTAAGATATTTACGAAAAAGCAATTTTTTTAAAAAAGTTTAACACCCCGTATCTTGAAAACGAAGCATTTGCGGACTCATTTTTATATGAAGTTTTAGTCTTAAAATCGCTCAAATAATTGTCTGTTAAATTTATTGTACATACTTAATTAACACCCTGTATACAATATACAGGGTGTTCCTTAATGATATGCGAATATTTAAGGGTGTGAATCTACATGAAAAATTAATGATAGTTTGCTTTATAAACTATGGTCCAAAAATGTTCCGTTGCGAAAATACGGGGTGTTAAAGTTTTAGGAAAAAATGGAAATTAATTAATATTTTCGAAACCGCTTGAGATATTTCAGTGATATTTAGTACGTGGTGACAGTTAATAAAGGTGCATATTTTTCAATACAAACATAATTTTCAGCTTTACCAGTGGCGTGCGTACGGGCACTGACTTCGATATTCTTGAAGAAAAAAATGGTACGCCAATGGTTTTTTCGCAGATAAAAATTATTTTTGAATTCACCGTTCAATTTGAAACATAAGAGCTCTCTTGAGTTGTTTTCCTGCGATGCGCCGTTTTTGAGTAAAAAAATTAAAACCGTTGTATTGTCTGAGAAAATTAATCTAATTATATTGAAGAATACAATTTTGCAATGAATCTAGCTGCCGTGGAATATGTCACTTGCTTTTTACATCTGACATTTTCTAGTAAGTCTCTGTCGTTCAAGTCTGTTCGCTCTGTGAATTATTTATTTTATTTTATTTTTACAATTTTATTAAAAATGGTGAATTATTCAAATGCAGAAATGGCGGAAATGCATTACGTGTATGTATGGCCTCGCCGACGGTAATGAGAGATATCCCAATCGTGCTTTGCCAGACACTCGAACGTTTTCTAATATTCGTCGTCGTCTTGTTGAAACTAGTAGTGTCCGAAGAGGTAAAAATAAAATAAAATAAATAATTCACAACGAACAGACTTTAACGACAGAGACTTACTAGAAAATGTCAGATGTAAAAAGCAAGTAACATATTCCACGGCAGCTAGATTCATTGAAAAATTGTATTCTTAATTAGATTAATTTTCTCAGACAATACAACGGTTTTAATTTTTTTACTCAAAAACGGCGCATCGCAGGAAAACAACTCAAGAGAGCTCTTATGTATCAAATTGAACGGTGAATTCAAAAATACTTTTTATCTGGGAGAAAACCATTGGCGTACCATTTTTCTCTTCAAGAATATCGAAGTCAGTGCCCGTACGCACGCCACTGGTAAAGCTGAAAATTATGTTTGTATTGAAAAATATGCACCTTTATTAACTGTCACCACGTACTAAATATCATTGAAATATCTCAAGCGGTTTCGAAAATATTAATTAATTTCCATTTTTTCCCTAAAACTTTAACACCCCGTATTTTCGTAACGGAACATTTTTGAACCATAGTTTATAAAGCAAACTATCATTAATTTTTCATGTAGATTCACACCCTGTATATAATAAAAAAAAATATATATATATATATATATATATATATATATATATATATATATATATATATATATATATATATATATATATATATATATATATATATATATATATATAGGGTGTTCCTTAATGATATGCGAATATTTAAGGGTGTGAATCTACATGAAAAATTAATGATAGTTTGCTTTATAAACTATAGTCCAAAAATGTTCCGTTACGAAAATACGGGGTGTTAAAGTTTTAGGAAAAAAATGGAAATTAATTAATAATTTCGAAAACGCTTCAGATATTTCAGTGATATTTAGTACGTAGCGACAGCTAATAAAGGTGCATATTTTTCAATACAAAAATAATTTTCAGCTTTGACAGTGGCGTGCATACGGGCACTGACTTTGATATTTTTGAAGAAAAAAATGGTACGCCAATGGTTTTTTCCCAAATAAAAATTATTTTTGAACTCACCGTTCAATTTGAAACATAAGAGCTCTCTTGAGTTGTTTTCCTGCGATGCGCCGTTTTTGAGTAAAAAAAACTTGGAACTGGAAAAATTAAACACATTACGGGTTGGCATCTACGTGTAATGAACAACAACAACTGACAACATTCAACATTAACATAACATTACAACTAACATGGAACGATTATTACAAAAATTGTTGAAAATGGCCCCCTTGACTTAATATGCATGCTTCCGCCAGGCGCGGCCCGTGAAATTTCAAAGTTGCATATCTCTGTTGCTACTTATGGGACCCATACCAAATTCAGGTTTTTTAATAGTGAGCCTACTAGGAATGTTTTGGTAAAGGAAAAAAATATTTTGCAATTTGCGAAAAAAAGTTGATTTTTTGAATTGACCCACCAGGGTAAAAAATTAACACGCTTAGATATTTTATTTATTATTTTTTCTAAACAAATTTTACATCATTTTGTCGACAATTCTTAAATTTTACTAGAAAAGAATGTGTTAGTAGAAAGTTATAGGCATTTGAATTTTTTGCAACCGAAAATTTAAATTATTTTTCGGTTGAAAAAATTCAAATGACTATAACTTTCTACTAACACATTTTTTTCTCTTAAAATTTAAGAATTGTCGACAAAATGATGTAAAATTTGTTTAGAAAAAATAATAAATAAAATATCTAAGCGTGTTAATTTTTTACCCTGGTGGGTCAATTCAAAAAATCAACTTTTTTTCGCAAATTGCAAAATATTTTTTTTCTTTACCAAGACATTCCTAGTAGGCTCACTATTAAAAACCCTGAATTTGGTATGGGTCCCATAAGTAGCAACAGAGATATGCCACTTTGAAATTTCACGGGCCGCGCCTGGCTTCCGCCCTGCTTCTCATGGAATTGCAAAATTGTATTCTTCAATAATTAGATTAATTTTCTCGGACAATACAACGGTTTTTATTTTTTTACTCAAAAACGGCGTATCGCAGGAAAACAACCCAAGAGAGTTCTTATGTTTCAAATTGAACGGTGAATTCAAAAATAATTTTTATTTGGGAAAAAAACCATTGGCGTACCATTTTTTCTTCAAAAATATCGAAGTCAGTGCCCGTACGGACGCCACTGTTAAAGCTGAAAATTATTTTTGTATTGAAAAATATGCACCTTTATTAACTATCGCTACGTACTAAATATCACTGAAATATCTCAAGCGGTTGAGAAAATATTTATTTATTTATTTATTTATTTATTTATTTATTTATTTATTTATTTATTGAACAAAAAAATATTAACTAATTTCCATTTTTTTCCTAAAACTTTAACACCCCGTATTTTCGTAACGGGACATTTTTGGACTATAGTTTATAAAGCAAACTATCATTAATTTTTCATGTAGATTCACACCCTTAAATATTCTCATATCATTAAGGAACACCCTGTATATATTGATTTGTTTCTAGTTTCGCCAAAATATTTTGTATGCAGAGAGATATATTATTTGGCATCGTCTGTGCGTACTCGCTGGTCGTAGAAAGTAAAACTTACTTTCTACGACCAGCGAGTAAGCACAGAAGATGCCAAATGAGATTTTGGCGAAACGTCTGCAAGTTTCAACTAGAAACAATTCAAACAAACGGATGAATTCCCGGATTAACCACGACACATATTTCTCCATCCGTGAAACCCTACGTACTTCCATATACATATATATATATATATATATATATATATATATATATATATATATATATATATATATATATATATATATATATATATATATATATAATATATATATATATATATATATATATATATAGTAGAAAAATGGAAGATTTCTTGGCCTATAGGTAATATAATAAATGTAAATGCGAAGATTTACTTCTTCGCTAGTGCAGCGATAAGGCCGTGAATGAAAAATAAAAATAATGAGGACTATCTTTGATTCTGGTCTGGGTGACCTCCTGCTATCGATTTCTGGGCCCTTACCCATCAGCGGGCAGGCTTACACCCAGGGTGGCTGAAGAACAGACCACGATTTGACCAGAATCAAAGAGAGTCCTTATATCCAAAATGTTCGGAAAGGATGGGTAAGATGTAGTGGCTCGCGCCAACTAGTTCACCCAGTGTTGCTCCAAAAATGTTTGGCTGCTAACACAATAATACTCGAAAGTATGTCGATGTCGACTTTCTCGACATCGACGGTACAAATGCACCATTGTACAACAATAGTAGAAAAATGGAAGATTTCTTGGCCTATAGGTAATATAATAAATGTAAATGCCAAGATTTACTTCTTCGCTAGTGCAGCGATAAGGCCGTGAATGAAAAAGAAAAATAATGAGGACTATCTTTGATTCTGGTCTGGGTGACCTCCTGCTATCGATTTCTAGGCCCTTACCCATCAGCGGGCAGGCTTACACCCAGGGTGGCTGAAGAACAGACCACGATTTGACCAGAATCAAAGAGAGTCCTTATATCCAAAATGTTTGGAAAGGATGGGTAAGATGTAGTGGCTCGCGCCAACTAGTTCACCCAGTGTTGCTCCAAAAATGTTTGGCTGCTAACACAATAATACTCGAAAGTATGTCGATGTCGACTTTCTCGACATCGACGGTACAAATGCACCATTGTACAACAATAGTAGAAAAATGGAAGATTTCTTGGCCTATAGGTAATATAATAAATGTAAATGCGAAGATTTACTTCTTCGCTAGTGCAGCGATAAGGCCGTGAATGAAAAATAAAAATAATGAGGACTATCTTTGATTCTGGTCTGGGTGACCTCCTGCTATCGATTTCTGGGCCCTTACCCATCAGCGGGCAGGCTTACACCCAGGGTGGCTGAAGAACAGACCACGATTTGACCAGAATCAAAGAGAGTCCTTATATCCAAAATGTTCTTAAAGGATGGGTAAGATCTGATGGGTAAGGGCCCAGAAATCGATAGCAGGAGGTCACCCAGACCAGAATCAAAGATAGTCCTCATTATTTTTATTTTTCATTCACGGCCTTATCGCTGCACTAGCGAAGAAGTAAATCTTCGCATTTACATTTATTATATTACCTATAGGCCAAGAAATCTTCCATTTTTCTACTATTGTTGTACAATGGTGCATTTATACCGTCGATGTCGAGAAAGTCGACATCGACATACTTTCGAGTATTATTGTGTTAGCAGCCAAACATTTTTGGAGCAACACTGGGTGAACTAGTTGGCGCGAGCCACTACATCTTACCCATCCTTTCCGAACATTTTGGATATAAGGACTCTCTTTGATTCTGGTCAAATCGTGGTCTGTTCTTCAGCCACCCTGGGTGTAAGCCTGCCCGCTGATGGGTAAGGGCCCAGAAATCGATAGCAGGAGGTCACCCAGACCAGAATCAAAGATAGTCCTCATTATTTTTATTTTTCATTCACGGCCTTATCGCTGCACTAGCGAAGAAGTAAATCTTCGCATTTACATTTATTATATATATATATATATATATATATATATATATATATATATATATATATATATATATATACAGGGTGTCTAAAATAGGTGATACCACTATTGCTACCTCCGAAATGGTAAAAGATACGAGGTCGGTTAAATTAGAGAAACTGTGCCATTTCTAGTCCCTATTCATATTCCGTTTACGGAGTTGCCAAATTATCTATAGTTTCTTATCTACAGGGGATTTTTTAAAAAATAGTCAAAAATTTAATTCTTAAATATCTCGAAAACTATTATAGTTAGAAAAAAGTTGTTTTTACAAAAATCACAGGATGTTTTACCTTCTCTAAAGTAACGTTATTGTTTTGTTTATACAATTTGTTTTTACTGAGTTAATGATAATAACTTGTTTTTTTCAAATACGGACCTGGATTTTTTGCTGCATTTTTTGAAAGAATACTTCATATCCTTTACAACTATGTATCACTTGATTATGGTTTTCGACGTTTTGATCAGGAATAACATCAGAATTATCTATCGATACGGACCTGGGATTTTCCATCTTAAGGCACAGTTTCACAACCTATCGCTGTGGTTTGAATTATTCAACTGATTAATTTTAAACTATGTTCATGATTACTAACCAGAACCCTTTGGTCATTAAAGTTTGTCAAATTGCAATTAAGCAAATGAGTTATTGAAAGCAAAAGTTTAGCAGACTCAGATCACATATAATTAGCGACCTTTATTAACAGCACCTAACTAGTGGTTAAGTTTACTACATATTGTAAAAGGCACCCTTGATGATACGTCTTCATTATTTACGTTTTTAATATTTTCGTATCCAAAAATCACCTTTCAGTTCAAAACGTAATAATAAATAGTCCTATTTTACCTAATGGTTTCATTTCTGCTGCAACTCATTCTGCTGGTACAGTTGAATTAATATTTACTGGCTGTGAAAACAAACCATATTATCTCCAATTAAAGACCTTTAACTATATTCTAGCATAAAACCATTGTCATATTTACTGGGTTCGGATTATAAGGAATTCGAATCTAAAATCCGTTTTCTGCTTTATTTTTTGACGTTGCATTGAATTATAACATATGGACGGGCGGACGAACAGGTTGATAGAAGCGATTGGAATGACCACACGAAGCCAATCACGCCTCTAAGAATTAATTATTAGGATACGTTATAATTTAAAACTACGCTTATGCTTTTTTCAGGCGTTGGACCAATTTTACAAACTTGAGGGTCCTGGCTAGTATTCATGATTATAATTACAATTTACCAGTTAAAACAATTTAATCCATAGTTACTGATTCTGACCTGTCGCCATAATAGGTCGTGAAATGGCGCATTAACTTGAAAAATGCCGGGTCCGTACTGGTAGAATATCCTGATGATGATACTATTGTTCACCAAAACGTCGAAAAACATAATCAAGTGATACACAGTTGTAAAGAGTATGAAGTATTCTTTCAAAAAATTCAGCAAAAAATCCAGGTCCGTATTTGAAAAAAACAAGTTAGTATCAGTAACTCAGTAAAAACAAATGATATAAACAAAACAATAACGTTACTTTAGAGAAGGTAAAAAATCGTGTGATTTTTGTAAAAACAACTTTTTTCTAACTATAATAGTTTTCGAGATATTTAAGAATTAAATTTTTGACCATTTTTAAAAATCCCCTGTAGATAAGAAACTATAGTAAATTTGACAACTCCGTAAACGGAATATGAATAGGGACTAGAAATGGCACATTTTCTCTAATTTAACCGACCTCGTATCTTTTACCATTTCGGAGATAGCAATAGTGGTATCACCTATTTTAGACACCCTGTATATACAGGGTGATCCAAAGTGTTCACCATTGGTAACTTTGTTATTATTATAGATACAGAATTGGTTAAATTAGCAAACTAGTAGTATTTTTAACGCTCATTAAAATAGGAGAACGCAACAAGAAACAATTGAGCATCGTGTTTTCGAGTTTTGAAGTAAAGTACAATTTTTTTAAATGGAACCCCTGTATATTATATTTTTTTCTGTTAACACTTCAAATTTAAAACAAAAAAGATTATAGTGAATTTTCTTCTGGGATGAAAATTAATGAGGTTATGAAGCCCAAACGAAAACAATTAAGTTAGATTTACAAACTTTATTTTACTCAACAACTTATAATAAAACAAAATAACTAATTTTTTCTTAAAAGATGCTCAAAAATACCACCCCGTTCTTCAATACATTTTTGTGCACGTTTCTGAACTGCTCGAACTGTACTTAGTATTGTCCTACCATCTATCTGGTTTATCTTTTCCCTTATTGCAGTCTTTAAGGCATCAACGTTATCATACCTTTGCTTGTAAATTTGGTTCTTCAAATAACCCCACAAAAAGAAATCAAGCGGGGTTAGGTCTGGTGACCGGGGAGGCCACAGAATAGGGCCATTTGTTCCCGTCCATTGATCATTAAAAATAGTACTTAGAAGTTGATAAGTACCTCTGTAGTTGTGGGCAGGTGCGCCATCCTACTGGAAATGCAGATTCTGCCTACTTATAAGATCTAGGTCATCTAAGAAATTATTCAGAATTCCAGTCATAAGTTCTATGTACCTTTCATCAGTCAGGGTGCCCTCATAAAAAAACGGACCCACAATTTGTGAACCAATTATACCACACCAAACGTTAAAACTGAAACGGACTTGTGCATGGACCTCTTGGATGTACCTATTAACAAAAGATTTTCCTTTGACCAGTAATGATGGTTTTTTCTATTGTACATTCCAGAATTTGAAAAATATGATTCATCGGTCCATAAAATATAACGAAAGTTATTTACATTTTGGCGACAGAAGTTAAGATACCAGTGGCAAAAAACAAGTCTTCTTTAACACCCTATATATTCTCAACAGTAAGACCTAGACAAAAATTTCATTTAACTTTTTTTATATTTCCCTTAAATCTAAGTGTCTTTAAATGTTCGGTACTTATTTCTGAATCACCCTGTATATGCAGATTGTTTTGAGATTTGTCCCTTCGTAAAATTGATAATAATTGTTTGTGCACGCAGCACTAAGGGCCTTAATATTTTAAAAAAAATTTGAAAATATACATTTAAACAAACTTAATGAGAAGTTCACGTGTTAAAGATTTTTTAATTTTTATAAAGCAATGTGGCAACCATATTATTAATTGAATGCCAAAGCGAGTAGTTACAAAAAATCCTTATTCTTATATGCACAGCCGTAATGAAAGATAATTGTACTTAGACACAGTCTGAAGGCATCATAAAGAATTTTCTTGGATTTGCTCAGGTTTTGTTACTAAATCTACTTAATTACCATGACTTAGACGTACACCCGCGGACAAAAAATCGTACATCTATCCATATAACAGCCTAAGTGTTAGTTTCCTAAGAAAGTCCGTTAAGATCCCTAAGAAAGTCCTTTAAGACCTTGAGATTATGAATTAGATGTACGATTTTTTTGTCCACGACTGCATAATCATACACATCTACAAGCACGTTTGGTTATGGATATACATAAAATTATGTGTATGCATAGATCCGTGCGAGGGGGCAAGTAAAAAGGGCCTAGCCATGGGCACCGGTTTCAGGTGGGCGTTAGAAGTTACTTGGTCAAGTACCTCTAATTATGAAGAAACAATGCTACAAATTATAACAATAAAGAGACTAAATTATTGCGTTATGAACAATACCCAAACAATTATAACACTTGGAAACTAAATTATTGTCCCATTTTTTATTGACAATAAAAAGTCTCAAAATTAAAAAAAGATGGATAATATAACTGTCAAATCATGTGAAACAAAGTCCAAAATTCTGGATGCTATATACCGCTTAATGCTTTCCTTTTGCGGGCTCATCCTTGGACGCGTTTCGCCGTATCACAGCTCATCGGCAAGGCTAAGATCCGCACAAGGACACTAAACGAAGGAAGTACCAAAGGAACAAGACGGCGAGATACAATAAGTTGCATCTCTGGCGTGATTTGGCCATACATTTTGTATTTTTTGTACCTGATCGGGGGCAAACGACTTCTATAGCTCTGCCTAGCTAGGACTCCTGCGATTGTAATAGCAGTTATACGTCTTTGCAGGTGATTTCCTCTATCTTTTTAACCGACTTCACAAAAGGAGGTTATCAATTTGACCCGTATGTGCGATTTTTTTAGCCTATAAAGTCTAAAGGCCTAAGGTAGGTGGCAGCAAGTAAGCTTTATGTATGGCGAAAATCACGCCAGAGATTTATCTATTGTATCTCACCATCTTGTTCCATTGGTTGGTGCAACGTTAACTACTTTCTTCGTTTATTTTCCTTCTACGGATCTTAGCCTTGCGTCCAATGATGGACCCTTAGGAGGAAAGCAATATATAGCATCCAGAATGTTGGGCTTTGACCAATTTTGGAGATTATTTTATTTATACCTGGTGGGAGATAAACGACTTTTATGGCGCTGCCGCTGTCCAGTTATGATGACTCCAGCAATTGTGACGGCAGTTATCTTCTTGGCCTATAAAATGTAAATACCTAAGGTAGATTGTAGAAGGTAGCAGGATGTAGTCAGGTGTATGGCGAAAATCACGTCAGAGATCCAACTTATAGTATTTTACCGACTAGTAACATAAGACAATTTTATATCGACTTTGGTTCACGAGATAAAAGACGTGCATATTTCAAGAATAAGTTAAAATCATTCTAAAAAATTAAAAAGCATCTTGGCTAAAATATTACTTAGTAACATCAAATACTCAAAAATATAACCAGGCATTTTTGCCAATCAAGTCAATTTATTTCATAATTGTTCAATTTAAATAAATTGTGTTAGTTTAATTTAAACATTATTGAACGATAAAAATACGATCTGTTATATAATCTTAATGGATTAATTAAGTATTTGAAACCCTTTTTAATGTAATTATTATAAACTTGAAAAAATACTTTTTGTTTAGATCAGAGACAGGATAAGCGAAACTTACCTAAAGTTACACAATATTATCCAAAGTTGTCACATTAATAGTATTACCAGGAGAAAGAGCATTTTTGTCATTTTTTAAGTATTTCGCTATTTTTTAAGTAAGAGCGGCAATATTATGTAAAAGTTTTCTAGAATTTTTAAGTATATCTGGTTTAGTAGCAAGGTTATATTTATTTCTGAACAGCTAGCTGCGTACTCTTTTAAAATAAGAAAAGGGCAATAAAAGCTATTTTTTAATCATTTACGATTTTGTCCAAATAGTCTTGGCAGACGACATATTGTCTGTAATTCAACAATGAATATAACTTTGCTATCAAACGAGATCTTCTCTTTACAATGGTAACTGATTTTTCATGATATTGTGCAGTGACGGACTGGCATGGTGACTACAGTTTACTGTAAAACATCACATTTTCATAAAAATATTCTAAATAATACTGGCTTACCTCAACAAACTTGATAGGTCGAGGCGCCCTTGGTATCAGAGTCCTTCGATTCACACTTTGTTATCCAAAATATGCGAATTCTAGGTCATTTTTTATCATTACCGACCTGCTTAAGCCGTCTCATTAAAAATAAAGTATGTAGCATTACCTAGTTCCCATTAGTATTTTTAAACTCCTCGCATTATGGTAATGCTTTGTCTCATATACCTTAATGTTCAAATTACTTAATAAATCGCTCGTCAAAAAGTTTAGGAAATTGTTTTTAGGGTTATTTTTAAATAAACAAGGTGTTATGAAATTCACTGCATATATTGGAATGGGTGACTCCTGGGGTAGTCTACAGACATACCCAAAACTTTTTTTCCCTCAAATCGCACATTTTTTTTATTTTTAAAAATGCCCAGATACCGGCCCTTATCCGATGCTTCTGAAAAGCCTGACGTCATAGGCTCTAATATTATAAAGAAAAAACAAATGATCCAGCAGGGACATTGCCAAACTTAAATATTATCGTGACATCTAATTTTTTTTATGAGTTTTAGTGAAAACCGAAAATAATCCAAAGTCCATTAGTCCAAAGTCCATTAGGTATGGTATACAAATATCGCAGCTCTTGACTGCGTCTCGAGCGGCTAACTTGGGGCTCGCATTGCTAAGCTAAGCACTACTTTCGGAAATGGGTATACAAATAACAACCTCTTATATGTATATTTTTTGCACATAACTATTATAGGCATGTCGTGATCAGAACAGCTTCAACTATATTTTAATTTTCTAAATTTAAATCTCTTATTATGTCAATCTCAAGGCAACAAGTGTCGTGTGAGGAAGAATCAAAAATATGTCGTTAAAGCCACCCCAATCAGTAATCACATTATTTCTTCAAAAAACATATAATTTATATATATGTAAGACTTTTTTATGGCTTTTTTAATTTATCATATTATTTTATTTCTAGGTATTTTATGGTACATTTGCTGCTTGCGAGGTTGCATATTTTACCTATATTTATGCAAAAGTTGATAAGGAATATTATCAGCAAGTTACCTCCCACACTAGAGCAGCAATTTTAGCTGGGCGTGCTATTTCTGGAATTATGGGTCAACTATTAATCTCTTTTAAGTTAATGGACTATAGGCAGTTAAACTATATAACATTTGGAGGTAACCATACGAACCTTTTCTGTAAAAAATATATTTGTTGGTATAAATTACATTGTTGTTGTTTTGATAAAAATACGCATTTCTGTAATCTCAATGACGATTCTGTTTAACCACATCGTTAGTAGTTTTTAGCAAATACCAAAAATGTGACTATTTAATGATTTAATTATAAATTTTTATTTTAGTTTTACTTCTGCGCAAACTACGTTTATATTTTATAAAAATAATTTAGTTCCGTACATTAGTCTATTGTGACCCAAAGCCAATTTTCAAAAATATTAACTTGTGATAATGTTGTGTCAACTTTAAAGTATCAGATAAACTCCAGCATGCTTTTCAAAAGAGAATTAATTACTCACATCCGTAGATAATATTATACGGTTTATTCTTATCTCTCTTGAAAAAAAAAGTTCACTCTTGCCCTTGTTCATCATGGGGTCTTGCTTCAGAAGTTATAGTATTATGGAGGCCTACAAATGGATGGAATCATATCTTTACTCAAAGACTCGTAAAGATTATTGATGGAACGAGATCTAATGTGAGGAGCTATACTTGAGAGGTGTCCCACGGGATTCTACACTGGGTCCTTCTTCTATGTTCAGCTCACGTAAATAATCTTGATGACTTTTATGTGTCGGTTGCCAGCTCTGTGATATACGCAAATACCTTGCTTGTTAGTTCTCGGACGTGTTTTGTAACTTCAAAACGCTGATCACTTTGAGACGCTTTACGCAAATGTCACAAATTCTCGATTATCATGTGCTTGTCGTCAATCTTGTATTCCCAACGACGACTTAATTGCTCTAAATTTAATTAACATCTTAAAAAATACAACGAATATAAGGCAAGCTGCATATTTCCTTTTTTTGCAAAACGATCACCACATTGTAGTTAAAACTTGTCGACAAGCACGTGCTAATTGAATTTTACGTTATTGCCGCTAAGCGTCTCGCAGTACTAAGCATTTAAAAGATACAAAATACAGGCCCAGAAATAAACCACTCGACACGTGACAAACTTCATAATATATTTCTCTACAAAAAATTTTACTGGTGGCCAAAGTTGGCTTTTATAGCTGGCCTGGAACATGCTTCAATTCCTCTGTTAAACAATGCCAAGGCTCTTGGTCTGTGTATTGACTGCAAATCTACCTCACTGGTGCAGGTCAGACAATTAATAATTTTCTTTTCAGAAAATGATCCGACTTCAAAATAGCACTGAAAAGTATGAAATATTATTTTTGCATATTTATTACTGAACTTAATGGTAACCTTAAATGTGTATAAATTTAAGTAACTTGTATGCCAAAGTTATAAACTTTGAAGTCTGCGTAACTAGTTACCTATTAATTTTATTTATGCATTGTCATTACGAATTCTTATTACATGTACTTTTAAATGGGAGGGGGAGCAACTGAATCACTGGACCCCTTAACAATGAATACAAGTAGGTAGAATTGACATTTTAACCTCAAAATGTCAAGAGTTTGTCAATGATAGTGTATAATTTTTGAAGCTAAGAAATTATATCGAAAATCCATAATATGCATAATTAGTTACTATAGTTAGTTAGTTAATGGTGACGGAACCAACGATGAAACGCTACCTGTCGGGAGAAATTGTCGCTTTTCCTCCCCATTGCGCCGACTTCAAAGCTTAGAACTTTCGTGTACAAGTTACTTAAATTTATAGTAATAAATGTGTAAAAATATTATTTTATGCTTTTCGGGGCTTTTTGACAGTTGGCTATTTTTTTGTGAAAAAATAATTATTTCTCTGTTTTTAATGCTTCTAGTAATCCCAAAAGCGACATATTACATGATAATTTTAAGGAACATTCCAGTCTACATCTTCCCCCCCCCCCCCCCCTCCCATTATTTGATTCCAGTATCACCAAAAATTATTAAAATTATGATTAGATGTAAATAAGAACCCTAAAAAGACGTATTACTCAGTATTTTTAAAGAAAAATTACCGTGTCCCGCTTTTTATCTAAAGATCAGGATCACTGCCGGTTCATCCATTGGGCGCTTGGGGCTGGCGCCCAGGGGCTCGGGCCCCGGAGGGGCCCGGAATTAAGTTTGCTTAAAATAAAGTAAAGTGGTTTGGGGCTCTCAATTATTTTTCGATGCGATGTCCGGCTTCGGCCCATCCACCACTGAAACGAAGCATGGGATCCTAAATACAACAAAAATTATCAAAATTTGCTTCGACTTGCAACGCCACTGATTAAACGAATACGTGAATACCCGAATGACCTGATCAAAATCAAGGCCTGGCACGCGGAACAAGCCGATCACCATAGCAACGAGCGATGCGGTTCTGTCGGGCGGCCACCCGCCATTTCGCAATTGAAGAGTTAAGCGTTGTTGTCTGGTTTAATAGTTTGGAATTCTTTCTAAGGCCCTGTGTTGCAAATACTAATACTATTTAAAAAAGTTAATTCTTTCTTACATAAGTGAATACTGAATTTAGGGATAGTACTGGCTTAGAAATCAATCGTGATTGTGAGTATCTATATTTTATTTCGCTTAAAAAAGATAATAGAGACAATAGGAGGCAATACTTTCTGAAAACTTGGCAATATAGCCCGCTCGAATGTTTCCACATTCCGTTTGTAGCTTATAACAAGTGGGTAGTGGATCAAACTGTGTACTGTACAGTCGTATAGTTTATTATTATTATATTGTTATGAACATACGGGGGTGCGACCTTGCCAAATTTACGTTTTCCTCTAGTCAGGGAAATAGTACACAACTTGGCAACACCGCATGGGGGGGGGTGCCTGGGGATGACCCCCCAACCACGAAGTCTCAACCCCCTAGGGCCTAAAATAACCGAGATACCCATTAAACCCCATGTATTTTTGGTATCCACCCAGCCTCTCAGTAGTCTCAGTCGTCGAAGGGGTCACTACTTATCGACGGGGACGGCCCGTCCTGTATACAGGGGCCCGTCCCGGACGGGCCCCTGTATACAGGACTGACGTCGTCGCTTCCCGAATCTTTAATACCAGATGATTCCAGAAGAGAATTCTAGAAAAGTCTAGTCGGACGAAAGGTGTATATAAGTGGCCAGGCAGCCGCCGAACAGTCAGTATTGAATAGACGAGCCAAGTGAGAAGAACAAGAGAACTAGTCTAGTGAATAGTAAAAGTAGTCTAGTAGTGTTTATAGAGTTGTAATCGTTGTGTTAGTGATTTCTTAGTGTTAAATTAAATAAAGTGTGTAGAAGCCTGTTATAGAAGTCTCACGCATACGCAACAATATGCACATACTAGATTAGGGCGTTTGGTTGGTGTTAGAGTTATGTAAATGAACAAATCTGTTACAAAAAAGTGAGAGGTAAGATTCGGAGAATAAGATACTTTATGTGCTTCGCATGGATTGTCTGTCAGACTCACTATGTTCGTCAGACAGGCTTTCCACGCTCAACACATGAAGTGTCTCTTATTCTCCTAATATCATAATATAATATTCTATTAAGAATCAAGGTCTGTTACTTACGACTTGTCTGTTTGTAGGGCAAAAATGAGTTATCGACATCAATCAGGCGCAGAAAAAAGGAAACAGAAGAAGGTGCAAGAACAAGCCAAGAAAAAATTAACCAAGATAACGACTCTTTTTACTACAAATCTAGAAACAGAAAGTGAAGGCCAAGAAACAGAAGCCAGTTGTTCTTTTCCGATGGAAATGAGAGAAAATCTTTCTTCTACACCTGGATCTCAAACGAATCAACATGAAAATGTAGACAGTTAGACAGCTCAGAAGATCAAGATCTTATTACACTAGAAAATGAGAGCGGATCTGATGAAGTACCGATGGAGATAGTTGTCCCAAAAAACGAGGAAATACCTGCGATTTCAAAATGGCCTGATTTTAAAACTGATCATTTTATTAGAACTGTGATAATTTTTAAACCAAAGAGCGATTCCCTAGAGAATACTGAAAAAAGGTACCAAGATGGAGACAAAGTTTATTATAGAAGATTAAGTGAGAACAACTTTTATAGAGTAAAACCTAATGGAGGCAAAGAGAAGAGAGATTGGCTAATATACGACGCAAGTGTTAAAGCTGTTTATTGTTACCCGTGCAAATTATTTTCAATTGACAAAAACAGTTTAACTGATTTTTGATGTACTGACTGGAAACATTTGAATAGTTTGCTCAAATCTCACGAAGAAAGTAAGTTTCATCTGAACTCCATTGTTACATTAATAACAAGATCATCATTAATTGGCGTTATACACGCTGGCTTGAACGAGCAAGTAGAACGCGAAGCTGACTATTGGGTTAAAGTCCTAAGAAGAATTGTGGCCACCATTAAATTACTTGCTTCTCAAGGATTAGCTTTCCGTGGATCCACTGAAGATTTAACGAGTCGTCATAAGGGAAATTACTTAAGTTGTCTTGTGTATTTGGCTAAATTTGACAACTTCTTAGCTGAGCATTTGCAGCGATATGCGAATAAAGGAAAAGGGTCAATTAGCTATCTTTCTCATCAAATTTGCAATGAATTTCTGAAAGTGATGAAAACAAAACTTGTCGAGACTTTCATACTAGAAATTAAAGAAGCCAAATACTTCTCTATAATTGTAGACTCTACCCCGGACATCAGCCATCAAGACCAGCTTACTTTTATTCTCAGGTATGTAAAGGGCAATACAGTAGTTGAGAGATTCCTTGGTTTTATTCAGTTGGAGAGACACACTGCGGAGTATTTAACAGAAGTAGTTATAGATAAGTTAGAAACATTAGGCTTGGATATTGAAAACTGTAGAGGACAGACTTACGACAATGCGGCAAATATGTCGGGTCGGTATACGGGGCTTCAAGCAAGAATACGAGCTTTGTCCTCGAGCGCTATTTATGTCCCATGTGCGAATCATTCTTTAAATATTGCAGTAAACTTTGCATGTGAATCCAGCTTGGAAGCAACTGATTATTTCAGCACTGTTCAAAGTATTTACACATTTTTTTCGGCTTCTCCCCAAAGGTGGAATTTACTGAAAGAAAGCTGCAAATGTTTTGTTAAGAGATTGATTGAAACTAGATGGTCTGCCAGATTTGACGCCGTAAACGGTTTACTTAAAAACTACAAAGCCATCAAACATATTTTTTTTAAGTTAAGCAATAATACAGACGAAAAATCAGCAGTTAGAAATGAAGCCAAGGCACACTAAAATGGACACTTTTGAGACAGCTCTATTAACATTGATTTGGGCAAGAATTTTGGAAAGAGTAAATGCAACAAGCAAAACTTTAGAAACTATGGACCTGAATGTGTCATTTGGAGTAGAGTTGATGACATCTCTTTTGACCTTTGTTGAAGAAACCAGAAAAGGGTTTAACGAAATTGAATTAGAAGCAAAAACTGTCTTTTGCGAAGACGCGGATATCTCTAACATATCCTATAAAATTGACATTCAAAGAACAAAAAAAAAAGAAAAAGATTTTTTGACGAAACAGATGAAAATGAAACAGTTTTAAAGGGAAAAGAGAGATTCAGAATTGAAGTATTTCATGTCATATGCGACAATATTTCGCAAGATCTTTCAAAAAGAATTGATTGTTACAAAGAAGTAACAACAGCCTTCAGATGCTTTTTTACCCAATATAAAGAAGAAATCAAGACGTCAATCAATCTTCTATGCGAGGAATATAAAAAAGATGTTGATGAAACCAAAGAGAACTTAAATAATGAAATTACTCATTTTATCGAATTGTGTAAAAATTTAAATAAAACTACAATTTATGAAAAATTTGAGGTCATCCAGAACGTAAAAGCAACTTTTCCCAATATTTTAACTATCTTGCAAATTTATTTGACCATACCAATTTCAAATGCATCAGGCGAGCGGTCTTTTTCGGCCTTAAGACGAATAAAAACATATTTAAGGTCAAATTTGGGCCAACAAAACCTGGATGCCTTATCCCTACTATATATAGAAAATGCTGAACTAGAGCAAATGAACTGCGATGAAATTGTATAGGAGTTTGCTAATGCCAAAACGAGGAAAAAAAAGATTTAATTTTGTTTTGTATTTTCTAGAATGCTTTATTTCTTTGTTTGTTTTTGTTTTGTATTGTTTGCAATATTCTGTTTTTTGTATTTTTTCAAATACTATTTTGTGGAACTGTTTTTCATTTTGTTTTTTTCTAAGAAATGTACCTATGATATTGTAGTTTATATAATAAACATTTAACAAAACATGTTTTTACTTGGTAAAAAATGTTTTATTTCTTTGTTTGTTTTTGTTTTGTACTGTTTGCAATATTCTCTTTTTGTATTTTTTGAAATATTATTTTTTGGAATTCTTTTTTCTTTTCGTTTTGTTCTAAGATATGTACCTACATTATAGTTTATATAATAAACATTTAACAATTAAAACACGTTTTTACTTAGTGAAAAAACCAACAGCAATGGGGGCCCCTATGTCTCCAGTGCCCAGGGCCCGAAGTTAGGTTAAACCGGCACTGATGGCTCCAGTTTTGAATACACATAAATACATAGGTACCTATAGCTATGGGATAAAACAATCTCACCCGATCAGAATTATATATAACCTATATTTTATTTCAACCGATATCTTAAGCTAACTTTTCAAACCCAAGCAAATTTAAGCCGGCGACTTTTCTTTTATCTGAGACAGCCCACGTAGACTTCGAGCCTAAGTACTAACGTACCGTGGTCATCTGAAGGGAAGGGAAATGTAATCTATTGACATGGGATTTAAAGGATTGGAGGGTGGGAGGGGAAGGGAAAACATCTGCAGGCAGTCCTTTCCATAATCTGGAGACCCTAGGTATGAATAAGCGAGAGAAGTGGGATGTTCTAGGCTTTTGTAGCTGGACAGTAAAGGGATGCATACGTAACGCGCCTCTTGTTGTTCTGTTAGGAACAGTCAAGGGAGAAATTATAGCAGCTAGTTCTTCAGAGCAAAATCCGTGAAACAACAGCGCGGCGATAAGCGAAAGAAGGGAGGTTTCTTGTGATGACTAGGTCATTGATGAATCGAATGGCTCTCTTTTGGATAGAATCAAGGATGCTAAGCGTCGAAGGTGATGCCGCTTCCCAAACATGGGAACAATTCTCTAAGTTAGGTCTTATTTGGGAAACATAGATAGTGTGTAAGTTGGAAGGGGAGAAGTATTTCCTATCTGGAAAGAGAAAACCAAGCTTTTTAGCTGCTGATGTGGCTATTGAAGTAATGTGTTTGTGCCAGCTGAGATCGCGTTTGAAAACGATGCCAACAAGATCGAACTTTCATTGTTCTGTAGGGCTTGGTTATTCATGTGGATGGGGGTAAGTGTTGCCGGATTTTTTTGCGTGACAGGGAGCAAGACAGTTTTGGAGGCGTTAAACTGAACAAGGTTTTCGGCACCCCAGTCTAGGATTAATTGAAGATCTTGAGAAAGGGATAGGTGGATAGATCTGCGTCTATTATCCAGTTCTTGATTCGATACTTATGTCGGATGATTTGGTGTTTTTCTAGATATTTTAGAATTTGCAAGTTGATGACTTTCTCCATAACTTTGCTGACAAGAGAGAGAAGAGAGGTAGGTCTATAATTGGATGGAAGGGACTTGGAACCTTTCTTCGGGACAGGCTGCACACGAGCAGTCTTTCAGCTGTCTGGGAAGATACCCTTGTCATAGGAGATCTGGAAAGGGCGAGTTAAGACGGGTGCGAGCTTTGGGGCGCACTTTTTTAGAACAATTGCTAGTATGCCATCCAGACGGAAGGACTTTTTGGTGTCGAGGGATAGAAGAATTTTGAACTTGTTTGACCTTAAATATTATGTCAAACATTTTGTGGGGTTCAGACGCAGCGGTTGGAAGAGCTAAATTGGCAGGAGGAACGAGGATGAAATTGGCAGAGAATTGTTTGGCAAATAGTTCAGCTTTTCCTTTAGATGTTTAGATAATTTCGTTGTCGGAGGTCAGGGGAGGAAGTGCTTCTACACAAGTTTTGACTTACGTTTTTGGCAAGTGACCAGAAAGATTTGCTGCCGTTGGAACAGGAAAGCACTTTATCTTTTATGCGGTTGTTAAAAGCATTTTTAGACTCTAAGATAGTTGGATTGTACTGATTTCTTGCCTCAGTGAAAATTTGACGATTTTCGAGTGTAGCATTTTGAAGAAACCTTTTGTGCGCTTGGATTTTTTTGAGCCTGGCTTTATCACAAACCTTGGAGATCCAGGGCTTTTGATGACGGAGTTTAGGTTTCTTGCGGGTGTGTGAAATGAAACTTTCAATGCCTTGTTGAAGGATATCTGTGATATGAGAGCAAATTTCGGAGGGATTGGGAGTGGAAAAACAGACAGGCAAGGGAAATCAGAAAAGAAGTTTCGAAGACAGTCGGCAGAATTGTAGTGCCAGATCGGGCGTTCCGGCATGATTTCAGCGAACTCGGGATGTATGGGACAATAGACGGTAATAAGGCCGTGATCTGAACGACCAAGGGGAGCGCATACAGATGTTAAGTATGGCTCAGGATGGATGGTAAGAAAAAGATCTAGTGGGTTTGGATTATGGGTAGGAACGCGGGGAAAGTATGTTGGCTCTGTAATTAAATTGGTGAGCAAGTTGCTAATTGCGAAGTTTTCTGCCGCTCTGCCTTCTGGGTGGGTTTTTGTGGATCCTAGCCATTCCTTGCTATAGACGTTGAAGTCGCCTAGGACGATAACTTCAGCGGAAAATTCAGAGATCAGATGGTCAATTTTTGCCGAAAGAAAGTCAAAGAACTCATTGTAGGAGTTGTGTGATGGGGAGCGGTAGATAAAACAGATAAATTTAGTAGAACATTTAAGGGTACGTTTTAGCCAGAGAACATCTGGCTTGCCTGATTCCAGGTTCGGAAGTCTGGTGCAAGTGAGACTGCTGCGAACGTAGGCGCATACCCCAGCGTAAAAACGAAAAGATGACAGAAGTTCATAGCCCGGAAATAGGAGATGATTGGTTGAGGATTTGGGACTGATTTGGGTTTCGGTCAGAAAAAGAGGGGATTTGTACCATTAGAGGTAGTGGTGGACAGAATCCAAATTGGAATTAAGCCCGCAGATGTTGGAACTTTTCGAATTCTTCGATGGTGGGCCCCCTGAGCATCCCACCATCGAATTCTTCGATGGTGGCCCCCCTGAGCATCCCTCGCCCGGAGATCCGACTGGAGGGGTAATTTACCTCCGGAATTTTTTACCCCTGGGAGCGCCATCATCATTTTCAGATGTTTTTTTTTGGAAGAGGTGGATAACTAGAAGAGAGTACATTAGAAGTGAAAGAGAAAGAAGAGAGAAGAGAAAGAATGACAGTTGGAAGAGGAAAGGAAAAGAAAAAACCGACTTAGTACCCCGGGCTGGAAACAACCGGTAAGATTTCACCAGCTCTTTAAATGGGTGCGTGGGGTGGTACCTCCTCGGTCGAGGAAAAGCTCCTCTACCACCTACTGCGGTTTATATGTTCCTTGCCTGGCCGAAGCGAAGCCTCCGACAACATCTGGTATATACTAAAACTATGCATATTCTGAGGGGCTTTCCTGACCAGTCTTGAATGACCGGGAATTAATTACACTGGCCGAAGATCGTTTCAGTGCACTTTAAAGGGAACATGGCTCCGCATAGCGTATATACGTTTCGACATGCTGGTCCATCATACACTGTCCATTCCAATCTCTTTCTATTACCATCTAATCCGCCTGTTTAGGGAATAATTCTAATATATGAATATGATTTTTTGCTGCTAACAGATCTAACTTCGAAAAAAAAAATGTTTTTTGTTAGGAGCTTCTTGTATATATTTCTCTTTTTTGGTCTAAATTTTAAATAACATTGGTTTCAATTAAATATGACACACGGAAAGGTTTCGCAGTGGCGTAACGTATACCCTACGCAGGCCCCGCACGGGCGTTTGAGGGGCGGTGACTATACTTTTTGTTTATATTTGCAGTGGCTCAACCGAGCCCGGAGGGGCGGGGTCCATTTGTAGCTACGCCTCTAAATCCAGGCTGTATTTCGCGGAAGGGGTCCTACAGTTTTACGTTACACCAAGTAGTGTATTAGCCAATAAGCCTAAGAAGCCCGGGCTTAGGGCGCAAAGGTTTTTTGGGGACAGCACGTCAGTGACGCGCCCTTTAAACATACAAGGAAGTTGAAAAAAGCAAAAAAAAATTATTAAAAAGTAGCAATTTACTCCTAGGTACTCGTCAATTTATATACTTTCTTATAACTTCACTACAGCAGTATTTATAGAAAAAAGATTGACAATCTGAATTGGGAGCGGGGTTAGGGCACTTACTGTTGTTGGTTACCCTACTGAAGTTTCGGTCGTTGTGCTGGACGACTGTTGTCGTGTGTACAAACCAAGCTGCGGTTTTTCTGCCGGACGATAGATATTTTATCACCAGTAAGTTAATTTTAAGTTTTTCATTTTGGTCATGTAAACATTTAGCAAAAAAAGGTATTCAAGATGCCGAGGAGATCCCTTCCTGTACTGTGATACTTTTTTTTAATTAACAAAAGTTTTAAAATTTTGTTGTGTTGAATAGATATTAATAGCGATGCCATTTTCAAATACTAAATTGGCAGGGGCAGGTTAAGTCTAGCAAATAAAGCTTGTTTACTGATCGATATGAGTGCCACAACTTTTCAAGGATAATTCGGCGTCGATATAAATTTTGTTTAAGTGCATTTATTTATTAGCTCTCAATAAGTCATTTTTTATTTTAAATTAAATCGTTTTTTTTTTTGCAGCAATGATTGCAGCTACAATTTGGTGTTTATTTTTACCACCAGTAAAGAAATCAATTTACTTTCATCAGGAACCAAGTCAACATTTATCATCAATCCAGAAATCACAAGCTGCTTTCAAGCTGATGTGGTATCACTTTAGGCGCGGATACTCTAACAAATACACTGTAAAATGGTCTGTTTGGTGGGCACTAGCAACTTGTGGTTTTATTCAGGTGCAAGTCTATATGCAGCCTCTTTGGACAGCTATTGTAAATGATCCGAGTAAACCTATTTATAATGGCGCAGTCGAAGCTGTACTTACAGTATTAGGATTCTTAGGAGCACTCCTAGCTGGTGTTTTAAAAGTAGACTGGAAAACTCGCGGAGAACTCGCACTTACATGTTGTTCCCTTCTTCAAGGATTTATTATGTTAATATCATCACAGAGTGTGCACGTCATTATCAGTTATATTTGTTATATAGTTTTTGGTGCGCTTTATCACCTAACAATTACAGTGGCAAGTAGTGAGATTGCTAAGCATATTGACGAAGATAGTTACGGTTTAATCTTTGGTATAAATACTTTTGGAGCCCTTATCTTCCAAACTATTTTAACGCTCGTAGTGGTTACAAGTGGTATTGGATTTGCTCTACCACCTAGACAGCAGTATTTTGTTTATGGTATATTTCATATACTTTTAGGGGTTATTTATATTGTCATTGGATTAGCTAGTTGGCTAGCAAGCAAAAGAGATTATAGAAGAGCTAGTACTGTCACTAATCCAGCACCACCTACAATAGTCGCGTACTGAAAATTGTGTTTGTATATGGGTAAAGTGTTTCATAGTGCTGATTGTCAATAAATTTTTAGAAAGCGCCATATAGGCTCAAAATTGAAACGATACCGGCAATGAATAGGTTATTACATCTTAAATATTGGTAAATTTGCTTCAATGATACTAAAAATACAAAAAGTTGTTTTAAAAAGAAACCTATTTATGCGAATAATGCCCTCCTTCCTTACATGGGGCAATTCACCTCCGAGCATTTATGACAGGTGGTCAGGTGACTATTTTAAAAATATATCACGTGACCAACACATCTATCTACTCGGACTGAATTGCCGAATGTAAGGTTTAGGTATATACTGAATAGATACATTAAATTTTATCATGCCTTTTTTTAGTTTAGGATTTGCTAATGTAAAAATTATTAGATCAATTTTACTCGCAAATTAGCAAGATTTTATATGTTCTAATTATTGCGATCTAATAACCACATGATTTTTTATATAAGTAGGTATTTGAAACAGTATTTGAAAGGCGGTTAGCAGTGTGTTTAACAGGTAAATAAAAGTTTGTGTGAAGCCTATTCGAATCACACCTTTTACAATATGATTTTTATTGTTCTAGATCTCAAACGTGCGGATTTATTTCAAGATATTTTGAACCTGCCAAAAAATTGAAAAAAAAATTAAATCTTGGAAAATGTCTTAAGCGCAAGATATCAATTATACTTAATATTTTACCTTAAATTAGCTGTGGTGTTAGGATAAATGAAAATCAACATTATTTATTTGATCTACTGAACACTTTACCCATTTTATTAATATTTGGTACATTTCTTTAAAAAGGATATGTTATTGCATCTAGTGGAAATATATGAATTATTTCCATTCCCCATTTATTGTGATTAAACAGGGTCTGTCTATATTGACTTTAAAAATTATAGGATAGGAAAATCTTAAAACTTACTTAATATACTATTCATAACATTCAAAGATATTGGAAGTATGGCTCATGAGGTGATCCTTCCCCGCGTTATTTTTATTTATTATTTTATTATTATTTTTATTTAAACATGGATTTGGGGAATTATGGTTTTCTGGTTATTTGAACACCTTATTTTATTTTGTGTCGACAGTGTTCACAATCTCACTCGCCTCCCCACCTGATCTTGAAGAACTTCCGTCCTCCCTACCAACATATTTAGTAGTTGTAACCAGGTTTTATTTAACTACCGATATAATTTATTTTCTACACATAATATTATAGTAGTACCTGCAAAAAGATTGACATCAAATCTGATATTTAACTGATGTTAGTTTTTGTTTCTAGAGTAAAAAATAACGTAAAATTGGACCCACTTATTGCATTATTTTTTTACATTTTATTTGTTGCGGTTAGTTTTAGTTAGACCATGGAGTCATTGCCAACGATAGCGTAATTTTTAAAATGCAAAAATCTCGAGACCTGCACATAAAATATTATAAAAATGTTTACCATTTTTAAGAAACAACGATCTTCTGCCCAGTGAGCTAAAAATCTTGTTTTCAGGACTAGCCAATGCAGAGATTTTTGCGTTTAAGGTTTAGCGTTAAGCGGTAGCAAAAACTCCATCATATTTTTTGGCGTGTCTGCAAAAAATCACTGCATATATAATTAGAAAAGGGAAACAATTATTCTAAGGTATTGTCATTATTCGAAGAACTATATATGTTTTTTTTCTTTCTCTCAAGTAGTTATTGTTTTACCGCTACAGACAGTTCCCACTTTTACAGCAGGTTACGTTCCAGAATAATAATAATAACAATAATAAACTTTATTCAACCAGGTACACTTATATACACAAAGTAAGAAAACAAAAAGAATAGTCATGTACTTACTAAAGGAAAGGCGAAAGTCCAGTTTTTGCCGTATGCAAAGCTGATCAACTTAACCTAATTAATGTGTGACGTAAAATGGAACGACGTAAAAAGAGTCACATTTTTTATATATACAAAACCAGATAGTTAGCTTTTTAGAAATTAATAAAACCCTGTTCTATAAATATATATATATATATATATATATATATATATATATATATATATATATATATATATATATATATATATATATATATATATATATATATAGAGAGAGAGAGAGAGAGAGAGAGCCATTCGACTTATCAATGACCTAGTCCTTACAAGAAAACTCCCTTCTCTCGCTTATCGCCTCGCTGTTGGAGATTTATTCCTTTTCTACCGATACTTCCACGGACTTTGCTAACCGCTATAATTCCCCTCTTGACTGTTCCTAACAGAACAACTAGAGACGCGTTACGTATGCATCCCTTTACTGTTTAGCAACAAAAGCCTATATCATCACACTTTGCTTACTCATTCATACCTAGGGTCTCCAGATTATGAAAGGAATTGCCTGCAGATGTTTTCCCTTCTCCCAACCTCCAATCCTTTAAATCCCATGTCAATATATTTCTCTTCTCTTCAGACGCCTACGGTACGTTAGTACTTAAGCTTGAAGTCTACGTGGGATGTCCCACATTAAAAAAAACGTAATTATTTCATTACTTATATTTTTCTAAATTGACATACTATACAATGACCCTTTCAAAAATAAAATAAACTAACAATATTAACATAAACTCACGATTTAGTGCCTTTGTCAATTTTATATGAGAAGCTATTGATTTCGGCGGAAATTCTGTGTACAACTACTCAGCATTGCTAATCTATCGATAGCGCGTGATGTGTAATACGAGTAAAGTAATAATTAATGATTGAAGGGAAAGCCAAGTAAATTTCAGGGTGGTCCATTTTTCTGCTCATCAGTGTGATAAAAGGTCATCTAAACGTCTACCTTCGAACCTTTTTTTCATATATTCCCTAGATCATGGCATAAAATGAATCATAGTCGTAAATATGAGAAATGGTGTCAAAATGTTGCTTGACGTAGAACGAGGACTGCCTGTACAGCGGAAATTTAAGAACGGCACAAGGTTCTTTCATTAGTAACAGTAGATTAAAATCCTTTTTCCCCTTTCTAATCCAGTAATTTTTTACATAAAAACCAAAAAATATGGTATATCTTTTTGCATTACTTGTCAAAGTTATCAAAATCCTAAAAAAAATTATAAATATTAATTTTTAAAAAATCCCTTTTTTATTTTCTACCCCAAGTTTAGCGTAATCCCATGTTGTTTTCATGTAGAGTATTTGTTTAAACAATAATTCATTAAGTTTCTTGTTATAGGTGAATGATGAATATTCTATTGCTTAGAATAATAAAAATGAATTTATATTGACGTTCTATGGAAAACAGAAAAATGTAGAAAAAAATATTTCGACATCTTTTTTTCATTTTGGTTACATTTATTATAAACAGCTTGAGTAATTGAGTATGCAAAATTTACATAGATACGTAAGCATATACATATGTATAATTATAAAGGTCAAGCACTTACTTTATTAAACACTAATTGAATACTCTATTTACTTTTATTTTTATGTTTATCTGATTCTGTAATAATAAAACAAATAAAAGCATTAAGTTACCCAGTGTTAATTAGAGTACCACCTTTCAATAAAATTGTAACTAGGAATGGAAAGTATTATAAAGTTGACTCAATTTTTTTTAGTTCTGCCAAGGGTTAGTGAATGATGCAGGCTAAAGGATCCCACAAACCAACGCGATATTCGCTTCCACAGCGCACTGTGGTCTAAATTTTGGAAAAAACGGAAATAATTCGGATTATTTTTTTTGGTGTATCTTGGTACAAGAACATCTAAAAAAATATTTAAAAAAATATAGTCTCAATACCTGAGTTTTGAGAGGCCTTTTTACTATAATATTTTGGTAGATATATGTACATATAAATAACATACTTTTCAGAGATTTTTCAATTTACATTATATGTTACTTCACAATTAAAGTAGAAAAATAATGAAGAAAAGTAAATTAACATGATTTTAATCGCTGGTAGATCTAAATCGTCTGACGAAAATGTCAAATCCTCATCCGATTCGAAATTCGCTATTGCACTTTTCTGCGGTAAAATATCCGAATGGGTTCAAAGGTGGTAAACCTCTGGGGGCAGAAATAAAATATTTTTCTTATGAAGCGTTCTAATTGATGATATTAAAGGATCCGAAGATATAAGTAACCTGTTTAGCAAATCTTCATTAGTGGCTTCTCGTGAATTTTTGCTTGTATGCATTTCTCTGAATTATTTTAGATCCTTGGTTCGGCTTTCTTGAGCTTCCTCAGACAGTTGCCCTATTGGGCGTAATCTGCACGTAATATTTTAGGCCTGCTGCTCATTTGGGCAAAGGACAATCTAGGGCGACCTGAAGACAATCTGATGTGCTTGGAACTGCTCTTCTGAGGTTTCTTGAGATACATGTACTTTTTCAATGATATGATACTCAAAGGACAAATTAAGCCATTGCTCGTGTCTACACTTTACACTGAAAAGACATTGTGGGACATTTCACTACAATTGTGTACCTTTTTCCAACAGTTTGTTCTCAAAAACGTCCAAGACCAATTTGTAGCAAAATTTGCTACAAATGTATGAAAATGTATAAAAACTGTTGTTACTAATAATCCAATTAGAGTAAATTGCTCTACAAAGACTTTGCAACAATTTTGTGTGGAAAAAAGTCCAAACGATTTTTTCAGTGTACTTAGGGATTTTGCAATAGTTCTTGAGCACTGGTCAAATTTGGTAAAAACTTTACTGCAAAAACGGCTGCAGATTTTTGTGAGACAATTTATTTCAACATCATTGCCTTCTATTTAAAATATTTCTTCAACAACGTAATTGAATGCTTCGATTGAAATACTCGTCCTTTACCAGATTGTTCAAATAAGATATCAACTACTTGTCTTTTAGTCAACATGGCCATTTTCTACGCACCTGAAAAAAGACAATTATTAGATTAAATAAATGATATCCTCCAGTAGCAGCCCATGACCCAATATTAATACCGTCTTTCTTCCACATTATTTACTTATTTTAATGATTTTACGATCCTATTGTTACTATAACAATACCTACAGGTAAATGCTGTGAAAGGGAAAATAATATGTACCTACGTAAATTATGAACATGTTTTAAACCTTTTAATGTTACATAGTATATTGAAAATCCTTTAAAATTTTCTTAATAGGAGCAGTTACTAATAACATTGGCTGAAACATTTACCGCATTGCGCATGTTAGTTCATTTGAATACTCTATAACAACACTTAAAACAAGTCGTGATTATAACAGTATTTTTTAAAAAGAATATATTTGTATTCATATTTATTTTTAAAAGTTTTTTCGTTACACCACTGACAACAAAAATTTCAAATTTTTGGTAAAAAACGTTTAATTAATAAAAGCTAACCATATAGTAATTTGCTCTAAGTATATATTTAAAATAATGTCAACTTTAATACTTACATAGCCGAAAATGCGTATTTTCCTATTTCTACTAATCTGACAGTCGCTTACAAAAAGCTCTGTTTCTGCCAAAGTGGCAGATGGTGGCAAAACTTATTTTAATATAATATACTGCATACCGTAGGGTACATTTCTATATATTTTTTGCGTTGGGGTCTCCTGGGTTTTTTTATAGATCAACCCTAAGTTTGGTTATTGCTATATAATACTATGGGACACCAATCCATAAGATACATACATGTTATCTAATAAATGTAAGCCGATCTAAATATCGTTACTATTCCAATATAAAGTCAAGATATTTCTGGTATAATAATATATCACATAGAACACTGATAGACAAACACAGGTTAATCGTAGAAATTAAACTACAAGTTTGCGCCTCTGTTGCCGACCCAAATGTTGATATAATGACCTAAACTTCTAGGTAAATGTAGGTGGATATTTCTCTAAACTACTTACCAAACATGGTGCGTTTATAACAACTTCGAAAAAATACCATTTATTTCCGATTTTATAATTTTTCGGACCACAGTGCATCGGTTGCGAGTTTTGCATCTGAGCTTTGCTCGTTTTAAGTTAAGATATTTTTTTCAAATTTATTAATATTGCTGTCGTTTTGTTCAATATGAGCAAGTACCTACACTCATTCATTTATTAAATGGATTAATTATAATCTCGCCAACTAAATAACAATGATGCAAAAACTGAAACCACGGCGGCGGCGCGGCGGCGGCGGCTCGAAGCAACAAAATTTGTGTTTTGTGGGATTCTTTTCATTTTTCAGAAGAACAAAAAAATTAAAATATTTACATCTCCATTTTTAGAATCTTTTTTTAACTCTTCTGTTTTACTTCAGATCCGATTTGAGGCCGGCTGTATTGCGGGCATACTTAATATTTATTCGTAAATAAGAAAAAATATTTCGTGACTGATTATATAAAATATTAATTTGATTTTGTGAGATTACTAAATATAATGTTATTTATGTATAAATATCTCAAAGCTCAAATTGTAACGATTTAGAAGGAATATATTATATTTTATCAAAAGTATATATGTATACCTTGTTCAATGTGTTCTCAAAATTATATAAAAGTACTAAAATATTAAAAATGATGCCTTTTTATCCACCTAAACAAGATGTTTGTCCATAAATTGTGTATGTTTCAGCTTGTGCTGTACTAGCAAACTACGTTGACATAATTGGATTCTAATCCGTCATTTTGTGTTGATTTTGCTTTTTTAACTTTATAAGTACCCGAGATTTCGATCTTCTTTTCTGGTGATATGTATATATGCCTATACTTATAATATTTTTCTCCGAAAATCATTCAAAATTTTTCAGTAATTTTCGCTTAATTTATCTTTTTATGATTTAAATTACTTTTTAGGATACGATATATTGGGTTTATGATTTATGACACTTTATTTAAAAATTGTTTTCTTGTTTTTTTGTTAGTATGACTTAAGCACGGCACGGCCAATTTCTTGGCCAAGTATAGAATGAGAGCTGAGGCCTCAAACTTAAAATTTTGACCACGAAGTCGGTTTGTTAGAGCAAATTCTACAGGGTGGTGCAACCAAGATGGGGTGGACGATTGTGAGTAAACGGTGAGGAATTTGGAAAAAATTTTTTTTGGATATTATCGATACTCAACCACCCTACGTTTTAAAATTATAGCCATAATACAGGGTGGTCCGAAAAACTCGTGGCGAACCAAACTTGTATTTTTTTAAATGGGACACCCTGTATATAATTGTTCCAAATGATTCTCCTGTTCGTTACGATCATTTTGATATAGGGTTTATTGGGTCCAAAATTTATAGTAAGGGAATAGGGAATATGCATGAAATTCAAATCAACCCGAAATATTTTTTATTGTATTCTCTATATAAATTAAATGATTATGGCGGTTGTTGTTTTCCATTTATTTTGGGTTTTATTAGCAAAAAAAAAGATTTAAAACTGCAAATTTTCGCGCGAATTTCGGAACTTGTAAAACGCACTTCTTTTGTTTGTGACGTCACTTTTTTTTATGACGTAAACGTTTTATAATGCCTAGTGTAATGTAAATTTCAGTATTAATTCATTTTCTTGATTGTTTCCCGAAGATTAGTACATTTAGTTGATAGAAAACCTTTTATTTGATTAAAAAAATTGTTTAGAAATGACCAAAACGGAGTGCGTGCAAAGAAAATCGGATAATTTGCTGGAAGTTGATGCCCTTTAGAGAGGGTTCCTTTTTTGCCTTCAGAATTTCGTTACCAATACTTATTATTTATTATACTATGAAAATAAATTTACAGTCACATATGCTTACTTGAATTTGGCGATACTGACCTTTATAGATACCGCTTTATGTAAAATTTTTGATTAATTTTGCAGTACGTATACTTTCTTCCAGCACCGGCTCTTTTGGACACGAGAAAATGAAGTTTTCCAAGTCATTTGCTGGAGAATTCTTTTACACTGGCATAATATAATATCTGTAGGTTAGTTTTTTAACATTTTCTACTGTTTAATAAAAAGGATTATTAACAAAATACGATATAATCGAAGACAAACAACAAAATCAAACTTATCAAACCCAACCACACCAGATAAAGCGACCGTCACACTGAAGAAGCAACGTTGCCACCGCTGCAAACACCTGCGTGTTCGATTGACAATAATTGGATCAATCAGGATCACTTTACGTCACTTCAATGCTATTTTATCCCTTTGCACTGCCATTCCCTTAAAGTTCGTCAACTGATCCGGATCAATCCGATTTTGTCAATCGAACACGCCAGTGGCTAAAAAAATGACACGTGAAAAACCGAACCGACCCTGTCATCATTAAAGCTTTGCAAACGGAGATAAATCCAGAGACGGCTCTAACCTAGTTGGAAATAAAATTAGGATTCGATGTGAAAATAAAATACAAATATTTATTTACCCACATTGTGTTATTTGAAAGTGCGAAATACGAAAATCCCATACAGGGTGTCTGAAAAGTCTTAGCATGGGCAAATATCTTTACTATTAATTAAGATAGAGACACCAAATTTTAGTTTTATCTTATTGGTTAATAAATCTACTTTTTTATGTAATTTGACTTTTACCATCCCCTTGGGGGATAACGCTAGGGAGTTGAGGTCCAAAATTTTAAATGCAACCCTATGCCGTGTGGTACCTCATTTTAAAGATCTTTTCTCAGATGTTACTTCTTGGCAGAGTTCCAAAACGGACATTATTACTGCCAAGAAGTTCATGGTGGCCAGTCTAAACAACTTTTAACGTAATTAGTAAGGCAGTCACTGTTGGTCTGTTACCAGAGGCGTCGATGCCGAAAATAAGTACCTACATACGGTATTTGACAGAAATAATTTAATTGATGAGCGTTGCCGTGATTGTATGAAATAAAAAAAAACGGTTGAGTGCAAGTTCGACTCGCGCATAGAGGGTTCCGTGAGACATACAATATTTTGAATTTCTCACAGGACGCAAAAGTCTCAATAACTATGGTAAGGCTAATGCTTGAATAAATAAGAGGAAGCGGCTATGCCGGAAATATGTCAGTGCGTAATATAACTGATTAGTAAGGCTGGCACGGTTGGTCACAATGTCACATAGTTATGTTCAAAAAAGTAAGACGTCATAAAATCGTACAAATATGTTAAATACGTAGTTGTAGTTTTACTATTGGAGATATATTCTTGAAAGTGGGTAGGTTTCAATGTAGACACCAAAGTACATCTCCTGAAATTTCGTGCGCATGTCTAGCCCTCTTAGTTTGATTGGGTGGTACGCATTTGGGTCTACTGCGCAGATGTCAAAAAACAAAATATAAAAACGACAAATGAAGAAGTAAAGTTGGAAAAAAGTTAGAAAAAAAGTGCCCCATAAAACAAAAAATAGCAGTGCAGACTGGTAGGTACTGTATGGCACAAGAGGTCGACTAATGGTCGACTTGTGCCCCGCCTGATTATACGATTTACGATTTATAATTTTTATAGGCTTGCCATGTAAAAATGCATTACAATACGGGAGTTGCGGTAAAATGTTGCGGTTTAATGACTTTTAAAAGAAGAGGCCACCCGGCATAGGTTTGCATTCAAAATTTTTGATCTCAACTCCCTAGCGTAACCCCCCAAGGGGGTTGAAAAGGTCAAATTGCATAAAAAAGTAGATTTATTAACCAATAAGATACAACTAAAATTTGGTGTCTCTATCTTTATTAATAGTAAAGATATTTGCCCATGCTAAGACTTTTCAGACACCCTGTATGGTATTTTCTTATCTCGCACTTTTAAATAACACAATGTGGGCAAATATAAATATTTGTATTTTATTTGCACATCGAATCCTGATTTTATTTCGCAATAGGTTAGAGCCGTCTCTGGATTTACCCCCGTTTGGAAAGCTTTAGTCATCATGGCTGTGCCTAGTTGCCTACCTAACCCCTAACCTTGTTTATTTTTGTGGAATCGTTTGTGGAAAGTGGTATTTAGTTTTTAAAAATGTAACGCAGACATGCAATGTATCACTATGTAAATAGAAGAAATTGGTAAGTAATTACTAATTATTCTATAAACATATATTTTAATTATATGCACACTTTACACAACACAATAGTATCATAGACTAAATAATACATAGACGAACACTGGCGTGTAACAAAAATGGACCAAAAAGCGGGCATCTATTGAGACATTTTGAGGGTTTAGTGGTTTATGGCTTAGAAATTTGTTTGTCCACAATCCATGCGTTTATATGTACTATATAGATATATGATGGTGAACAAACAAATTCCTAAACCATAAACCAGTAAATTCACATAAATGTTTCAATGGATGCTTAAGCTTTTTTTACAACCGTATAGATTTTTTGATGAAATACATGATGATGATTTTAGGTACACTTGCTACATAAAATACATCAGGCAAAACTCTTAAAATTTATTTAAACGCTTTATTTTGCACTTTCTTAGGTTTTATTTAAATCTTATTATAGTTATTAAGTATATCCAAATGACAATCTTATTATGCTCATACTCATAACCTTTCTCATAACCATAACATAACCTTGGATGAATAAAGACAGTCCTTGAGGTAATCCTGGTAATCAGGTTATAAAACTTCACTTTAAAAATGTTGTAATAGTCCAGATTCATACCAAACTATTGCCAAAGCCAATTATTGAGCTACAATATTATTGTCTAAACTAATAATAAAATTATTATTTAATTCAACTGTCTAAAATTTTTTTAAATAAATAAAGACAAAACGTCAACTACAGTTACAGAAGTGACCGGTAGGGGCGTAGAAGGTATCGACTATGGCGGTGTTGCCGTATCCCCTTTTAAGTCACCTTAATTTGAGTCGCCAACACGTTCAGTGTAGATTGCCCATAACACTGCGTGACGTAACTTTTTTGAGTGAGCAAATGGCTGCTTTTGAAACTGTAATAAATTATTCCGAAAAGTAAAATTTTTTTTTAGCTAAATTATCCCAGTAATTTGCTTCAAAATAGCATTTTTGGGGTTGTAATGACTTCCTTAAATGATTTATGCAAAAAAAAAAATGTGCATATTCCTTATTTGACGCGGTTAAAGTTGAAAAAATGCTCACAGTTCGGCCATTTTTTAAAAAAAATTTAAACAGGTATGGAAAAACCAAATATTCCATAAAACGTTACATATCCCTGAATACATTAATCGCTTGCAATTTGTTTAAAATTATTCACTGTTATACAGGGTGGTCAAGTTTTGCAAATACGCCCTGGACTCATTTTTTTTTAAATGGAACACCCTATATATTTTATTTTCGTGTTAAAGATAACATTACTAGCTTTCAAAAAATACCATACATGATGCCTTTCTGACCAACAGTTTTTTAGTAAACTAGCCGTGAAAACAAAGTTTCAGTTTCAGAATTTACGTTGTTTATTATTAAATATCTAATATTAGCAGGCCACGACACTATCATAAATGAAACAAAGGATTGACGAACTTGTCAAAGCTACTGCCGCATAATCCATTATTTACAAGTTAAGCGTAGGTGAGGTAAGAAAACTGAGACCCGAAACCTTTAAATGTTTATTAGAGATATTTCAAAAAACAGAAAATATTGTTTTTAGGAAATGTAAAGTAATTAATAAACCAGTTATAAACAAAGATAATCAGTTATTAGTATTATTAATAGTGTAAGAAAATTAATTAAGCAAAAACAGAACATCTTTTAAAATTATTTAGTTATGTGTTATGTACTTACCTGTCAACCTAATTTAATATAAACAATTAAAAACGCTCAAATAAGGTGTTCAACTAAACCAGCATTTTGCTGAAGGCACATTTCGAGTCTATCCATAAATGAAAGTTTCACTTTTCCCAAAGTCTGTTTTCATAAATGTTTCGAAAACTGTTTCTTATTCTCGTCTTCATATCTTTCACTGTGGTTGGAACCTCTTTATAGACTTCTTCTTTAACATGCTCCCATAGAAAAAATCTAGTGGTGTTAAGTCGGGTGATCTGGCTGGCCACTTAACTGGTCAACCTCGCCCAATCCAAGGATCTGTCTTCCGATTATCGACAAAATATCTTACATTCCTATGGTAATGCGGCGGCGCTCCATCATGTTGAAACCATAAGGATCCCCTTACCATTGAAGGTAAATCTACAAGCAATACTGGCAACTCGTTTCTCAAAAAGTTGTTTATAACTGGTTTATTAATTACTTTACATTTAATAAAAACAATATTTTGTGTTTTTTGAAATATCTCTAATAAACATGTAAAGGTTTCGGGTCTCAGTTTTCTTACCTCACCTACGCTTAACTTGTAAATAATGGATTATGCGGCAGTAGCTTTGACAAGTTCGTCAATCTTTTGCTTCATTTATGATAGTGTCATGGCCTCCTAATATTAGATATGTAATAATAAACAACGTAAATTCAGTATAATCGTATTAGAATGAAGAAACATTGCTTTCACGGCTAGTTTACTAAAAAACTGTTGGTCAGAAAGGCATCATGTATGGTATTTTTTGAAAACTAGTACTGTTATCTTTAACATGAAACTGAAATATATAGGGTGTTCCATTTAAAAAAAATGAGTCCAGGGCGTATTTGCAAAACTTGACCACCCTGTATAACAGTGAATAATTTTAAACAAATTGCAAGCGATTAATGTATTCAGGGATATGTAACGTTTTATGGAATATTTGGTTTTTCCACATCTGCTTCAAATTTTTTTAAAAAATGACCGAACTGTGAGCATTTTTTCAACTTTAACCGCGTCAAATTCCCTTACTATAAATTTTAGACCCAATAAACCCTACATTAAAATGATCGTAACGAACAGGAGAATCAATTGGAACAATTATATCCAGGGTGTCCCATTTAAAAAAATACAAGTTTGGTTCGCCACGAGTTTTTCGGACCACCCTGTATTATGGCTATAATTTTAAAACATGGCGTGTTTGACTATCGATAATATCCAATAAAAAATTTTTCGAAATTCCTCACCGTTTACTCACAATCGTCCACCCCGTCTTGGTTGCACCACCCTGTATAGGTGTAGGTAATCTATAGGTATTTTACTGATTCCTTTAAAATGTAGTGTATGTAATGTAAATGTGTAATATTGCTGGTATGAACCGTTTACTTTAATCAAGTTTAAATATTTGCCACCCAATTCACAAAGCTTAGGACGGTTTAAAATTTAGTCCTTCTCGTTTAGTCTAAAGGAAGTCCTATTATTTTATTTTCGTCAACGTGAATCGTATTTTTCTTTTGTAAAGAAAAATAAACACAATGCGAATAATAATTTCTCAGGTTTTAACAGTATTTTTATTTTATACTTGTTCAATAATTATATTATTTCATATTAAAAATTTTAAACCACCTTTAGAACTTATTATCAGGATTTTAGTTAAAAAAGTATTTGGTAATATATGCATGACATTTTAGAATTTTAAAGACTATAAATACAGTGATTTTTTAAACTTTCTATGACCTATTTGAAAGTATCTCAGTTTTTTTGTATACTGGTGAACTGGTGTGATTTTATTTACGCACTAACAGGAAGGTAAAGAATAATAGAACATTGTTTAAGGAAGAAATATCAGCCAGCAAGATAGAACCATCTAAATTAGCAAGATTGCTTTCTGTATTCGTCATAAAAATATAGAATATTGTCACAACGGGGGTTGTTGCGACTGAGACTAAGTAATAGTCTCTGGGACCGTATGGAGGGAATGAAGTTAAAGCAGGATATAAAAAATAGTATTTAATAATTAATCAACAATAATAACAATAAAATAAAGTTTGGCTTTAAATAAATAAAATAAGACACTTACTAATTTACTTCTCTTACATCTTCTCTGTAAGGGCGGCTCTTCTCCCGACCAACGGGCACATGTCTTATCTCGACATCTTAAGAACGACTACCTATCACTTTATTATTCAGTCATCGACGATCGGTGCATTGCTAGGTGAGCATACCTTGACTTACTCAATAAAGTTAAACAAAACCAAGCTGACCTTCAATGTCGTCACCAAGTCCACCGAATAACAGAGTGTCTATTCATCGTTATTGTCAAAATAATCTTTATATAAATAAAGTGTGATTTTAGAAATAGTTAATAAAATAATCCATGATATCATAACTATGACAATATATCTACCAATTTTGTCACGAAGCATTACTTAGATTTAACCGGGCTGTCCAGACGACTGACTATTTTTACACACTATAGTACTACTTGTTTTATGATTTATGACATTTTTAGACTTGTTTTAGCAATTTAAAATTAACGTCGACGTGGATAAATGAGACATATGCTTAAACTATTTAATGTAAATCGTAAAACAAACAAGGGAATTGTAATTAAAACAAATACTGCAAACACTCTGTTACCATAAAAAGATTATGTTTAGTTATCACAGTTTTTTTTTTAAAGTAATACTACTTTTGCCTCCACAGAAATCTAATAATGGGACTTTTTAAAGAAGAGAAAGAGCAGTGTACTGGCATGCATATTTTCAAGCTTACGAGGTGTGGGAGACATTTAAAATTCAATACATTTCTTACACGGGCCATAGACCGTCGGGTCGTTTCATCGTTAGATGTATCTTCAGATGGATCGCTGGAAAATATCTGGCGATCCGAGTCACACATCCACGGTTAAAAAAAATCGTATATGTCGGTTTGCGTCGGTCTGTTTTTCAAAATTAAAGTCGAAATTCTTATTTTGGCAACAGGGCATCCCTTATGTTGCATACATTTAAAAAAAAAGATAATGACGAGTTTCGACAAAGGCTTAGATGCTGACGAGAAGAAAGTATTTTCGTGTGAATTTAATTATGACGAACTTTATGCAAGCATAAATAATTACTGTCGGAATTGCAAAAAAGGTCGCCTATGATTGTCAAAAAAGATACAATCATCAGAAATTTCCCTCCATGGCCTTCGCATATCTACGCTTCGTTTTCTGGCAACAGAAAACCTATGAAGGTTTAAAATTCACAGCAATAATTGCTCCACAAACTCTTTAAAAATTATAGCAGAAAATTGTAATGCAATTTTGGAGACTTGGTAAGATTTATTAAGAAGAATATCATATGCTTCCTTTATTTTTTGTGTATTGAGTCTCAGATTAAGGAAATAACAGATCAAGCTGTTCATTCATAAATCATCCTGTTATACCCGTCGACATCTAAGAAAATTACGACAATGGGAAAAAGAAAGTGGGGAGATATGATGGGGATAACAACTTATAGTATCATGGTTCCGATGAATCGTATGACCATTATCTCGTACAATCGTCATGCGAGATTGCCAAGTGACAATCTTAGAAAAAGCGGATCTTCATGATGAGACCTAATTAAATGAAAACATGCTGGTTAAATTTTAGCAATGCTACTATTAGGCTTCTATTGAATAAACCCTACTCCTTGCAGCGACTGTGAGATATTATTTGCCGCAAGACAGATGTAAATAAGTTTCTGTTCTTATATAATCTAACTTCTCGCTCTCGACTTTCCAAAGCGCGGAAGCACGGAAGCTCGCATCGAACTGAATGACATCTGACGATACGAAAATACACGGTGCAATTTGTCTTTTGACCCTTACATTTCAACAGAGATCTCTACAAAATTTCAACGATCTACCATCGGCCAGCATCCTAAAAATCATCACCGATATGTATGTAGGTACATCAACGTAAAATGGGGGGACGATGCATGCATTTTTTTTCTCTTTTTTAATTTAATTGGTAGATAATCAAAAAATAGTGAAACTTTTTTTAAAATTTTTTGTTCGGTATAATTTTAAAATATAAATTAGCAATTTGAAGGTGCATCCACACATGTAACAGAACATCGTAATGCAACTCCGTTGCGTAACGTGTTCGCGTTGGTTTGGACGGCACACTACAACAACGTAACTTAGCAAAAACAGCGCAACATCGCTGCGTTCTAACAGTTGTCGGTTTTTTAGTGCCGCATCAAAGAAATGTTGCGGTCCTATGTTACGCCTCTCGTTTGCCTGTCTGGCCGTTTCGCCGTTCAATCTTCCCATCGTCTATTTTCATATTTTAAATCGGTACAGTTTTAATTTCAAGCATGGAGTTGTCACAGGAAAGGACCCTCCACTGCTAACCTATCTTGAACAGAAATGCACTTCATCCAATTTGTATCTTGCCGTCCTATTTTTGGTCCGATTAAATTAATTAGATACTCAAAGTCTGTTGGAGACATTCTCGTAAGATTTTTGTAAATGCCACTAACTTTTTGAAATTTTGAATTAGGAAGTAAGTGATCGCCATAAATCGCTCTATTTGTATATAGCGGTTTTTGCCACAATCTCTTGCGCTTCTGATTTATTTCTCTAATTAAATAATCTATTACTATGTAGGCTGCTGCAGCTCGTTGGGCTGTAGTAACTTCCATCTCGACACTTTACTTAACCTGAACTGAATGAAAAAAATGGAATGACAGAATGTTTCGCGACAGTTATATACGAATCGATGTTGCGTTACGATGTTCTGTTGCATGTGTGGACGCACCTGAATGGCGGGGGGCGCTAAAGTTAACTAAACAAGGTTATGAATACAGAACAGATACCACATCATTAGGACCTTTATTAAGGCGTCTCTAAATTTATCATAATGTTAATTGAAAAAGTACTTTCTAACAAAACAGAAAACAAGACACGGAAATATGTTGTATTTCCTTCTTTAATACTGGACCAAAAAGAAAAAGTTCAGATGTGTCCCATTATGAGAGAGTACCTATGTACGATATCACGAAATTGAGTGTAATGTATGCAAAAATCTTATTTTAATGGATCAAAAAAGCTGTTTTACTCACCTGAATTATACACATGTCCTAGCAGTAATCACTATGGCGAGTTATTATACTCTTAACGTTGTGTGATTGCAATACAAGAATACTCTATCACCTTAAATATGGATAATAAATTTAACAGTAAGTTATGTAGTATTTTAATATTACGTTTTTATAAATAAATAAAAATAGAATCATAACATAATCTACATTTTTCGTGTCAAAATGTAAATGGTGTGGTTTGTTCCGTCTTCATAAACGTTTCTAGCCAACTTCAATGCCGAAGTGTATCTTAACATGGTCCATCCAATTTAGATTGAGAATGATGACAGAAAAAACGAATAAGAATTCATCCTATCGGTCAGTTCCATGGACAGTTTACACCAGAACATATTTTAGCAATCGCAATATTTTTCTGTTTTTTCTCTCCATTCGTGTTGGTAAACATTGCATTAGTAAAAGACAAATAAAAACGATGTTGTTGTCTATAACAAATATGTTTAATTTTTTTTCACAATTTCCTTTATTTGTGCAGATATTCCTAGTTGTCTACTTTAAAAGATTGATCAGAATCCATAAAAATACATTTCTAATCTTGCAAAATACTTACATGTATTATAAATTTGCCGCTTTTCACAATTGAGCTTCAAGAATTATTAATATTATTTTATTACCATCAAAATTGGCTTACCTATATTAGCCAGTGAATGCCAGTAATGCTTCTCGCCGCTTTTTATCGAGCCGTTGATTGTTTAGGTTTTGTTAGTGAGGCATAAAACACCTATCACTTTAGTGAAATCTGATAATTGTGGTAAGCGGCAAGGTGGCGGCAAGTTTATATATAATACGCTCGACTATAATACCCAAAAGAAGCTTTTGACTGGTGAGTTTTGTGATGAATTAGTAAAAATTCTCTTAATTTTACTTATACCGAACACAAACCAGTAGGTATTTATAAAAACCTGTTGTTTATTAAGCAAACCATTAAAAGTGTCAGTCAGCATAGTCACAGCCATATTTTTATTTTACACTAACAGTAATTATTTTCTACCCCTCTATCCCTCTAATAGTACAGGATCCGAAGTAAGCTCGTCCTTCACCGATCTGCTTACCGGATGAAAACTATTTTTTATCAATGGTAATATGTTAACAAATATATTGCAAATGGGTTGCCTAATGAAATATGGTCAAGGCTATATACAGGGTGTGCGTGGGTTTTCTTGCAAATGACAAACTTTTTTATTATGAATTTTAGAGAAAAAAGTTACTCTTCATAAAAAGTTTTGCTTAAAAAGATATTAAGTTTGACATAGAAAGTTTTTACTTTGTGTATACAGGATGTCCAAAAAGTGGTAAAACGTAATTTACTAAAACGAATTATTTTAAAAAAAATTTTTATTTAAATTTGTACCATTAAGAGGCAATATTTCATAAAGTACTTTAATTTGCCTATATGAAAAAATCAAAATTTAAAAATAATTCGTTTTAGTAAATTACGTTTTATCATTTTTTGGATACCCTGTATGTCTAAAGTAAAAGATTTCTATGTCAAACTTAATAGCTTTTAAAGCAAAACTTTTTATGAAGAGTAACTTTTTTCTCTAAAATTCATAATAAAAAAGTTTGTCATTTGCAAGAAAATCCACGCACACCCTGTATATAGCCTTGACCATATTTCATTAGGCAACCCATTTGCGATATATTTGTTAACATATTACCATTGATAAAAGATAGTTTTCATCCGGTAAGCAGATCGGTGAAGGACGAGCTTACTTCGGATCTTATCTTAGACTATAACGCAAGCGCGGGGGGGGGTCGCAAAAAAATCGGTAATTAAGACTTTTTTTATTGTAACACCTATTACTAAAATAAAAACAAAATTTTGTTACAGTTTCAAAAAGCGAAACAAAACTGGAAGAGGAAATATAAAAATTATTATTTTTCTTGTTATTTATGGAAAGTTTCGGTTTTATTTGACAATTTTTATATTCTCGGGTAGGAGTGCGCCCACTCCCCTGGATCCGCAACTGCTCTAACGAATAAGTTACAATAATAGGATCGGAGATAAAGTTCTTAAATAAATAAAAAAAATATTCCCTATTCTCCGATATAATACAATGCAAAATGGACATACAATACAGCCTCCCTGCGAAAAGTGACGTTTGTGAGAAGTTAAGAGATCATAAAAATTCTTTAGTTAAATATAAGTTCTCAATTTTTAATTGTAAAGGTCGAAAGTCGTAGCTCTAGAAGATACAGTTTGTGCTGTCACTGTGACTTCAGCTTTAAACTGAAAATAATAGTATATTATTTAACGAGCGGTAATGTAGGTCATAACTCACGCAGATGAAGTTTGCAGCACGAGCCGCAGGCGAGTGATGTAATTCATCAAGTGAGTTATGACCATTACCGCAAGTTGAATACTATACTTTATCTACGACTATAACAATAAATACTAAGATACAAGTACAGAGAAAGAACTTTATTAACTTTATTAACTTAATTTGAAAACGTCAAAATTATTCGAGTGACATTACTTCCCTCAGTAACAATAATGGACTGTTTCCTTTCAGCCAATCGGCTTGTACAGAGCCACCTTGATATTCGGTTCGTAAAGCTTTTCCGATTTATTATAGTGAGTTATAGCAGTGAGTTATTATAACTCACGCTGTTTGTTTATAGATACCTACTATTAATTGTTCAAAAGTAGTTGAATAATTAATATATAATTTAATAGGAGTAGATAAACATATTTATATACTCCTATTAAATTATATATTAATTATTCAACTACTTTTGAACAATTAATAGTATCTATAAACAAACAGCGTGAGTTATAATAACTCACTGCTATAACTCACTATAATAAATCGGAAAAGCTTTACGAACCGAATATCAAGGTGGCTCTGTACAAGCCGATTGGCTGAAAGGAAACAGTCCATTATTGTTACTGAGGGAAGTAATGTCACTCGAATAATTTTGACGTTTTCAAATTAAGTTAATAAAGTTAATAAAGTTCTTTCTCTGTACTTGTATCTTAGTATTTATTGTTATAGTCGTAGATAAAGTATAGTATTCAACTTGGGGTAATGGTCATAACTCACTTGATGAATTACATCACTCGCCTGCGGCTCGTGCTGCAAACTTCATCTGCGTGAGTTATGAGCTACATTACCGCTCGTTAAATAATATACTATTCTAAGGGGCAAATTTCACTCGTTGCTCAATAACTAGAGGGATCTTCTTTAACTCCCTCTTTTCCCAACTTTAGATCGGGTCGGGGTTCTTGGTGATTAATCAGTAATGTGAAGAATCAAACAAATATCTTGCGTAATTCTTCGGTAGTTGTTAGCAAGTCGCAGATTTATAGAACACAGAAATCTAAGCCGCTAACACTTTATATAAACTTTTTAGGTATTTTAGGTATATTTTCTGAACTACGAAACAACTTATGGGACATGCTTGAAAAATGTCATGCTATGTTTCTCATTACCTAAATTTATTAGTTGTCAAAATTTCAAAATATGAGAGAAAAAATATGAGAGAGAAACAAAATTTATCTCTCCATTGTAAAATTCATCTGTCATCATTCTTAATTGATTTGATTTTCTAGCGGGTGAAAATGACATCATTATAGACATAATTTTCTGTGTCAAAATGACATATTTTTTCGAACTGAGTAGGTACTCTATTGATTTCATTATATTCCTAGGTCCTAGGACTATAATGATTAAAAAATGAGTATAAATAACTTATAAACAGTTTCTTAGTAACTTGGACGCATCATAGAAAGTTTGGCTTATATTTTTAGAAAGTCCATATTATATACTTTCATTTAACAGAGAAATTTAACCACGATATTGTCCTAAAAATAAAATAGTGGAGATAAAAAATGCCACACTTGGACAATAGGTAGCCTCAAATTTATTACAACAAACAATAGACAACAAAGAGAGCGTGGTTACGAGCCAGTTTCACAAAGTATGTAAATGCTCAATGAATGTTATTAATATAGTCGTAATACCTTAACGTATAGTAGCTGTCATGACAAAACAATCACTAGTAAAGAACTAAAGAAAGCTTTGGCGTACTGCATGTAATTAAATTGTTCAATGAACAGGTTTGGGTTCGACTGTTGTTGAAAAGACATCCATTTCTTCTTCTAAAAAATAATAAATAAAAATAATAAGTACTTACCTACAAACTGACCAACGCACCTTTTTTAATACTCAAATATTAAAAATTGTTTTTGCTCACTTGCTCGGGTTTGCCCAGGGCTCTTGCCTCAAATTTGTTATTGATTGTCCAGTTACTTTCATGATACACCCTGTATACTACTTATCGGGATAAAAAGTTATAATCTTTATTTGTATAAGAAAAAAAAGTCAAATCGATTTAATGATATTTAGGATCAGTCATACCACATATCCTGACATTTGGTGAAAGCGCTAGGTTTCATCCCGGATTGTATATCCGCGAGGAACTACCTACTCGGCCGGGATAAAAAAAAATAGCCTATATTTTTGTGATGTAAGCTCCTCGTCTCCTATGCCAAGTTTCATCGCGATCCGTTGCTTCGTTGAGATCTGATTGACTAACAAACAAATCGATTTTCACATTTATAATATAGGTGAGGAGGTTCTGGTCTGTTTGAGGATTCCCATGGCCTCGAGGTGAGGAGGTAAGGATTCAATACTCACACAAATGTGTAAACAGTTAGTGACAGAAATAAATTAATCAATAATATATAATTAATTACAGTTTATCGTTGAAGTCGTTGTCGTCACATTACACAGTGTTTTTATAATTTAACTACACCAGCGCCATTTATGGACAATATGGATATGCAGCAATCCTGCGCTACCTATCGACACAGGCATGAACTAAGTATATTGTATATCCCACGATGTAGAGTACTTTATATTCAAGCATCCTGGCCTGGTTGAATATAAAGTAGGTACTTTGATATACTTATTATAGTGTTATTCCATGTTACATAAAAATATGCCGAAACAACTTCATGTAATATATAAACTAGTTTTTGCCCACGACTTCGTTCGCGGTATAACAATTTTGCTCCATTACAAACTTTGAACCCCCCATTTCACCCACTTAGGGGTTGATTTATTAAAAAGTGTAAAACACGTGTTTAAAAATTAATTTTTTAGAGTACTTCTATGAAGTTTCGACTTTATAGGACCATCTAATATTCTTTCTCCATATAAAGTTTGAACCCCTATTTCACCCCCTTAGGGGTTGTGTTGAGTTTCCGACCCTGATAACAAAAAATAAATCTTATTCTGTTTTGACAACAAAAGCCAACTGTTTATAAATCCTTGATTTTATTTTCTTCGAAATGAGAACGCAAGCTAAGCAGATTGTACGTAAGGCGCTGTCGCGCTGAATCTTTTCTTTTTAATAATCATTCCTGTAAGCTTATTGAAAGAGGAAGCAATAAAACAGTGTTTAAGGAATAAGAAGTATTTTATTTTGTGATTAATCTGCCCATTCAATTATCAATAGGTTGAATTTTGAAAACCCCTTCCTTAGTGGATGCCTACGTTATATAAATAAATAATATATTGGCAGGTGATTGCACAAATATATTTAATTGTATATCCCGGAGGAACTTCCTATCCCGTCGGGATAAAGAGTAGCCTACCTATATTTTTTCTGTGACGTAAGCTTCCTCTTTGTCAAAGTTTATCGCGATTTTCGCATTATATTATAGCTAGCTATAATTTTCTTTGATTATAGGTAAGGGTAACAGTGATTTTTATTTGGTGAAATATTCACCACTAACACCTAAATATTATTACAATTGCTTTCATGGGTCCTATAAAACAGCAGTTGGATGTCGCCAAGCAAAATAGAATTTCCAAGTCGTTCACCACGATTGGAATAGTCGGTATCCTCAAAATTAAGGCTCGTCTTGTATTTTTCCGTTTAACTTACAAATAAAGCGGTCACCGAACACCTCGCACACGTAACCTCAAGAAATTCGCATTCGATTAGAGAGAGAGAAACAACCTGCAACCTGAACAAGATGGATAAAGAATAGGCTTGCCAGATATTAACTTAGAAAAAGGGGTATTTTGAGAAAGATGAGGTGTCATGTGTCATGGGTAATGACATACCTATTATAATAGGTATATGGCCATAGTTCTATTTTCCATATTGAAGACTTATATAGTACATAAGTGTTTGCCAATCAACCTTATGCTTATGTTTCCATAGTACTAAAAATGAGAATGATCTCGACATCTCGCTTTGGTTTATTGAGACATCTTCACTGGGTGGGATTAAAACCACCCAATAAGTGTAAACTACCACAAATTAAATTAAATACAATTAATATAAAAATACGTATATTGAGCGGAAAGTAGTACACTGTACGGAATTCGTAAAAAGAATGCCTATCGTCCGTTCCTTTACCAAACACCCAAAAGTCATTAGCCAGCACTTGAACCGGGTATCGTATTTCACGTGCTGGCGTATAATCCTAATTTATAACAAATATGTAAAGCACAGTAGACTCTTAGATAGATGCAGGGGTGCAGATGCAAACAATATACAGGGCGATAACAGTCGGCTAACCTGACAACCCTTCACGCCCCCGTGAAGTTCCATCTGTAAAACATAAAAAAAACATTAATTTACATATTAAGTCATGCGAATGAGATTACTCGCACTCTGAGTCAGTCTCACCTGATGAGACTGTAGTGACGAATAATTTCATTCTTTCAGAGGGACAAATCGCTGTATATGTCGTTCTCGAACGTTTCGATCCTGGCAATTCGTCTACTACGATCTCTGTCGAGAACTTTCGTAACAACAAAGGGTCCTTTATATCTCGGCTCAAGCTTTCGGCTTTGACCGTCATTAGAGTCCTTAGCTTTTCGTATAAGAACATGCTGCCCAACCCCAAACGTCTTTGGAAGCACATGTTTTCCGTCGTAACGTTCTTTTTGGTACCTTTGCTTAGACGTAACAGTTTGAGAGACCTCAACCCTCGACTTTTCCAGATCTGGACGTTCATCCGTACAAACTTCGGTCGTCAAAAAGGCATCGTTAACCCCTCTGGGACGATAGCCGAAAAATAGCTCATAGGGACTTCCCCGTGGTCGAATTAACCGTCGAATTAATTCCCCACTTTACGTAACTCACTGTTTCCTCCCAACGATGTTCATTATCAGTTGAAGCCATGATAGCAGACAGAATAGAGCGATTCATCCTCTATACTTGGCCGTTAGCCCTAGGAGTTGATGTAGCGCATAATACTCGTTTAATACCTAACTTTAAACAGTAGCTCGTAGATAAAGCTTTTGCTCGTATAAGCAGTACCGCGATCACAAATAATTCGTCGCGGAACTCCAAACATTTCAATTACGTTATCCAAGAAATTTATTACAGGACCGGCTTTAGTATTTGGGACCGCTTTCAGAAAACCACATTCGTGAACGCGTCAACTGCCACTATAAGATATGCGTTTTTCTTAACGCTTGTCACAAACGGTCCTAAGTGATCCAGATGAATGGTGTCCATAGGAATTGGCTTTTTCTCTATGGGGTTGAGGCTTCCTGGTGGTTTTCCGGAAGGATTATTATTGTAAAGACTGGATGAAAACCTATGAAGATTCTCACACCCAAAACTAGGGGTGGCTACTTATTTGAATAAGCAACCGAGAGTAGACTGTAAGCGGGTGGTTCAAAAATACAACTTCTTTTTTTTTCAACAAAACAACAATAAAATTATCTTTATTGTAATTCAAAACAAAGAAAATATTTACCTTTAAATATATATAAAATAAAAATGATTACTATGTGGGTTAGTAGTTAGTATCTAACTACTACAAAAACATATTAAATTAAACATGCCATATAAATGATTACGCATCAAATCAAAATACAAATAAATTGCCCGACAAATTAAACAAAGCGGACGCACTGAAATAAGTCATTCAAAACTTTCGTAGTAACGGTTTTAATTTACAGAAGTATTTAAAACCATTAACAATTTTAGCGCACTGCACTGGTTGAAAGTTCAGTGTTTATTTATTTAATTCAACTTCAATTTGAATCAAAAGTTATTTTAGTATTTTCGAGTTTAATCACGAGACTGTGATATGTAGATATAAAAGCAAGCAGCTGATCTGCTAACTTCAAACCAGGAGAATGAATGTTTCTTTTGACATGAGAAATAAGTTGCTTGCATAATCTTTCATTAAACAAATTGGCTTTCTCCTACCTTACTTTCAGCAACTGGTGGTATCTTCTTTAAAACCATCAAAATAATTCACAATTTTTCCCAATGATTAGCACTTGAGTATCGCTAGAGCATAAGCTGATAAGAGCACTTCAGAGCAATTAAATTTAACTGACACTTGTTCACCGTTAGAGCATAAACGGCTTAGAGACTTCAGAGCAATAACTTTTTTGGTTTACTTTAAGTTGACACTTTGTTATATCGCTAGAGAGTAAGCGTATAACAACTTGAGTACAAAACGAGAGTAATTTCAACTAATGAGTGACAACACAATGACTTTCAATAATTATATCGCTAGAGTGTAAGCGTATAATTTTATCTTGAGTTCTTTACGCTTGAGAGTAAGCCGATCGACGAGAGAAATTTTCTATTTAGAAACGGCAACGAGCATCTGCCGCGAGAGAAGAGAGTGAAGCGTCGACTGACTTTTGTCGCGCGAGAGAAGAGAGTGATTGATACTGCTAGAGAATAAGCAGATCACACAAGAGAACTTCAGAAAGACCGCGAAGTAACTTGTCTTCACGTCTGACTTGGAGAGAGACTTTTTCTCTGACACCGCGAGAGAATACGCGGATCACACACGAGAAAGTGTTTTTGAGAGAGAGTGCAGCGACTTGCTGCCTTTGCGACTGGAGCGAGTGTGCTACGGGCGTCTGACGCAGTGTTGCCAACGATTAAGAGTAAAAATATCAGAAAATAATAAAAATATTATCAGATTTGGGGAAAAATTATCAGAAAAAAATTAATATACCATCCCATACCATCAATAAATTTTGTATTTTTAGAAACTAAGTATATTATATAAATTTTATTATTTATAACCTCTTGTGCTTTCGCCAAAAAACAGTTGGCAAATTTAAATTTTCTTATTTCAATTTTTGTAGTAGGTGTTCGGCATTTACCTCGACTTGTGGAGGGCTCCGGGTCGTTTTCAGAATCGAACATTGTAATTAAAGAATTCTAAAACACATTGGCGTCGTTAGGATATTGTTTTTTTGGGGTGGGGGGGGGGGGGGACAATGTTGAACTCGTGACATGAGGGCAGGAAGCCAAGGGAAAAAGCCGCAGTAAAATTTTTTGGATAATATTTATGGCTCTTGGGGATGGGCAAGTGCCCTTTTGAACCCCCCCCCCCCCCCCCCCAGCTACGCCAATGCTAAAACAATAATATTTATTTTACTATTATAAAATGAAGCCTTATTTACCTGAAAATGTTTTCATTATTACAGTGTTACTTACCTACTTTAATACATAATACACAAATTGAAAAAAATCTTTAAAATATTGTCTAATTGAACACCAAAGACAAATTTAGGTAAATTCCTTTAAAGGCGGCGCCGCGCCGCCTCATTGAGAGAATCCCCTCATTAAAGTAGTAGTGCATATTTCTATGTATTAATTTTTAAAGAAAAAGTTAAAATTCAGTTTTCGTAAATTATGGTAGATTAGGCTGTCGATAACCGGTCATCATCGATTAATGACTGATCGTCAAAATTATGGTAGATTCTGATAATTATCAGACCATTGGCAACACTGGTCTGACGTTTACTTGACAACAAGCTTCTTGAGTCGGGTCACGAGGGTAAAATGTCATGCATTTCATTGGCTCAACTAGGTCGCGTCAGCGAGAACTCACGGCCGACTGCGTTGTTAAGCGGTAGATCTCAAAGGAATTCTCAGAATTTAACTCTGTCTGGTAACTTAGTTTTGAGGCAATAAAATGTCTATTTTTAGCATTTTAACAGGGCGATACGCGTTGTAATGCGAATATTAAGGGAGAATTTCTGTTGCTTTTTAGCATTTGCGCTGCGGAATAATAACCTTTTTCATTATTTTAGAAAGAGAATTTTATAAAAGAGAATCTTATTTTAATTTATCTACAGAGTGATCCAAGTAATTAAGAAAAACTTAAACCTAGTTGGGGGTTTCCCCAACAAAGACAACCCCAGCATGAATTTATATAGTTTTTCGATTTGCACTTCTATAATCCACGCACATTCTTTCTTCGCCATTTTTCTTTTTTAACTAATAATTTGGGACTAGCATATGGTGATTCTGACTCTTGAATAATTTCATTGTCAATAAGTTCTTGGACAATACTACGCACTTTTTCACGATTTTTGAAAGACATTCGATAAGGTCTATACGTATCCGGCTCATTGTCCATAAGCTTTATCGACATTTTTGTAACATATGTTTTACCAACTTCTCCTAAAGTACCTAGTTGCGAAACAATCTCGGTACTCGTTAAGTAACCGCAGTAAATTAATTTTCTGAGCGTTAGTTAACTCGGAATTCATTTGAATTACGACATCTTCTAAAGAAAATGGTTTTAAATCCGATACACTAATTTTTAAACACCCCGTAGACTTTATTTTTGACGAGTCCTCGTAACAGCTGTGACCCCTAGCGACTATTCTATCTTTTTCGTATGTGACTGATTTATCAGATATATTAATGACAGGAAGATAACTATTCCGTTTTAAATCTATGACATACGGTAAAATAACATGAAAATTATTTTCCCAGTTACGTTGCTGTAAATCAATAAAAACAACATTATTATCCACCTCACTGTATATAGCAACATGACCTATATAATTCGGAGGAATTGTAGTTTCTTTACTATACAAATTTAGTTTCTTAGATAAAATGTCGTCAAGTTGACTAAACGCAAGATTGTCTTGATTAAAAACGCGTATCTGGTTTCCTCTAACTACAAAAGTTACGCTTTTATGATTTAGGAACGGTTGTCCTACAATAACAGAGACATCTTGCACATTATCGCGTACTACGAGGGCTTCTACAAAAGCAATCGCTATATCGACTTTTAAATTTAATTTTGTTTTAAAATTTACTGTCACAGAGCCTCCTGCATACCCACATAATCGTACAAGTGTAGGCTGAAGTTGTAAATTTAGATTCTTTGCATCTGACTCACGAATTGTTACTGCTGCACAGCCTGAGTCTACATAACCTCGTAATGGTTCTTTATTTATAATGCAATCAATAAAATAGCATGTGTTAGACGGATTTTTGGAAAACAATAAAACTGATTTTGACTCACCCTTGTTGCGATTTTTCGAACCAACAATACTGCCTCATGTCCTAACAGATGGCACTTCGTACACACGACACGTTGTTTCGGACACTTTGACTAAAAATGACCTTTCATTTTACAGTTAAAGCACTTTACATTTTGAAGATCTGGTTTAACGTAATAAGGCTTAATTGACTACGAAAGTGAATGACGTAAATCCACTTTCGATGAACGTTTGACAAAACCCTCAGTTTTAGCAGTAGGATCCTCATCGCGCAACACTGATAAAAATTCTTCGAACAAAGCCTCTGGTGTCACGTAACGACCGGCTCGCGCAGAATTTTGAAGGCTGACATCCGAAATTCCGTCAATTAAACAGGACACAGCGCTTTTTCCTGTTATCTGGCAGGTTCTAATTAGTTCCATTTTGCCAAAATAATACGAGGTCACGGTTTCACTAGGCTGTTTCTGCCTCGCTAGCATTTTCCTTAAAGCTTTGGCAAAATCAACATGGTCTGGAAAAGTTTTTGATATTAAAATTTTCCACTCTTCCCACTTGTAGTCGACCGAAGTAAGGCTGTGGTACCATGTCTTGGCCATGCCTGCAAGACGAGACTGCATGTGATATATCGTCGCTACGTCATCCCAGCTGTTAATGGTTTTTAACTGTTCAATTTTGTCCAACCACTTAACGGCCGACATATTTTCGTTTTCCGGGTGAAATTCCGGAATGCAGTCGCTGCGCACTGCCAACCTGCGATGTTCCGGAACAGCAGTGCTTTGTGTTGACATCCTGTCAATGATGTTTTCGCCTCCTAATTCTAGATTCATACACATACTTGTCAAAGAATTCAATCGAATCGCTACCCTGACATTTACCTGCACTGCTATTCGGCTCGTCAATGGGCTTGAAGGGTATTTGGAACGTGAACCAAACTCCTTGATGGGCTAACCCTTTCCTCGTTTCGATACGACCTACGTAAAACTGTCGCATCTTGGAAGCGGATGATTTCGATTTCGAAATAGAGCCTCTTTTTTGATCTCGCCCCTCGTATAAGGGTCGTGGTGGTGTGTGGCTTCGTTCCGTCCCTGTTTTTGGGAACCTAGTAGGGGAAGACGAGGTATAACTGGTACTTGAGCTACTGCTCGAACTACTAGACCTGCTCCTTTTTTGTTTGCTTGCCTTACCCATATTTGCAGCACTCGTTTAACAAGCAACTCACTTTATTCGGGTTTATAAACACTAGTTTTCGAATGCAACACTTAAAGTTAAACGACGAAAACACTTAAATTAAAATTACAAGTAAGAAAACGTATGTCCGATAAATCTAGGAAAACAAACGAGTTCACCCCACACCTGAACTGTAAACTACCACAAATTAAATTAAATACAATTAATATAAAAATACGTATGTATATTGACCGGAATTCTGTACACTGTACAGAATTCGTAAAAAGAATGCCTATCGGCCGTTCCTTTACCAAACACCCAAAAGTCATTAGCCAGCACTTGAGCCGGGTATCGTATTTCACGTGCTGGCGTATAATCCTAATTTATAACAAATATGTATAGCACAGCAGACTCTTAGATAGATGCAGGGGTGCAGATGCAAACAATATACAGGGCGATAACATAAGTAAATCTCGAAAAGGGGTATTTTGGGTATGGAGGTCTCTAGAAAGCGGTACATTTAAAATATGTCTACAAAAGGGGGTATATTGTACCCCTAGAGGGGTACGTCTGGCAAGCCTAATAAAGAACCTAATAAAGAACGTCCTGAGGAAGGGAAATACCGGTTATTGTCAGCTGATATAATGACGTCACGAAGGGCTTGATATTGACGTACCAATAATAACCACAGTCGCTTTTACATCAGCGGTAAATATCAATTTGTGAGTCGTTTCTGGCGTAAGCGGAAATGACTTAATTGTTTTTTTTTTATTTGAAATGTGCAGCCATTTCATCGCTTTCGATGTCCCTAATTCCATGCCTTAATATAGCCCTTAGACAGTAGTTTCATTTTCGTTGCCCGGTATACTGAATGCATTTTTTTTCTAATTACGCTCATACAATATAAAAAAGAATAAAACAGTAAATGCACTTTTTTTAATTATTGTCGTACCCAAAAACAGTTTCTGTCCCATCCCATAATGACCAAATGCATTTAATTTATAATTTAATATAACGTTTTCCACCAAATAATAATAATGATGTGATATCACTGATATCAATCATGTTAAATGTTGCCGGCATACTCTTTTATACGTAAGTTGCAACAATTAATTTTGTGATTTAACTGAGGAATAGTTTATTAGGTAAATAATATTTAAAAAATACAGTGAACAGAAACTAAGAATAGTTGTCCGCACTAGTTTAGTTACGTCAATTACTAGATATACATACATAATATTTTGAACACACTTTTTAATAGTTTAATGCCTTTATTTTCTCAAAATACCACTAGAATTCAAAATTATGCCACACGCCCCATTGAGCTGTCTCTCGGAAGTACCGCTCCCTCTTCTCTCGTTCGCCCGTTCGCCGTCAGAGGGACCAACGCTGCCATTCTTCTGCCCAGTCCGCCGTTGCCACCTTGTCGCCAGATTGTTCACCTTTTACAATATGTATGTATCTATCATTGTTATAAGTAACAAAGCCCAGCAACTAGGCGTGCGACTATTTATTTGCGAGCGATTACTGATACTATTTTTACAAGTTTTTACACGATACCAAAACAAGACCTTTTGCTTTCGTCATACATTACAGAAGCAATAATTCAATTATTTAATCATTAGTTTAAATTATCGCTCTTGATGATGCTAACCAAGTGAAACGCGGATCAAATAAAAATATTTTGGTCCCAGAAAATTAGGTTACTATTCTGGACTTTGGTGTGAAAATTGTGTAAACAGTGCAGATGTTTAGATAACATAAATGACGGACAGTTCGGTAAATTGTTAACAATAACTGTGATCACGTGACCACTGACGTGCTAGCGACCACACCTGTGGTATATATCTAAAAAAGGCTCGCAGTTAAAAACTGTTCGCGATTCAAAGTTGAAGTGTTTTACGCACAAGTAGGAATTGACATTAAGACTTTCTAATTTATGAATTTTAAAACTTGGCTGTGACTTTTTTGTACAGAAGAAACTGAAAAAATGTTCCTTTTGTAACTGCCTATAACCAGTGGTGTAACGCAAAATCGTAAGCCCGCCCGCAAAATTAAGTCTGGGCCAGATGTGTAGATATGAATGGGCCCCTGCCCTATCCTACAAAGGGCTGAGACCCTCCGCGGTGCGGGGTCTACGGGGTGTATACGTACTGTCCCTAACCCTTTTAAAATTATAGTTGCCTTCCTTTACATCAGTTTCTTCCATCACACAGTTTGCTTGGATTATGTAATTTTATACAATTCCCTTATTCTCAAAATTCTTTGATTTAAAAGTATACAGTTTGTTATAGCTGATTGAAAGTAGGTAAAGATTTATTAAATATATTATTATTAATGATGTGTTTGCATATAAGTGGTGCACTTAGTGACAGTTTATATGACATAGAATTCCTAGTCTGACATCCAGTAACGGATAGCAGAAAAAATATTCTACTTATTTAATATTCAAGAACAGTAATAAGTGATGCAACGGGATGTGTGAGAACACAGACAAACTTTTGTAATAAAAATTACGACCAAGATTTGTTAAGAGCCGACGTATACTAATTTTTTACTTCGAGCGAAGTGTATCTATCTATTTTGTTTAATGTGAGAACATAAGTAATTTTTTTAGGCAAAATGGGTTATTGGCAATTATGAACCAATATAATAAGTTATTGTTGGACAATTCTAGTGTAGTTAATTTTTTTTAGTAACACAAATTTAAAACAATATACACACAAACATAAAATTTTAGCAACGTATCAGCGTGTACATGGGCGCCCGCAGGGGGGCCGCGCCCCCCCCTGAGATTGTGAGATTGTCATACTTTTTAATTATTAATAATAAAATGTTTAAAAATATATATTTTTTTCTTTTTTCCCCCTGAGAAAAAGTCTGCGGGCGCTCATGTGTGGGAATACATAAAATTAAATATAGCGAGGGAAATCAAAAGATCACAATCTGAATGGGGCGCAAAATTTTAGGCGGACGCCCGTACGGCTTTAATACGCCACTGATAACACATGACAGAACACAATTTTATAAAAAAATACACATATAAAATATAAAGATATGAGAGTTTAAAAAACAATAAGCACGAACACCTAAATATTATTACACTTCCTTTCTTGGGTCATGGGTCCTATTCAGTGGCGTGCCGTCAGGGGGCTAGGGTGGGTGCAAGCCCCCGCGCCCCCTTCAGAGATTCACTGTCTACCGTGACCACATACTCTCCAATAAAAGGAGAGTAGTAGTTGGTTTTCACAGTTCCTAGACCAATCCAAATCCCCCCACTCTTCACCCCACCAAAATCCCCCACTCTTCACCCCACCAAAATCCCCCCACTCTTCACCCCACCAAAATCCCCCCACTCTTCACCCCACCAAAATCCCCCCACTCTTCACCCCACCAAAATCCCCCCCTCTTCACCCCACCAAAATCCCCCCACTCTTCACCCACCAAAATCCCCCCACTCTTCACCCCACCAAAATTCCCCCACTCTTCACCCCACCAGAATCCCCCCACTCTTCACCCCACCAAAATCCCCCCACTCTTCACACCACTCCTCTCCCCTCTCCGCTCCCCTCTCCTCTCCCCGCTCCAAAAACAAAAAAAACAAAAACAAAAAACAGACGACAAAAAACACTCTTCACACAACACCTACAAAACGTCGACACAACGTCTACACGTACATAGAAAACAATTTAATAATAACAAATCCACCTTCAAATCTATCTAAGAGTGCTAAACACCAAATCCCCCCACTCTTCACACCACTCCTCTCCCCTCTCCCCTCCCCGCTCCAAAAACAAAAACAAAAAAACAGACGACAAAAAACACTCTTCACACAACACCTACAAAACGTCGACACAACGTCTACACGTACATAGAAAACAATTTAATAATAATAAATCCACCTTCAAATCTATCTAAGAGTGCTAAAAAAGTAGTGGTGTAGCTGAAATTTGTAATCTAAATAGAATAGCTTATAAGAAATGGTTAGTATACTGTTGACCGACAGGCAATTAACATGTCGGAAATATTAAAAATTATTCTTGACAACATTGAAGAAGTATTCAGTCGGAACCAGTATTATGGGTCCTGTTTACCTGCAACTTTAATGGTTTGGGAACTTGCTAAAAAATATAATGTACATGTAGAACCAAAATGTGGAAAGATTTTCTATGATGAAATAGGAGGCAACATTCATTTTTGGAACGTGTTTAAAGGAGAAATTTACGATCCCATCGTCAAAGTTATAAAACATATGATACCAACCGTGGACCTTACGAAGTTTGTGTACAAAGAAGATCCTAGTATAAGCACAGATATGGAGACAGCAGTAATGTTGGATATTTTTAATCAGTTCCAGAGAACAAACACAACACACCTTTACTTTTCCAACGCTCCAGATAAACTTAAAACTCTTAGAAAAATTATCCATACAAATGTATCTAGATGTATTAAATAAAAAGTTTGTATTCTTTGTATTTATGTGTTATTTTATTAACCTCTTTGTGAAGAACCAGATAACCAATAAGCAAAGCTGCTAGATCACGAGTGATACTTTTTTATTAACCATAGAACCACAACGTGGTAAACACATACATGTGAACACCCATTATAAGCGTGCCATGGATTGTTGTAAAGATGAAATTAAATGTAAAGTGTGTGAGCAAGTTCTACATATGATTATTTTATCAGACGTCTGTGTAATGTGTAACAAACCGGATGTGCAGAAAATCACAAACCATAAAATTGAAAAAACAACTTTAGAACAATTCTTATAATTGTATAATAGTTTTACATTGCTGGAGCACACACTTCGATAGCCCCCCTGTATACCAGGAAGCATGTTTCATGTGCAATAGAAACATAAAATAGAGTAATGTAGATAAACATATTGTTATTTTTTTCAAAAATAAACCTGTATTTTAATAAATGAATTTTTTATAAGTGTCAAACAATTTACCTTGAGTAACTTTTAATAGTAGAAGTAGTAGTATGTGGAACTGATTTTCCCCCATCCTCCCCACTCATAACATGACCTTGGCTTTTAATATATAAAAGGAGGGAATAAAGCTTGTGATTTTAGAGAAACACTATGAAGAAGGTTACATTTAACGAAAATATGAATAAAATCCATATATTGTTTGCATGGACGTTTGCGTACAAACAAGCAAGGATTAGTGACTATGAGCAGTATGTGTTGGATAGATACCGCTTTCAAAATAGACTTCAATATGCTGAGAACCTACTAAAGGATGTTTTGGATGAAAATTATAGGAAGAAAATATACAATGAACGTTTTAAATAATTTTTGTTGTATTACAACCAATTCAAGCTCATATCCTCCCACCTCGACCATGTGGGCTTGACTTGAGTGGGGGAATATCTATAAATTTATACGCACACGGTTTCTGAAACATTATTTGCTAGAAATATGATTCAAAAACGAAAGCTGGTTGGTTGCAGAAAATCGGTGAAAAAACTTAAACAAGAAGACAGAAGCAGATGCCCTGTTTGTTTGTATTCCATCAGAAGAGAAGAAATTTGCACACCCAATTCATGCACACACAAATTTTGTATAAAGTGTTTAACAGAGTGGACGAAAACAAACGCACATTGTCCTCTTTGCAGAAGATTCTATTTCTCAATTGTTTTAAAAGAGACTAAGGGAAAGATTCTTGTGAAGAAAAATGACAGTGCTGATCAAGCTCTAGTGATATTGTTGTACTTAAGTGACATGAATTTAATATAGATATATAAGAAGTAAATAAAACCATGTTGTTAAATATAAAGTTTTTTTATTTTATTATATTACATCTTTTTTTAATATCCAAGAATTGTGTGATTTATCCATTCCCAACCATTTAACATAAACTTTGTTTCCTTTTCTTCTTAGCACCTTTTCCACGAGATACACGTTTGAATGTTTGACTTTCTGCAACTCCGGTTCATAAAAACTACCTAAAATTATTTCATTTTTATCATCTGTCAGCAGATATGTTCTTGGGTTGGTTAATTTAATTTCTTTAATTTGAAAAATTTCATTTGACCAGTTTGGTGTATATCCCTTTTGAAAAGCCTCCCTGTATTTACTAACCCTAACATAATCCCCTTGTTTAAATTTTGATTTTCTGGGGTCAATTGTTTTTATATTATTATAAGTTGATTTTAGAACATCTTTTTCATTTTCTTCATTTATATCAATAGGTTTTAATCCTGTTGTTCTATGTTTAGTTGTATTATACTTAAAAACAATATTATTTAGGATATCCAACCATTTATAATTGCCTTGCAAGCTAAATTGTTTCCACATGAGAGTTTTTAAAGTTCTGTTGACCCTTTCAACAATACTTGCTTTGACTGTGGAAAATGTACTGTAGTGATTAATGTTATATTTTTCCATTAATTTATTAAAGTTTTTGTTGAAAAATTCTCTTCCTTGATCTGTATGTATGTTAGTTGGAGGCGTTTCCGCAAGCTTTAAAATTTTTTCCATAGCTAAAGTTTTTCTTTTAACAGGTTGAACCCAAACATATTTGGAAAATGTGTTTATAACAACTAAAATATATCTATATCCTTTATTTAGTTTTGCATAAGGTATCATTTCCACCAAATCTGCTTGCCATAAATCGTTTAAATTTTTAATAATAACCCGTCGTCGTCTAAAATTTTTTCTAGCAGGTTTATGTAACTCGTTGACTAGATCTTCCTTGATGTTGGTTTGTTTACTCATGACTTCTAAATGTTTAGTTTGTTACTTCTACAGGACATTTTATTAACAATTCACCATAAAAATCTTCTAAATGACTATTTTCAGGACGATGAAAAGAAAGAACATCCCCTTTCTTTAACCGAATACCTACAGGGTCAGTGATCTTTTTTCCATTAATTTTTAAAAAAACATATTTTTTTGGATACTCTGCCCCAATTATTGTAGCAGATTCCATAGGAAAAACATATGTAATTCGTTTGTCTTGTAATAAATGGTAAACTCTATCGGACAGAGAGTAATTTCCCATAAAAGGTAATACCAAATTATAATATAGTTTAACAGCACTAAGGTCAACAAGTTTTATAATGTTATGTTCTTTATTATCTTTGCCAAAGATGTGGGAACCAAACTTGTCAATAGACATGGTTGTTGCCAGCGGTAGAATAAGGAATAAACATGTGAGAATTAGTATTTATTTAATTATTTTTGCTTCTCTTAGTTCTTCTAAAATCGATATTATTTCATTTTGATGACCAGTATGTCCAGCCATTTGCGATGACATCAACAATTTCAATCTATCTATGATTTCGTTTGGATCGTCATAATAAACGTAATCTAATTTCTTTTTTGATAAATTTAACATAGCTCCCCCCTTTCCACTTTTTGTAGACAGATTTCTTGTAGAACGCGGTCTTTGTGGAGGTATCAAACGTGAAGTGCTTGGTAGAACTGCACGATAACCTGTCTCTCTTGTGCTTCCACGTTTTAATATTGTCATAGTTATGTTATCATGGATTATTTTATTAATTACTTTTAAAATCACACTGTATTTATATAAAGATTATTTTGACAATAACGATGAATAGACACTCTGTTATTCGGTGAACTTGGTGACGACATTGAAGGTCAGCTTGGTTTTGTTTAACTTTATTGAGGAAGGCAAGGTATGCTGACTGAGCAATGCACCGATCGTCGATAACTGTATAATGGAGTGATAGGCAGTCGTTCTTAAGATGTCGAGATAAGACATATGCCCGTTGGTCGGGAGAAGAGCCGCCCTTATAGATAAGATGTAAGGGAAGTGTATAAGTAAGTGCCTCATTTCATTTATTTAATGCCAAACTTTATTTTATTGCTACTATTGTTGATTAGTTATTAAATGTTATATTTTTTATAACCTGTTTTAACTTCATTCCCTCCACACGATCCCAGAGACTATCACTTAGTCTCAGTCGCAACAACCCCCGTTGTGACATTTGGTGGAGGCGCCGTTTTTACTCTCCATACACAATAAATTATAACTTTTTTGGTGCAAAAATTAAATATTCTTTAATAAATTCTGTCCATTGTGTGAGAGTAGGCATACATTTTCTTTAAGTATAGATAAACATTTGATTACAACCTGAGGGAATGAAGTATATTTTAATTAAATTGTATAAAATAAGAGTTGGCAATTTTTTACTTTACGTCTATAATAGAATAAGTGGTGCAAGTTAATTTTAATTTTTTCGGCCTTTTCAAAAAGTTGTCTGAAATTTTAATGGTAATTTATATAGGTACAATTTTTGGTTTTATTCAAAATAAAACTATATTACGATACATTTTTTCACGTTGAGTGTTTATTTTAAATATAATAGTTTGTCCCTTAAAGAGAAGTAAAAAATGAGTTTGGAAGAAGCTTTAAATACCCGTAATACACCAGTGCTACCGCCATATTTTCAAGCACCTATTTTTTGTCCTAAGAATAATAATTGTGTTTTATTTCTCAGAGAATTTAATAAAATTTCTGAAAGAAACCGCTGGTCTGGCAAAGACAAAATTTACTATTTTTTATCATCATTAGAGGGTGTTGCCTACATTTGGTATAGTAATTATATTAAACAATCGGAAAACTTAAAGAAAAATTGGGAGGAAGTCTCCCGAGATTTTTTAATTGAATTTGGAGGGAAATACGAAGTTTCAAAATTTGAAATCAAACTGATGAATAAGCAACAGCAGCAAAATGAAAGTATTAAAGATTATTATTACGATACAATCATGTTATGCGACATTGTTGATCCTAAAATGCCGTTAGATAAAATTATAGGATACTTTGAAAGAGGTCTACACCCTTCCTTTAAATCAAATTATAACTTTTTGTACGACCCAGATCTTTCAAAAAATGGTTTTAATCAGCTTATTCTCAAACTGCACAACATATGGGAACTAACGGATAACCGCCGGGTTATTATCAATGAAAAATGTAATTTACAATACCCAACCAGCACCAATGTACAATCTAATCAAAACGTTTTATTTTTACACCCTACTCAGCCTTACAATACAAATGAAAAAGAAACTATAATGGCCCCAACAAATGAAAATTTACACCACTGCTTAAAACAAGAGACAACTTCTAAATCAGCATTCTTAAAATCGGCTAAAACTACTAAAGAATATCAACTAACTAACAACAAAATTAAATCAATTGTTTTGAAAACTAAAGAACACGATTTTAGATATTTGGAGCAATTACGAGATAATTTTGCGGCAAATACAAATCTTTTTAATAAATTGGGGATTATACTATATAAATGGCCTTATATTGACAGAAATAAAATCAAAATTGACCTCACAACAAACTCGAACAAACCAGTTACTATATTTAAAAACAGAACTCTAGGACGCTTTTTATTACCGCCAAACACTTTAACGGCGCAAAGTCTAGTTGTTTAAAAAGAAATAGGTCAAAGGGAAAAAATAAATAAACGAAAACCTAATAATTATTCTTTTACATACCTTTATTTTACATAAAATAATATCCACAAAGAGTTTTTTTTTTTCAGAAAATTTTATTTTAAGTAAATGCTATTTATTGTATCCTGACGTTTACAAGAAGTAAAAATATTTTTTTGTATTACAGTAACAAAGAACCAAGTCAAAGCGTTTGTTAAAGGTGCATATACATATACATATGTACGTACGTATGTATTTATCTACGTTTCTTCACATTTGTTTCTCTACTAAACTTTTATTTCAGAATATAAGATATGGTAGCAAAAAAGGTGATTAGTTATATCGGAAAATGCTTCTTTAATAAATATTTTTTCTAGTTGGATATAAGATTTTAGGAAAGTATGCTTATCAAGGTATTATGAGTTCAAGTACCTATCTAACACCTGAGATATTTCTCGTTTTAATTTGCACTGATTTTTCTTTGGTTCAAAATTCAGTGTAAAATTGATTTTTTTATTTATCTAACATTGCATACTATTTTAGTTCCAAGTCAATATTTTTACGCAGAAATTGTAATTTTTTTAATGTCCACAGTACAATTCGTCAATCTTCTCTTGATAAATTTCCTATGTTTTTTTACGTTGGAAGACAAAATCCAAATTATATTGCTTGTTTATACTTTCAATTTTTATGCCGTAAAAAAAATCTATTTCTCATGTGTAATTTATTTACTATTAAACATATGCACATAGGCGATATGAAAGAAACAGAAAAATTTGATTAGATTTTTATTTTTAATTTAGCACTAATTTCATTTTAGTACTAGTTACAAGTTTTAAAATATGTTTTGTCATGCGAAAAAAGAATAAATCAAGTTTTACGCAATTAACGAAGACCACTGGTAAATAAGGGCATTAATGTGTTGTATTTTTAATAGAATAGCCAGCGACAATTTTCTTTTCAATTTCAGAAGTTTGTTTTAAAATTAAATATTTCTTAAATAACTAACTAGTAAACATATCAACATTTTATTATTATTGCTTACGTTTATAGAAATACTAAATATTATTAGACGTAATTGTTATACGTCCAAGGTATAAAAAATATGTTTTGTTATCAAAAGCTGACATAATTTTGCTTTATTTCAAGTTCATAATAAATTATAATAAACACTGCTGACCCAGAGATGGCAGGTATCAAGAATTTTATATTATTATACAATAATGGCATAAGGTTACCGATCAAGCACGCGCCTCATTTTCGCAAGTACTCTTTCATATTATTTATGTTTTTTTTTTATTTTTATACATAATCAAAGGAATTATGAAAAACTAAATGGAAAAAGAAAAAGGGTTTATGCGTGCAAAACCAGAGTAGATTTTATCCAGAATTATTATCTAGTTAATCGAGGCATAAAACAATTTTTATAGGCATGAGATGATTGAACCTTATAATAAACTTACGTAAGAAACTAAGAGTGTTACGAATGAAAATATATAGATTTTTTTTTTAATTCGATGCAGTATTAAAGCATCGTGCCTGAGTTCTTAAGTTAAATACACGAGTATATATTTATTATTCTAGAGTACCTACAGAACGACTCATTTTTCTCAAAGAAGTTATAGGTACATATTTTAGGAAACAATAAGGTACACACAAAAAAGTGGTACGAAAAGGGCAGCTAGAGAATTAGCGATCAGCAACATAATGATATAGCCCTACTGCAAAAAAGTCATTTGCAGGTTAAACTTTACTGACAAGTAAGGTATTTTGAAATGGTTTTCAAGTGTAACAAATTTTATGAAGAAAAGACAAGTGAATGTTTTATGTTATTCAATACCCTGCGTGGCACGTAGCTAGGGGCGTAGTTGTTTTGAGAATTTACGCATCTTGTCTTCATAAAAGGTGACGCTAGTGTTTGAGCACAATGTTTAAACAAATCGATGATGTTTAGTGGTACAGGATGTTACCAGGTGAGATACGCCTGAAGTTATCTATTTCCCTTAGGGAAGGTTTAGAGATTTTTTCTGTTTCTGGTATTTGTAAATACTGCGTGAGCTAAAACTGCTCAAATGTTCGTACGGTTATTACTTATTGTTGACAGCATGTAAAATATCGTCAGATATATTTTTGACAAAACAATAGCACAAAGTAAATTTTTTTGTCACGAAACTGCCTACTACCTCTCAGTAAATTGATATAATTTAAGTTTTTAAATAATCCTAAAACATTTTAAATTTTATTAGCAAGTACTAACCTAGACTTTCACCTTTGTACTAAAGAGCTGCTTTTTTATTTATTCTAGTATTAAAAATCCTAGGTATACTAGAAGTTAAATATTAAGGTATACTCTAAGCCTAACACTAAAGATTCATTTTTAAAATTAGACGAACGTTATATCTCAGTATACTTGGAGGTAGAAAAAGAGCAAACTGAAACTAAACAGGGATAGTTGTTCTGTTATACGAGTGCTATGTTATTATTTTAAACTTGCATGTATTATTTGATTTTACAAGAATTTGTAATTTAATTATTGATGTGCACATTAAGTTTAGTTTATAGACTAGTCTAAATGTTATGGATTTTTAATATTAGACATACGTACGTGTAAAGAGAAATGTATTTTCTCATTTTAATTTTGTAAATAATTAAAGCATGTAAAATTAGGACTATATATTCATAAGTATTGATACGCACTCTCATTATGTTTCATGTACCTGGACACAATAGCACAATGGCAGTGGAGATTGGAGATGAGCCAAATAACATGCACAACAACTTCCTACAACAAAGGGGAGCCAGTATATATCCATCATACCTAAACCTGAGCAAACAGAAGCTGTTACTCAACGTCACCACAACGCACCCAAGCAAAGAAAAGGCAGTTACACCATCACGTTAGGTAACCTAACACCTAACACTATCTTGTGTCTCGAAAATGCCCGAGGTACCAGGGCTCAGTAGAGATGACCTTATCAAAGCAAGCCGCTTCCAGCTGCATTCATCTTGCATCATCTTGTAGAATTATTGTCGCGATGAAGAATGGGGGATGGAGAAAATCCATCCAAAAGTGGTGAATGTTAAGTTCATAGGAAATTTATATTATCCTTAATATAACTAAACTACTTCTGGCTCATAGTTGTGCATAGTTTATCATTGTTCGGCGTTATTACAATTAAGCAAATCTTCAGCAAAGACTCCTTATATGTTGCCATAAATGCCCGTGTCACGATCTTATTTTTCAGAGTGCTACCTTTTGAGATTATATTATGTAAATATTTAAAAGAAACGTTATGAGTATCAACAAGTTTTATTTTATTTTATATTTTTCGCTTTTACAATAATTGTCTTTTTAGTATATAGTAAGTAATATTTTATAAGTTGATAAGATTGAGCTTTCTATATGGCATTAAATGTGGCTATCAATTCAATATTTTAGAAAAGTTTAATAGTTAGAAAGTTTACTTAAGTCAGTAAATAAAGTAAAATAAAAAGAAGAAATAATTTGTTTATAAGCTTTTAATAAGTATTAAATCAATCTCTTACGCGAATTTTAATTATGCTATAGGTACGTCCCTTTAAGATGTTTTTTTAACCAATACTAGATACAAATTTTTACAACTTCTCATCAACTTATAAGTTTTATTGAAAATCGTATTTTGTTTTTGTAAATTTAATTAACTTCTGGCGGCTTGACCAACATATTTGTGTTGCATAGTAAGATGGAAATTTTGTAAAGCTGTGGGTCCAGCTTTCGCGAACGAGGGGCATATGTCATAGTTATGTTATCATGGATTATTTTATTAATTACTTTTAAAATCACACTGTATTTATATAAAGATACTCTGTTATTCGGTGAACTTGGTGACGACATTGAAGGTCAGCTTGGTTTTGTTTAACTTTATTGAGGAAGGCAAGGTATGCTGACTGAGCAATGCACCGATCGTCGATAACTGTATAATGGAGTGATAGGCAGTCGTTCTTAAGATGTCGAGATAAGACATATGCCCGTTGGTCGGGAGAAGAGCCGCCCTTATAGATAAGATGTAAGGGAAGTGTATAAGTAAGTGCCTCATTTCATTTATTTAATGCCAAACTTTATTTTATTGCTACTATTGTTGATTAGTTATTAAATGTTATATTTTTTATAACCTGTTTTAACTTCATTCCCTCCACACGATCCCAGAGACTATCACTTAGTCTCAGTCGCAACAACCCCCGTTGTGACAATATACCTTTTTGTAATAAGTAAGGTTTAACTATTGTCAAGTATTTAATGTCGGTCGAACCTTGAATTTGACATGAACATCCATATAATTTTCCATATCATTTGATGTATAACCAACAGGTTCTTTTTTAAAAAGAAGCTCATCAATCCAGGTGTTCCCTCATACCTAACTCCTTCAACTTTAAAAGCTTTTCCTATGAAATCCACCATAGAATTAGCAATCTTATATTTATCTGCATCAACATCATGGCTAAACCCATATTTGTTATCAAATTTGCCTTCCGTGTCTTTTATTAGCCCATCCACGAAAGGTCTTAGAAGTGAATGATATGCTTCCAAATATTCTTCATAAGCAGGTGTTCTTGTTAATTCTAAAACATCTTGTCGCAACTCACCTATAGTTGGTTCAATTGTTGTTTCAGGGCTTGATTCTCCTAACTGTTGCGAATCTTCAAAAAATACTTCTTCATCTCCTAAAAGTGAGGGCATGTGTGTTGAAAGATATTTACTATATGCATTTGATTTCCTTTGACTGACCTCTGGCGTAGGAAATTGAAATTTTGGGGTCGAAACTAATTGTGGTGAATATACTTCTTTTTTAATGAACGGTTCTGTTTTAATTGTCTGAATTAATTCATGCAAAGGTTGAGTTATTAGTTTAAATTCTTTTTCCATACGAATTTCTTTATCAGATAAATCTGATTTTAAAGCTTTATACTTTTGTCTAACGGCTTGTCTAGTTTTTACCAACTCTTTCGCTGTTTTTTCGTCCATCTTTACAAAAGGTAGGTTGTATACTAGAAAATTATCGTTGTCAGAGAGTTATATAGTGGAAATAAAATTATCAAATCCTTTTCTATAGCGGCCACCATTAAATTCACAGTCTTTATCAATAACGACAAAGTCATATTTATGTTTCCAACACATTGAACACAAGTTTTTAAACTCTTGAAAGCTCATGTCACCATTTACATGATCATCATATATATGTTTCAAGTTTGTAGCATCCTGTTGAAAAATTACCAAGAGGTTGGCATTATCACGTATAAGTTGTTTAGGGATTGATGAATATGTTTGACACAAATAAAAACAATCTGTATTTTTATGACGTCCGAAACAAAAATAATCCCTCATAAGACTTTGATCAGTGCATACTATATCATCAAATACAATCAATGAATTTGGTTTTATTTCAGTGGGTGAAACAACATCCTCAGCGTTCAATGATTCAAAATAACCAATAAACTTTAGTGGAGCAAAAAGCCTTTTTAGATATTCATATTTTGATTGATATAAGGATTTTGAGTACACATATATGTTTTCAAATCTTAATCCATTAGGGTGTGTTATAAGAGAAATCATAACATTTGTCTTCCCACAACCCGATGGTCCTACTATTAAACATCTTTTACAGTTTCCACCAAATAATTGTCCATGTTTTCGATAATTATCATGACATAAATCAAAATTTTTTATCGGGAAAGAAAAATCTTGTTTTTTGATCTTCATTGTTTGAACATCGCTATTTAAGTAAGGTTATTTGCGTTTTAAATCATTTATATATAATGATTAGACATAATAATGTCATTCACTGCGTGGAAGGACAGAGAACAGGTAGTGGTTTATTAAATACTCTTATTAATAAATTACCAGCAGAGCTCCATATTCCTTCTTATAACTTTTGTGGGCCTGGTACAAAGTTAAATAAAAGGCTTGCCCGAGGTGATAAGGGAATTAATTTATTAGACGAAGCTTGCAAAGAGCACGATATAGCATATTCGGAATATTCCGATTTAAAAAACAGAAACGAGGCAGATAAAATATTAGCTAAAAAGGCATTTAATAGATTTAAAGCTTCAGATTCAAATCTAGGCGAAAAACTGTCATCCTTGGCTGTGGCCGGAATCATGAAAGCAAAAGCAAAAATCGGTATGGGAATAAGAAAAAGAAAACAAAAACGCAAGAAAGGAGGTCAAATATCCTTTAACCAAGGTGTAAGAAAAGCACGTGAAGAGCTGGTTGGAAAAAAGTTTGCTAATATAAGAAATGCTGCCAGCACAGCTTTATCATCGATTAAAAAATTAAAAATAAAAGAACCTAAACAAAGAATTATTCCAATTCCAAAAACTGGTGGAATTTTACCTTTAATACCTATTTTTGCTGGTTTATCTGCTCTAGGAGCCCTAAGCGGGGGCGCTGCTGGCATTGCGCAAGCAGTAAATTCAGCTAAAAACGCGCAAAAAAAATTAGAAGAACAAACAAGACACAACAAAGAAATGGAAAAAATATCAATTGGAAAAGGTCTTTATTTAAAACCATATAAGCAAGGGTGTGGTCTATATTTAAAACCATATTCAAAAAACTGTTAAATTTGCTACCTCGTCGACCTTTGACAAATATAGATTTATTAAAGTATGCGAAAATATTAAAGTTGCCACATTTTAGAGGTGTCTTTATGAGAAATAAGTTACCCACAAAAATAAAAAAATATGAAACAGGTATTATAAATTTAGATGACGATATGGGGGAAGGCACTCACTGGACAGCGTATGTTAAAAATAATAATAACATAATTTACTTTGATAGTTTTGGAAATTTACGACCACCAAATGAAGTTATAACTTATTTCTATAGCGATGGTAGCAACAACAATATTAAATATAACTATGATAAATATCAATCTTTTAATACCTCAACTTGTGGACAGTTATCATTACAGTTTATTTATAATAATGCGTAATTGTGTTTCCATTTTATTCTTATTACGACCATCATGTCGTTTACTATAGCTCTTTCCGCAAATTCAGCTATACTTCAAGCAGATTTCCATCCACCTATTGACTTAGATCCTAACACTTCCTACGTTGTAGGACTTACCAACTTTGAAACTTTTAATGCAATACCAAATATTGATAAAAGTAATAATAAAGTATATTTTGGAAAAAATAATGAATTTTTAACAATTCCTACGGGAAGTTATGAAATGGACGATGTTAATAAATATTTACAGACTGAATTCCAAAAAAGAAATATTTCGTTTCACCTCTATGCAAATAACAACACATTAAAATCAACAATAAAGTCTACTACAGATATTATTTTTAAAGATGGAACAATAGGAAAATCTTACTAAGGAATAACACCTGAATCCATTTTTTCTCCAAAGGAATTTAATACTTATGCTCCTATCGTATATATCGATTGTTCACATCAGAAAGAAACAATTGAATCCGGACCTATTGTTATGAGAGTTGAGTTTGAATTACATGATGATCTTAAAGACAAAATATCTGCCTATTGTCTTATTATGCATGACAAAGTATTTAGCTACAATCCATTAACCAAAAATGTTAGACAACTTTAAAGCACATGTCTAACTATATAAAATCAATGCTCTACTATTCTTTCCTACCATTATGGGTGAAGATCTAGAACTTCGAGTATCCTACTTTTTAGAAGAGCTGAAAAAATTAAAACAACTACAAGAATATTCTGACAAGAAATCTATGATTAAACAATTCTCACTTTTGAAATTATGAGGTTATTAATTGTCGATGTGCAAGGATTTAACATAGAAAATAAGAAGTTTATTCCCAAAGAGTTGGCTGCCTATGATGGACACAAAATATGCCACTATATCTTTAAATCACCATTTGATATAAAATACCTACCACCTGACTTACATAAACAAGCTGTATGGTTAATGAAAAATCATCACTGTATTCCTTGGAATGAAGGATATACACCAATTCACAAATTTTCTGAAATAATCAAGAATCTAACAGAAAAGGCGGATCAAGTTTATGTGAAAGGGAGAGAGAAATCCGTATGCATCCGAAAATATTCATTAAAACCTGTCATAGAACTTGATGAAAATCCAAAATTACAAGGAGAAGCTCATTGTTTTTATCATTCTAAATCACCATGTATATGCGCACTTACTAATGTATACAATTTATATAATAATTATTTAATGATTGAATAAAACAAATAAATATATTAGTTTTTTATTTCTTATAAATTAGGTTTCAAACACTTCTTGAATAATTTCAGGTGACAAAAACTTCTTTACTTCATCCAAATGCTCCTCAAATCCCATTTCTTTCATCGTGTACAGAAAAGACTTTAAATCAGAAGTATGTAAATATATCTTACAGGCTTCGGCAGCTTTTTCATATTTTCTAGCCATATCCATACATTCCTCATACGTATAGAATCTTTCGAATCCATACTCGGCTTCATGGGCAGCATCAAATTCTAAATTACTAAAGTGTTGTGATAGATTCTCTATAGCACTTGTTAGGTTATATGCTATTCGTTCACGAACATATGCTAACCACATCTTGTTGAAGAATGTACAGACTTAAAGTAAGTTCAGAGCTTTAAATATTAATTTAGGAGGTGGGAGGAATAAAAAGAAATATATATTTTAAAATTTTATTTTTCAATACAACTCTTTACAAATTCATTACATGTAAATGTTTCTACATCCTCCACAACACAATCTGAGTAAAGGTTTAATAATTCTAAAACACAACAAACATTTAAACTATTTTCCATAGGTGAAATAACATCATATACATTTTTTAACAAATCACCATTTTTCATAGAGGTTCCACTAACCAAAATATTGTAATATTTGGAAAATTCCTGGTTTTTTAAGATATCAAAACGATATTTGATTAAATTTGCCAAGTTCACTAATTCATTTATGGTATCACCAGCTAGGAATACTTCATTACCACCATCTTGTGTAATCTTAATTATTCTTGCATCACCAATAAACACAAAGTGAATCTCATAACCATTCCCCTTCATGGGTTGCCACCCGGTGTTGTTGGAATAAATGAAACTTAGCATAATTCCTTGATTATTTAGTAAGGAAATCCATTGATCTTCATTAAAAGTCACATTTTGATTATATTTGTATCCACAGAGTTTAACAACAGGAATATATTTTCTCGCTAAGGAAAATCCAATGCTAACCCATTTGGATTTGGATTTGTTTATGTAGTAAATTGTTTCATTGACGAGAGCTGCATTGCGCTTCTTACTAAACTCTTGTTGGTTTCCTGTTGGTTGATACATTTTCAGATGCTTGCTTGAAATAATGGTTGTAGAACTGTGGGTGTGTGCTTAAATAAGCAAGCGTGGTAGTGGGGATAGCGAGAGTGGTGGGGGGATTTAAACACTAATCTTATAGATTTAAACATAATTTAGCGACTAACCATGAATGAGTGTAAGACAGAACTTTTTATCGACATTCAAGGATATAACAGTTCCTTTGGATACATTCCAAAAGAATTAGCGATTTATGATGGGATTCGTTGCTCAAATTATCTGTTTAAATCACCATTTAAAAAAAAATATGTTATCTGCTCTCGATCTCAAAATGGTTAAATGGGCCGAAGAGTATCATGGATTGGAATGGAATTTTGGAAATATAGAACTTAATGAAATTGATGATATTTTAAAGCATGTGTTAGAACTTTACCAATCGCCTAAAATTTACGTGAAAGGGAATGAAAAAATAAACTTTTAAAAAAAGCTTTTGGATGAAGATTTCATATAGGCTATTCCCATTGGACAAGAACCAAAATTAAGTAAATTTAAGAAAATTCCAGAGTGTTATTTTCACAAAAATGTGAATCCATGGCATTGTGCATTAGCAAACGTAAAATTGTTATATAATTATAGACATTGTTATGAATAAAAACCATTATTATAAATATGTTTTGTTATTGAATTTTATTTATAATACAAATATACTTTGAATAATATATATCCTATTGAACATATAAACACTACTAACAATATACTTAATAATACTACACACACACATTTGAACTACATTCTTCTATACAAGATTTTCTATACAACTGATTCCATTCCTGTGTCACTATTGAAGTTTTATTGACATAATATAATCTTAACTTATACTGTACAACGGTAGAATCATTTATAATATTATCTATTTTGTGGGTAAATAAACCATTATTTATATTCATTCTTTTCCATGTTGAAGGCCAACTATCATTATTTACATTATTAACAGATAGACAAATAAATGCTTCTCGAACATTAGGATCAACTTGTATGAACAAAGTATTGTTAACGAATGCTGATAGAAATAGAACTCCTACTGGTAGCAGAGCCATTTTCAAAATAAAATATTTTCCCAGGGATCTTATGTTTTATATTCGTCATGAACTAAATTTTTTAGAATGTCAATTACATTATTAACTTGGTCATCATGAGTCTTGGATTTCTCTTCCAAAATACTTATATGTTTGTGTCCCCAAGCTAAAGTTCTAAAAGAATCTGGAATTATATAGCGTTTATCATCTTTTGGAGATAAAGCAACTTTATTTTTTAATTGTGTGAACATATCATGTAAAATGGAATGAAAAATATTCATTTTTCTAAATTTGATCTCAGAATTTTCAACTACGTCTTTATAATCTTGTTTAGTAATGGAATTTTCTATAACATATTTTTTCTCCCTTTGCCTTTTTTTCAGATTTCTCTTCTAAATTTACAGAGTAAGCTTTAGCCCCCATCCCATAAAAACTTGAAATTGGTTTACCTGCAAATTCATCTTTCATTCGCCCTAATACTGATTTGTTTATAGTTAAATTATGTATATTGTTTTCATTGTAATTAGAAGTGTCAAACTTCTCTAAATTGTCTTGCATATCTTTATAAAAGTTTTCAGTCTCTACTTGCAAGATCAAACTGTCTGTATCCGTGTATAACAAAATTGCTTCGTCTCCATACTTGCTTTTAATATAGTCATAATAAAAATCATATAAAACGGTTTTTGATAATTCCAAGACTGTGAAGCCAACATAAACAGGTTTATTGTAAGTTATCTTTACTCTTTCCATTTGTATCGCAACCAAGTTTTCATTAAAGACTAATCGATTTTTAAAATTTGGTTTAGCAATCAATGTTTGCGCTCCTTGTTTTTTACCAATATTCTCCCAGTGTGTGATTAATCTAATGTCAACTCGCTTGTCAATGTTTTCTAAAGATTTACCGTAAATGGCATTATTAAATAATTTATAAGTATCCTTTTCCAACTTATTTTTAGATTTGTTCCTCATTTCGGTATTTAAATCGATGTATGGTTTAAGAAATGCAGCTTGTTTAAATTTAATAACTCTATGAATTTTAGTTAATTTTAATCCATTTTGAAACACCTGTTTCAGATTTCGGTAATGAATAACATATTTTTCTTTATGGTTTAAATTACATATTAATTTCTTTTGTTTTGAACCTGGTGCACAAATATTTTCAGCCAAAAAAGGTAATTCGTTGTGTTTTACATGTAAATTTTGAGGATACTTTAAATCTACTTCCAAAACATACCCGAATTCAGCATCATCAGATATAGACATCACATCAAGGGCTTCAATTTCTTCGTCGTTCAACCAAGAAAAATCACTTACGGGGAGACATTGACTCATACTATGTCCATACAAGTTAGTGGCATCCAAATACATTATAAATGAATTTGGTTTGCTTGGATCATAATTTTCCAAGAATTGATTATTAGCTTCAGCTTTTCGAACGCTGCAATGACAGACACCACCTCTTATACTATTTTTAAAAAAATGTATCATATCTATATCCGTTAATAATTCTAATTTAACATCAGTCATTTTTAACATTGGTAATGTGTAATACTGTGCAGGATCTAGCTTAAAGTTATTTAAAGATATATTTCGAAAAGCTTCAAAAAAATCTGTTAATATGAGAACATCTGACAATAAATAAATTTTGGTATAATCCATAAGATTTTGACAATTAAATAAATTCCAAATGGTAATTGCTCTATTGTAATCCGATGGACACATAGGTTCATCTTTAAGTTTATCATAAAAATGATCAATAGCTGGGAGTTGATTTTCATGTAATTTTTCGAAAGAATCAACGTAAGAATAAGGATAAATACCTTTTTTTCGAATTTCATTGAACTGGTTAGGATCTTGAAAATATTTTTTAATTTCTATACATTGATTTGGTTCCAAGCTTTCACCAAGCTTTTCCAAAGAGGAACCAACGAAACGGAATGAATCTAAAAATCTCATTTTAATAAACAGATTTTTTCTTTATTATCCTTGTCTTTTACTTTGTCAACCAATATGGATTTTGAAAATGAAATATATTTTTCTTTGGTTTGTGCAAGTACATCAATATTTTCTTCTTCACAGCACAATTGTTTAACAAATAAATGACTATCATAACCAGTTAAATTATGGAAAAAGATAGGTATAAAATTTGGAATTTTAAAATTTAGATTGCAGATACTGTGAGCTGCATTTCGAAATTTACCAGTTAAATGATCGTGATCCCTTACTTTTTCATTTTCTTCAAGTTTTTTATTACAAATATGACAAATTGTGCTATTTTTATAAGCCAGCTCTTCCTCATCTGATAAAGGAAGCATTTTCACTACAGGTTTAAGATGTTCATTATAAATTCTATGTACATGACCTTCAATTCGTTTACAAAATTCATCAGCTGCATCCAAACCAAAATATGAATCTAATACCGACAAAGAATCATCATATGAACATTTAATGAAATAACAAAAAGCATACGGTTCATGTTTAAATGTATTTAAAGTATAAGAATTCTGTTCGTTTCCTGGTTCTTGATGCTGCAAAGGTTTTAAAAAACATTCAAAGTCTGCATATATTATAAATGGAACTTTTAGTTGTTTTTGATAAATTTTCAAACTGTAAAATATTTTCTGGTATATGCTGACCGTACTTATTAATTTTAATGTCGTTGGTAGGAACTTTTGTAAACAAATGATTACAATCATGTGATTGATGTTGTTTTAATTTTTCCATCGAAGTAAAATAAATTAAACAACCATCACAGAAATATTTCTTATAGCTTGTTTTATTAATTTGAGATGACACTAGTTTAGATATATCCTTAATCCAACAATAATGGTTGTTTTCCCCATCATTTATAATCAACAAATTTATATGTACTGGAAGTTTTTTACTGGTATAATGAAGAGGACCTACTACTTCATATTTGAATTTATTATCTTCATAAACACTCTCTAAACCGTAAACATTTATAGATATTTGATTAAGCGTTTCAAATTTATGTATATCCTTTAATTTAACAGGAAACTCTATTCCTTCAAAATTTAAATACTCAAAAGGATTTGGATATGAACTTGTTCTGTCAACATGATTTTCAGTTGGAAATAATGCACTTATCACACTCCATGCAAAACAATATGAATCATTATTTTTGATATTAATAACAGCTTTTTTATTTGAAATTTGTTTTGGTAATGGTATATACGATGAAGCTCTAATTGGATTAAATTTATTTATATTAAGCTCCAAATGTAATATTTTTTCCAACGCCCAACCTGAGGCGTTTTCTGCGAATATTGACACCTTCTCTTTAATTTCAGACAAAAATTGTTTATAAATATCAGATAACACTGTTGTTGAAGTTATGACCTTATTTTTTGTGTTAAACGATTTAGTTTCGATTGCCTCTTTGGTTTGTAAAATGTATTGTCCAAATAGTTCTACATTAATCTTAACACTTTTATGCTTAACTAACTGTTCGGAAAGTAAACTTACAAACTTTTGTTGTACTTCATCAAAAGATTCTTCAATGTCCACGTACTTTTTCGATGGCGGCAACATGTAAGACACAATCCTGTTTTTAAACGCAGATGTTAAAATTTTCACATTATCATCACTTTTAAGTGCACTTTTATGTAGGTTTGAACGTAAATGCGCAGCAAGTTTATTTTTTATATACCAAGTATCACAATCTTTACATCGCGATAAAGTAAGTTTAGGTATTGGAGGTCTGTCTTAATATCTTCTATTTTAGCTTTTTTCATGGATACATCACATACCTGGGTATTAGCCTTCCTTTTTTCTCGCGAACAAGATGGTCTCATGGCACACGATTCTCTTTTATGTCTATGTACGTTAGATTGATGAGTAAAACTCTTGTTGCATTCACTGCACTGATACATCTTGAGAACTGAACAAAAAAGCAGAAAAACAGTTCTTTTATAAAAATCAACACCTTGGGATATTTTATCTGGTTTCACAACACTTTGCACAATACTGTTTTTGCAAACTAAACAATGATACAATAATATAATATCAACGCTAAGTTAACTAACCGCTGAGGATATATAGCTAACAAGGAGAAAGCACAACTGTCGAGCTCAAGGTGCGACTGCAGAACGAGAAGCGAAAAGAGAATATAAAGAGAATCCGTCTGGGCGGAGCATGCCCATGCGCATCTCTATTGCGCAGATGTAAAAAAACGAAATATATAAAAAAGGTTTTTTTTGGAGCCGCCATTTTTTTTGTTGGAGCCTTTTTTTTTTTTTTTGAGCCGCCACTTATTTTTTGTCTGCGAGTTTTTTTTTCTGTCTGCGTTTTTTTTTTGGAGACGCCATTTTTTTTATATGCGCAGTAGACCAAAATGCGTACCACGCGCACACCGAGCTTGCTTGCACGGAGTGTTAGATGTACTTTGATGTATACATTCCAACCCACCCACTTTTAAGAATATAACTCCAATAGTGAAGCTACAAATAAAAAATATTTGTTGTTTGAGCGGTTCCTTTCTACCGCTCTACATATGGGGTCTGTATTGACCTGTGTATTGTTGTCATTCAAGTACAACACTTGCGTTTTAACCGCACTTACCCTTTTAAGTAACGCGCTGTAATACGATGAAATGAGTGAAGCTTTGCGTAATGATGTTTAACGATTTTGAGTGGGGGGATTTGGTGGATGAAGAGTGGTGGGATGCTGTAAATCCATGGATTAATGAATAATACTTCTAATTATTTGTTTGACATTTATAAAACATTTATTAAAATACAGGTTTATTTTTGAACAAAAATAACAGTGAGTTTATCTACATTACTCTATTTTATGTTTCTATAGCACACGAAACATGATTTCTGGGATACAGGAGGACCATCGAATTGTGTGCTCCAGTCAGGACGATTATAATGAAAAAAACATGGCAATTTAATTTGAAGATCAAAACTTGATTTATAAGACATTGGTAATTTTCCCCATACATCCAAGAGTTCCAAAGGATCTGCATAATTAATTAGATATTCCAAAGGTAGCATTTCTAGTTCATCTGTAGTAAAATCCTGCAAGGTTTGATTGATTGAACTTTCTTTATCTGTTGAGTTCGAAACTTTTTTTTAGCACTCTTAGATAGATTGGGAGGTGGATTTATTATTATTAAATTGTTTTCTATGTACTCTTGTGGATTATAGCTTTCGCAATGTTCTGCGTCCCATGAATAATCAATAGGGACTGCTGCAGACCTGATCTGAATTGTGTTAAATATTGAGAATTTATAGCAATAAAAGTGGTGTGGGGGGGTAGGAGGAATGGATTTGAAATAAGAGTGGTAGGATTTGGTAGTGTGAAGAGTGGGGGGATTTTGGTAGTGTGAAGAGTGGGGGGATTTTGGTGGGGTGAAGAGTGGGGGGATTTTGGTAGTGTGAAGAGTGGGGGGATTTTGGTGGGGTGAAGAGTGGGGGGATTTGGATTTTGGATTTGGATTGGTCTAGAAACTGTGAAAGATAACTACTGAGAGTAATTTGGCGCCTTCCAAATCATTGAGCCCCTCCCGCCCCTAAAGGCGCGGCACGCCACTGGTCCTATAAACCAGTAGTTGTATGTCGCCAAGAAAGATAGAATTTCCAAGTCGTCCACCACGATTTGAATAGTCAGTATCCTCAAGGCTCGTCTTATATTTTTCCATTTCACTTATAAATAAAACGGCCACAGATCACAATGTAATAAAAAATACACATTAAAATATAAAGTTATGATGAGAGTTTAAAAAACAATAAGTACGAAGATGTATCATTATAATATCCTCTTAACATATTTCCGAAATTGCTTATAATTTCGAATCAGTTTCAAGTTATTATTACTAAAGTTGTTAAAAGTTGTTATACCTTGCCAAAAATATTTTGTATTTAGAACATGTAGTCAGTCACGTATGGTATTTAAATTAATTCTTTATGATTAATTTCCCCAGACTCCAATCTGGAATGCTTTTATGCACGAGACAAACGTTTTCTTAAATAAATAGACATAATAGTGTTAATATTTTTTAAAGGTTTAATATTGTTTACGGTACAAACTTGTCATTAAAAAGCAAATTGGTGTTTTCTGCAATGTGAATATAGAGTTAAGTAGTTGCGCAGGGCCGTCTTGGGCCATGCAGGGGCCCTTGGACACACAGAGTTTGGGGCCCTTTTAGAAAGCCATGGGCATGGGTTTCGGCATTTCGGGGCCCCCATTAAGCCGGAGGGGGGGGCCTTGGACTCGTGCCCCACGTGCCATAAGGGTAAAGACGTCATTGTAGTTGCGCGTTTGTGAACTGTTGTAATAAGAAGAGAATCCACTCACCATATTTGAATTCACCAGTTACCTTATTACCAGTTATTATTTTCATATTAACTTGTAGTAGTTGTTAATAAAAAGTTGTTAAAAAATTAAACGACAATATTTTACATAATCAGAAATAAATGCCGTCTTGCTATCAAATACAACAGGTTATGGGCCCAGGATCTCATTAATAAGACATACGAAAAATAAGTACAACAATAATTGTATAGTAAGATGTCGACAAGCTACAAAATTGATCCTTTAAAAAAAGATAATTATGACACTTGGAAGATGCAAGCTAAAGCTGTTTTAACACGAAATGGATTATGGGACTACGTTTCTGGAAAAGCAAAGAAACCAGATAATAATGCAGAGCAAACTGAGAAAGAAAAATGGGAAAAAGAAGATCAAAATGCTAAAAGTGAGTTAATTTTAATGATTTCTCCAATGGAACTAAAACAAATTAAAAATTGTGACACTTCAAATGAAATTTGGGATACCTTGAATAAGAACTTTCAAAGCAAAGGACCTGCAAGAAAAGCATTATTGTTAAAAAGTTTAATTTTATACAAGATGCAAGAAAATGAAGATCCACGTGAATTTTTGAATAAATTTACTGACACTGTAGATAAATTAGGAGAAATGGAAATAGAAATAAATGATGATCTTCTGAGTATTATGATGTTATATTCCCTACCAAATTCTTATGAAAATTTCCGAATTGCCATTGAATCAAGAGACGAATTACCTAATCCAGAAAATTTAAAAATAAAAATTCTTGAAGAAAGTGAAGCTCGCAGCAAAAATCACTCAAGTACCAGTAACGAAGAAGCATTCTATGGAAGACGTAAGCATTATCAACAAAATAAACCTAATCAATTCAAAAATTATGGAGGATCAAATAGAGAAAATAAAAATTTTGAAAGTCGAAATTACGAATACAAAAATTCTAAAGTTAAATGCGCCAAATGCTCGAAATTTGGGCACTGGGCTAAAGATTGTAGATCAAAAATTCAAAAATCTTTTTCTTACAAAGCTGAGGTCTGTCTTTCCTTAAATGATGATATATCCAAAAATACTAAACAATGGTGTCTAGACAGTGGATGTACTTCACACATGTGTAATAACAATTCAAAATTTGTAGAATATGATACCACAAATGATAGAAATTTTCTAAAATTAGCATCAAACGACAAGACAGCTTCAATACATGGAATAGGAAAAGTGATATTTCAAGACTCAAATGATCAAACAATAGAACTGAAAAACACACTTCATGTTCCAGATCTGTCCACAAATTTAATGTCGGTGGCGAAGATAACCGAAAATGGATACAACGTATTGTTTAAGAAAAATGAAGCTGTCATTAAGGATCTACGAGGAAAAACAATAATGAGAGCCCAAAGAAAAAAAGACCTCTACTATTTTGAAGAATTAATTAAAAAAAATGAAGCTTTGATAGCTAATGAACAAATAATTACTTGGCATAGAAAACTTGGTCATCTTAATGAAACTGACTTAAAAAATGCAGTCAAAAATCAAACCATTGCCGGTATAACCATTAATAAAAATGAAAAATTATCAGATTGTGACACATGCATAAAAGGAAAATTAACCAGATTACCATTTCCAAAAAGGGAAATTGATAGTTACAGTCAAGAAGTTCTTGAAGTTATCCACACAGATGTATGGGGTCCATTTAGAGTACAATCTCCAGGTGGAAATAAATATTTTGTTACTTTTTTTACAGATGAATATTCCAGATACACAAAAGTATATTTCATGAAAAATAAAAATGAAGTATTTGAACACTTCAAAGAGTATAAAAGTGAAATGGAAAATCAGCACAAAAATAAAATAAAATACCTACAATCAGATAATGGCGGAGAATTTTGTAATGTCGAATTTGACATATTTTTAAAGAAGCATGGTATAAAAAGACGTCTTACAGCTCCACACACACCTCAGCAGAATGGCATTTCAGAACGTAAAAATCGCTCAATTATTGAAAAAGCCAGATGTCTTCTTATTGATGCTGAACTACCCTTAATGTTCTGGGCGGAAGCTGTTCACACTGCTAATTATATTCTAAACAGATGTCCGTCAAATGCATTAAAAAACGGAAAAACTCCTTTTGAATTATGGGTTGAAAGAGTTCCCTCTGTGCGTCATTTTCATATTTTTGGAGCAAAAGCTTTTGTTTTAAATAAAAGACACACTAGAAGTAAACTAGAAGCCAAAGCAGATGAAGGTATATTCATGGGCTATTCAGAAACCTCAAAAGCCTACAGAATCTGGATGCCACAACTAAGAAGAATTATAGTAAGCCGGGATGTTAAAGTGTTGAGAAGCTTCAGTGAAATATTTGAAAAAGAAGATAATTATAATTTTTTTGAATCTCAAAATTTAAGAGAAATTCAAGAATCTGAAGATTTTGATGAAATAGATGAAAATCAAGAAGTTGATCGAATTGAAATACATTTTCAGAATAAGAATAGGTACAATAAAAATGAACCAGAAGTTGAAGACAATGATGAAAAATATGAAGATGCAAATGAAAGTTTTATAGATGATCAAGAAAATGAAATAAATGAAGATAACAAAGACACTGATAGAGACGAAGAAGAACACATAAATGAGGTGCAAAATGAAAGTATGATCAAACAAAAAAGAAATAGAAATCCCCCGATATGGACAAAGGATTATGAAATGGGAAATAAAAATATTGAAATAATAAATTTTTGCGGAGAAGAAGAATATATAGAAAATAATAATAATCATATTTGGGAAGAAGCAATAAAAAATGAAATTGAAGCTCATATAAAAAATGGAACTTGGACAATAGTTGACAAAGTAGAAAACAAAAACGTAGTGAGCTGTAAAATAGTTTTAAAAGAAAAATTCAATTCAGATGGTACATTAGAACGAAGAAAAGCTAGACTGGTTGCAAGAGGTTTCTCTCAAAGACCAGGCGTAGATTTTTCAGAAACTTTTGCTCCTGTAGCAAAACTTAGTTCAATCAGAATGTTACTAGGACTGGCTGCAGAACAAAATTTAAATATTGGTCAATTAGATGTTACCACAGCATTCTTAAATGGAGATATTGAAGAAGAGATATATATGGAAATACCAAATTATTTGAAAAAATATATTCAAAAAATTATATGCCAAAATGGTGATGCAGAATTGTCGCATAAAGCAAGAATAATGCTAGAGCATTTAAGAAAAGGCTCAAAAGAAAAAGTTTGTTTACTTAAAAAGGCACTATATGGGCTGAAACAAGCAGGTAGACAATGGTTTAGAAAACTTGATGAAAAACTGAAACAATTTGGACTTAAAACATCAACAGCTGATCCATGCATATACACATCCACAAAAGAGGGAGAAAAATTGGTAGCAGCTGTATATGTGGATGATTTAATTATTGCCTATTCTGATAAAAATGTCTATGAAAAGCTAAAAAGATGTCTAACACATTTCTTTGACATACGTGATTTAGGAAATTTGAAATATTGTCTTGGTTTGGAGTTTACACAAGAAGAAAATTCAATAAAAGTAAATCAAAACAAGTATGTTAAAGATATCCTAAGAAAATTCAACATGGAAAATTGCAAAATCGTATCTTCACCAATGGAAGTAAATCTGAAATTAAAAAAGGCAAATGAAGAAGAAAAAATAGATGTTCCTTACCAAAATCTCATTGGTTCTTTAATGTACCTATCTGTCGCCACTCGTCCCGATATTTCATATGCTGTGAGCTATCTCAGCCAATTCAACAATTGTCATGGAGCAGCACACTGGACGGCAGCAAAGAGGGTTTTACGTTATTTGAAAGGAACTCAAAATTATAGTTTGACGTATAAGAAAACTAATAAACCATTGATTGGTCTAACAGATGCAGATTGGGGTTCATGTTCCATAGACCGAAAATCATACACTGGCTATTGTTTTATGTATGCAAATGTATAGTTAGCTGGGAATCTAGAAAACAAAAAACAGTCGCACTTTCCACCGCCGAAGCGGAATATATGGCACTTACTCAAGCTGCAAAAGAAGCATTACATTTGAAAAGTTTAGCTATTGATATGGGTATATTTTTGGATAAAGTTTTGATCCTCAATGATAATCAAGCTGCACAAGCTTTAGCTACCAACCCTATCATTAATTCAAAATCAAAGCATATTGACATCAAGCAACATTTTATTCGAGACACTGTTCAGAGAGGAGAAATTGAAATTGGATACCGTCGGACAGAAGATATGTATGCTGATGTTTTGACGAAATCTTTGAATCTGAAAAGGCATGTTTACCTATGCAAACATTTAGGTCTTCAGATACATGGTGCGTGAGAGGGAGTGTTGTAATAAGAAGAGAATCCACTCACCATATTTGAATTCACCAGTTACCTTATTACCAGTTATTATTTTCATATTAACTTGTAGTAGTTGTCATTGTCAGTTAATAAAAAGTTGTTAAAAAATTAAACGACAATATTTTACATAATCAGAAATCAATGCCGTCTTGCTATCAAATACAACATGAACTTCTAAAAAGCAATACCCTATCTGACATGTGACTCAAATAATGAGTAATAAACCATCTTAGCCGATGTACAACTGAGCTCGTTTTTTTTTTATCTAAGACATCCCACGTAGACTTCAAGCCTAAGTACTAACGTACCGTGAGCGTCTGAAGGGAAGGGAAATGTAGTCTGTTGACACGGGATTTGAAGGATTGGAGGTTGGGACGGGAAGGAAAAACATCTGCAAGCAATTTGTTCCATAATCTGGAGACCCTAGTTATGACTGAGCGAGAGAAGTGGTCTGTTCTAGGCTTTTGTAGCTGGACAGTAAAGGGATGCATACGTAACGCGCCTCTTGTTGTTCTGTCAGGAACATTCAAGGGGGGAATAATACCGGCTAGTTCCTCAGAGCAAAATCCGTGGAAGTAGCGGTAGAAAAGGGATAAATCCCCTACAGCGCGGCGATGAGCGAGAGAAGGGAGTTTTCTCGTGAGGGCTGGGTCATTGATAAGTGGAATGGCTATCTTCTGGATAGAATCAAGGATCTTAAGTGTCGAAGGTGATGCGGCTCCCCAGATGTGGGAGCAGTACTCTAGGTTAGGTCTTATTTGGGAACATAGAGTGTATAAGTTGGAAGGGGAGAAGTATTTTCTGGCTCGAAAGAGAAAACCAAGCTTTTTAGCTGCCGATGTGGCTACTGAAGTAATGTGTTTGTGCCAGCTGAGACCATGTTCGAAAGCGACGCCAACAAGATCGAATGTTTCGTTGATTTATAGGGCTTGGCCATTCATGTGGATGGGGTTAGCGTTGCCAGATTTTTTGCGTGACAGGGGGCAAGACTGGGTTTTGGAGGCGTTGAACTGAACAAGGATCTTGGCACCCCGGTCTAAGATTAAAAAAAGGTCTTGGGAAAGAGATAAGTACATAGATCTGCGTCTATTATCCAACTCCTGATTCGAAACTTGTCTGGAAAAATGAATATTTGAGTGAAGAGTACTATCGTCGGCATAACTGTGGATGGGATTGGTAGTTGAAGAGGGCAGGTCATTAATGTGAAGAAGAAATAGGGTTGGTGCCAGCCCAGTAAACACGAATCATTTGTGAGATGTTTCAATTTGGTATTACTTATAAACATTTGAAACATTCTTTTGAAGGTTTCATACATGTTTCAGAAATGTTCCATTAAACACGAATCGTTTGTGGGATGTTTCAATTTGGTAATATTTATAAACATTTGAAACATTCTTTTGAAGGTTTCATACATGTTTCAGAAATGTTCCAGAAAACATGAATCATTTGTGAAATGCTTATCAGTTTGGCAATACTTATAAACATTTGAAACATTCTTTTGAAGGTTTCATATATGTTTCAGAAATGTTCCAGTAAACACTAACCATTTGTGAGATGTTTCAATTTGGTAATACTTATGAACATTTGAAACATTCTTTTGAAGGTTTCATACATGTTTCCGAAATGTTGCGTACCTATGCATGTTTCAAAAATATTTCCTACAAACTACTCCTCCGACTGCTTGAAACTGCTAATGGATGGCGCTGCCTGTGTCATACTGCTTATGCAGTTCGACATGGTTAGCTTTTAGGATTGCTGTTTCGGAAGGTAGGTATGTTCGTTTATTTATCCTGTACTGACGCGAACTAAAGAGTTCGAAACCGGTATGCAGGTAACTGTATGCATCCTAACTAAAGACAAGGATTCCTTCTTCCTGGTAGTTTGTTGTCTAACAGTGTTTGTCAAAATACGGCAAATTTTGGTATGTAATCCAGCGCTTAGCGTAGATTCGGTCAGTTTGGGTGGGGCTGGGTCGGTTTAGGTCGGTTTCGATGGTTTTGAGTGGTTTACAGTAGATTCGGTCAGTTTGGGTGGGGCTGGGTCGGTTTAGGTCGGTTTCGATGGTTTTGAGTGGTTTACAGTAGATTCGGTCAGTTTGGGTGGGGATGGGTCGGTTTAGGTCGGTTTCGATGGTTTTGAGTGGTTTACAGTAGATTTGGTCAGTTTGGGTGGGGCTGGGTCGGTTTAGGTCGGTTTCGATGGTTTTGAGTGGTTTACAGTAGATTCGGTAAGTTTGGGTGGGGCTGGGTCGGTTTAGGTCGGTTTCGATGGTTTTGAGTGGTTTACAGTAGATTCGGTCAGTTTGGGTGGGGCTGGGTCGGTTTAGGTCGGTTTCGATGGTTTTGAGTGGTTTACAGTAGATTCGGTCAGTTTGGGTGGGGCTGGGTCGGTTTAGGTCGGTTTCGATGGTTTTCAGTGGTTTACAGTAGATTCGGTCAGTTTGGGTGGGGCTGGGTCGGTTTAGGTCGGTTTCGATGGTTTTGAGTGGTTTACAGTAGATTCGATCAGTTTGGGTGGGGCTGGGTTGGTTTAGGTCGGTTTCGATGGTTTTGAGTGGTTTACAGTAGATTCGGTAAGTTTGGGTGGGGCTGGGTCGGTTTAGGTCGGTTTCGATGGTTTTGAGTGGTTTACAGTAGATTCGGTCAGTTTGGGTGGGGCTAGGTCGTTTAGGTCGGTTTCGATGGTTTTGAGTGGTTTACAGTAGGTTCGGTCAGTTTGGGTGGGGCTGGGTCGGTTTAGGTCGGTTTCGATGGTTTTGAGTGGTTTACAGTAGATTCGGTCAGTTTGGGTGGGGCTGGGTCGGTTTAGGTCGGTTTCGATGGTTTTGAGTGGTTTACAGTAGATTCGGTCAGTTTGGGTGGGGCTGGGTCGGTGTAGGTCGGTTTCGATGGTTTTGAGTGGTTTACAGTAGCTTCGGTCAGTTTGGGTGGGGCTGGGTCGGTTTAGGTCGGTTTCGATGGTTTTGAGTGGTTTACAGTAGATTCGGTCAGTTTGGGTGGGGCTGGGTCGGTTTAGGTCGGTTTCGATGGTTTTGAGTGGTTTACAGTAGATTCGGTCAGTTTGGGTGGGGCTGGGTCGGTTTAGGTCGGTTTCGATGGTTTTGAGTGGTTTACAGTAGATTCGGTCAGTTTGGGTGGGGCTGGGTCGGTTTAGGTCGGTTTCGATGGTTTTGAGTGGTTTACAGTAGATTCGGTAAGTTTGGGTGGGGCCGGGTCGGTTTAGGTCGGTTTCGATGGTTTTGAGTGGTTTACAGTAGATTCGGTCAGTTTGGGTGGGGCTGGGTCGGTTTAGGTCGGTTTCGATGGTTTTGAGTGGTTTACAGTAGATTCGGTCAGTTTGGGTGGGGCTGGGTCGGTTTAGGTCGGTTTCGATGGTTTTGAGTGGTTTACAGTAGATTCGGTCAGTTTGGGTGGGGCTAGGTCGGTTTAGGTCGGTTTCGACGGTTTTGAGTGGTTTACAGTAGATTCGGTCAGTTTGGGTGGGACTGGTATAAACATTTGAAACATTCTTTTGAAGGTTTCATACATGTTTCAGAAATGTTCCATTAAACACGAATCGTTTGTGGGATGTTTCAATTTGGTAATATTTATAAACATTTGAAACATTTTTTGAAGGTTTCATACATGTTTCAGAAATGTTCCAGAAAACATGAATCATTTGTGAAATGCTTATCAGTTTGGCAATACTTATAAACATTATTTGAAACATTCTTTTGAAGGTTTCATACATGTTTCAGAAATGTTCCAGAAAACACGAATCGTTTGTGGGATGTTTCAATTTGGTAATATTTATAAACATTTGAAACATTCTTTTGAAGGTTTCATACATGTTTCAGAAATGTTCCAGAAAACATGAATCATTTATTGTGAAATGCTTATCAGTTTGGCAATACTTATAAACATTTGAAACATTCTTTTGAAGGTTTCATATATGTTTCAGAAATGTTCCAGTAAACACTAACCATTTGTGAGATGTTTCAATTTGGTAATACTTATAAACATTTGAAACATTCTTTTGAAGGTTTCATACATGTTTCCGAAATGTTGCGTACCTATGCATGTTTCAAAAATATTTCCTACAAACTACTCCTCCGACTGCTTGAAACTGCTAATGGATGGCGCTGCCTGTGTCATACTGCTTATGCAGTTCGACATGGTTAGCTTTTAGGATTGCTGTTTCGGAAGGTAGGTATGTTCGTTTATTTATCCTGTACTGACGCGAACTAAAGAGTTCGAAACCGGTATGCAGGTAACGACATCCTAACTAAAGACAAGGATTCCTTCTTCCTGGTAGTTTGTTGTCTAACAGTGTTTGTCAAAATACGGCAAATTTTGGTATGTAATCCAGCGCTCGGAGGGGCATATAGCCCGGAGAATGGCTGTTTTAACATTGTTTCATATCCTTATAATATAAGGTATCGTCAGGTGATTAGAGAGCTGATTCTCATTTACAAATATATAAAAAATTGGTTATGTTTCATAAATCGATCTCTGAAATGTTTCAGTGAAATATATAGATAGATCACTTATAGTGTCAAGGATGTTTCAGAAACTAAAATTGGTTGTTTCCTAAACCGATCTTTGAAATGTTTCCGTGAAACATATTTTAGGTAGGTCATTTATGGTTTCAGGGATGTTTTACAAATATCTCTGAAGCCAAATACGAAACGTTTTTGAGATAGATCACTTATGGTTTCGAGAATGTTTCAGAAACTAAAATTGGTTATGTTTCATAAATCAATCTTTGAAATATTTCAGTGAAACATATTTTAGGTAGGTAGGTCATTTCTGGTTTCAGGGATGTTTTACAAATATCTCTGAAGCAAAATACGAAACGTTTCACATCTCGGAGTTATTGTTTCAGATATGTTTCTGAAACTGTAGTTGGTTTACTGGGAAGGTTCAATTTAATGTGAGGTTAGTGCTAAATATGGAATACACCTGAGCAAACCTGAGAAATCTGGATCCAGTGTATATTGTGCAGTCACTGGGCACACGAAGAATTCTCAGGTGCACTGAGCGAGCATTTTGTTTGTGACTTTCTCAAATATCTTGTGTTTGTGCCTTGCACAATTAAAGTCTCTTTTTGTTTGTAAGAAAGTCGTTTTTCAGTTGCTTAAACATTTCTTTTTAAATTTGCTTAGATGTTATATTTTCTTTGAAAGCAGATAGTTTTCTGGTTGATGTGTTTGTACATACTATTATTTTTTAGGATTAAATAAACGTTTATTTAACATATTTTATTTATTTAATAAGGTATTCCATATTAGGCTTAAAAATATAACACACAGAAATATGCAACTTTTTGTTTATTAGCTCATAATTTCTGTTATAAGAAATTTAATCCCTTATAACCCCAAAAATATTTTCAGATGATCCTTAATAAAAGGTTTTAGTAATATAACAAACCATTTTTGCACGAAAGAAAAATTTTAAACATAAATAACAAAATGGTATTCCATATTTGGTCACTTTACTCTACTAGTATTTAACAAGAAACAAAACAAGTTAAAACTTATTTATTTCAAATTTTACACAGTTTACGTCACAAAACATTTTAAGATCGTACGCATATGTATATATTCACTTTTTTTAAAAAACCAGCGACATCATCAATAAAAATTATTAGTAAGAAAATTAACATATATAACAGATATTAAAACAAATATTGCAGCAAAATGAATTTTCCGTTCAAATAAATAAAATAAAAGATTAGGTAACAATATTGATGATCATTTAATGGTAAAACTGATTTAAAAATGAGGGGTTCAAAGCTGCAGTGGACCAAGTCCATAAAAGGTGATGTTGAGAAAACCGCAGTTAAAGATTTCTATCAAATATTAAATAATAAATTTTATTAAAATCATTGTACCACACGACAAAATCATAACCCACCTTTAACTTAAATGTGTATACTAGTTTTTAGCTTATAAAAAAAATTCTTGATCAAATAAATGTATTTTTCTATCATTATGCTGGACTTGGTTCATTTTTCCAGTGAAAAATTTTAAAAAAATGTAAGTCAAGAGAAGATAACGTTAGAAATCATCATTTTTAATTTGAAAAATTAAGGTTTTACAACTTTAAAAATTAAACATTTCAACTAAGGATGATTAATCATTGTCACTATCGAAAATTATTTCGTCTTCAGCGAGTTCGGCTGGTTGTGGTGCACCTCTTGTAACTCTTGTTGAACTCACTTGAGGTAAGTTCTTAAAATAACCGTAATGTACAGAGGGATATAAGGCAGAAGATCAATCATATCTTTATTTTTGGCAGGAGTTACAGGTCGTCGTGAAGTATAAAGACAGTCTTGCTCGACGCGATTCAAAGATGTAATTTTTCTTTTCGCACCACCAGTTTTTTCCAGGTCTAAAATACGAAATGGCGAAAAATCTGTGAGGGTTTCCTTAAACCGTATTTTAAACTCATCACCCCTTTGAAAGCGAACCCAGCGAATTTTTAGCCAATTAACAGGAAAGTTATCTATGTCGTTTTTTCTATTTGTAATAGCATTCTCCAATGCCGATGTACTTAAAAATTCATTCCGTTGTATATGAATTGTGTTAAAACGAGGCTTCTTTCTTTTTGCGTTCTTTATAATCTCAAACCAATCTTCTGGAATGAAAATATGTTGGTATTTTTTACTCGATGATTCTATAATACCAAACTCCGAGTCGTTGGGGAGAAACGAATGCCCAGAAACTAAAAATTTCAGGTCAATCGTCTCCACAGCCATCGTAGGATTTTGGACAAGTTTAAGAAGCATTAGAGACAACTTAATGTTTCGATTCTGACCTGTACAAGAATCTGAAAATAAAATAATATCCTTATGATTAGCAGCATTTTCTTTAAGATGCTTGCAGATACACGAAGCTACTTCCTGATCTACCACCCTCGGTTTCAGAGGCGGACCGTGACTTTTGGTTTGGGGGGGGGGGGGGGGGGTTTGTAGGTCACTTTTGGTTTGGGGGGGGGGGGGTTGGTAGACAAAACCCTTGTTTTTATATAAATATGTATATACTACCGTGCTGTATAATGTTTATAATAACTACTATAAGAGATCAATGGGGGGGGGGGGTAACCCCAAAACCCCCCAGCGGTACGCCTCTGCTCGGTTTCATCCCAGACATGCATAAAACCTGTTTTCGTATTAAAGCAGTGTATTCCAAAATTATAGACATATAAATTCATGTTTAAAACTAAAACACCACACAAAGTAGGCAAAGATAATATTTTTGAAAAACAAAACTTGCCAGTAATGCACGTGCAATTATCAAAATAAAAATAATGGACTTGGTTCACTATAGCACGGAGCATTTCTTACAGATTTTCACTGCCATAATGGTATTAGCTCCATCTATCGGCGAAAATAATAAGACTGGACTTAGTTCATTGCAGCACAGAAAATTAATACGATTTACAATATTTTTGCGTGTTTAGGTCAAAAAATCCAATTTATGGACTTGGTCCACTTCAGCTTTGAGCCCCTCAAATATGTAAATGAATCTTCGGGGGTATGACTTAAATTTTCTTGGATATTTTTAGCTTCTTGTGCTGATGCTCTTTTAAGACTTGTCCTTCGACACGTTTCTTTTTTGTATAAGTAAATCTAGTTTGGTGGTCAATTAGTCTTTTTAAAAACTAATTTTTAATTTCAAATTCATTATTTACACCAGAAATCCTTGGAAACTCAGTCAAATTAGTTGCAATTTTAAATGATAATGAATTTTACTATGTTTCATCATCAAGTCCTTTAAAATCCAAACTTCCAAATTTTGCAGTCATTGCTTTTATGTTAAGAGTTTTTTTATTTAACAGTTGAGGCACAGAATACCTTTCTGGGGTTGAGGTTCTTTTGGAAGGGCTGATAATTCTTAGGAGATGTGGACTTCCTTGACTGTGGAGTCAGTATTTTTTGATCTCTCTTTAATATTTAACCCTGGCTAAAATAATGTGACTATGCTTTCACATATGTTTCCTTCCTTTTTAAAACTTACATTCACATGAAAACAAGCATATTTCATATTTACTCACAGCACTTTGTGTCTAATAATAACTGGTAAATGGTAGGTATACAAAGTATGCTCATTTTTCGAAATTTCCCAGTTTGTATTATAGTCAACAATTAAGTATATAAAGTACCACTGTTTCTAAGGGCTTCTTTGTGACTCTGAGACAAATCTCTGGTTTGTCGTGTATGCTGTCGTGTCACCTTTACTTAACCTGATTATTCTCTCTATACTTTTTGTCCCGTAAATATTTCAACACTGCATTTAAACATTTATCAAGGTGTTTTACTGTCTTTCTTTCCAAGTATAAATACTTTATCACTTTATGCATTGACTCCAAATGCATATTTGTGTTGATACTAGCTTTGTTTCTAAAACAGTAAAAATTGGCAAACAGTCTAAAATTATAGCTGGAAGTATTTCTGAAATATTCCTCGAAATACTTTGTTTTCTCATCATTGCACATAATATAGTCCAAAGCATTACTTAAAGCTAACACAAAGTTTGAATCAGATGTTTCCTGTTACAGTGCTTTTAAAATCTTGTAAATTTCAGTAGGTTTGCTTTTCTTTGTCGGTAATTTTATTTAAGTTGCTTTGATTGCCATGCTCTATAGACATGTCATGAGCAAAACAGATGCTCTTGATAAGGTTCACCTTCACCCATCACCTCAACCTAAGCATTAAAAAAATATTCAGCCATATCCGACATGAAAAGCTTACAGTAAACCACACCTATAACAAAAAATGTATAAAATTAAAAATACACCACCCTACAGAAAGCCAAGCTGTTTTACTGCCAACCAGAAAATTTACAATAATTTACCACATTAAAAATATCTCTCAATCAATTATTCGCCAATCGTTAAAAACAATAATCCCGCCAATCTGCCAATAAAATTAACATAACTACAAAATTTAAAATCAAGATAAATTTGGCAACTTCGGAGGTCTCTGGGCCGGCTATCCTCTCGTCTGGATTAAACGTAAACTGCGAGTGAATGATTCGACACTTCTTAATATAAATACAAGATCAACTAGTGCGAAGTATGTCGACACTACTTTCGGGTCTTTTTTAGGGATTTTACATGATTTCCTTAGACGTATTCTAACGTATGATACGTCTAACGAAATGATGTAACTTAAAGTATAAATTCACTAAATTTTTTACAAAGCGAAAAAAACGTCAAATTCTTAAATGCAATTCATTCATCCAAGAAGGATAACTTTAAAAGAAAAAAGCAAGTTTTTTTCCAAAAAAATATTATTTTGTAAGATTGTAAGTTTATTTGATTTTTAATTTATAAAATGTTAATGCAAAACAAGCAATAGTACTATTATGTTTTTATTTATTTAAACCAGCGGCGAGCAGTTGAAGTTGTATATCTCAATTCCTACTATACGCTCGAACCATTCCAACTTCACGCTTTAGATACAAGCGCTCACACAGTGTTCTCACTTTTCTCGAAAGTCAGGGAATGTCAGGGAATTCACAAGTGGTCAGGAAAATCAGGGAAAACTAATTGAAAACCTGGAAAATTTGCCTTTTCCAGTTATAGATAAAAATAATTTCATTTCCCAACAAAATTAAAAATAATCCGGGTGTGTCTTATCGACAAAAATGATTTCATTTCATAACAAAAGGATTCTTGCGTTTTGTCGCAGTTGTATTTTGCATTTTTGTAAAATGAACACCGAAAAATTAATTAATTTAGTACAAGAACGAAAATGTTTGTGGGACCAAAGTGAAAAAATTATCATCACCGTGCTATACAAAGGTTTCCATGGAAATAAACTTCTGAAGAAATAAAAATTAGTAGTTCATTCAGTCATATTTTTCTCTTACGTAGTCTTCGCCTTTTTAGAATGGTATTTTCAGTCCAATCGCACCAAATTTAGGGGTTTTAATAGTGAGCCCACTGGGAATGTTTTGGTAAAGAAAAAAAACATTTTGTAGTTTGCGAAAAAAGTTGAATTTTTGCATTGCTTCCACTGGGAAAAAAATGAACACGTTTAGGTATTTTATTTATTATTTTTTCTAAACAAATTTTACATCATTTTGCATTTTACAGAATTTTTAAATTTTAAGAGAAAAAAATGTGTTTGTAGAAAGTTATAGTCATTTGAATTTTTTGAAACCTAAAATATGATTTCAAAACTGTCAACAAAATGATGTAAAATTTGTTTAGAAAAACTAATAAATAAAATACCTAGACGTGTTCATATTTTTCTTGGGAGGGGCGCACCAAAAATTTAACTTTTTTTCGCACATTACAAAATGTTTTTTTTCTTTACCAAAACATTCCCAGTGGGCTCACTATTAAAACCCCTAAATTTGGTACGGGTCCTGTAAGTAGGAACAGAACTTCGAAATTTCACCAGCCGCCACTGCCTACGTACTAAAACTGCCTTTTTCTTTTTAAAATTGTGAACAAACTCTAAAACAAATTTATAGTATAAAACTTGGTTGTCTTATTTTTACACTTGTCAGTTTAAAACACATTGTCCATTCTTCTCTTGTAATGATCTTTATTTTAACGGTAAAATGTAGGTTATATTGTTATGGCGGAGGTCCCCTAATCAACGTCCCGCTTTGTGAATTTTTGAATTATTAGAGATCATTTCAATTTTATTTGAAACTGAGGTATTTTGGAATTATCGACGGTCTCGTTATTCAAATTAACAATTTAAAATCTGTGGATTATGAAACGGTCACCCAACTGGAAAGGGTACATTTAATTTTTATTATATTTTTGTTGCTGCGAAAAAAACAAAATCCATAGGGGAAGTGACTTCTTGTTCCCTTCATTTGCCGAGTGGTATAAATGAAATACTTCATTTTTCAAGATTTCAAAAAGTTCTATAGAACTTTTCCCTGACCTTGGAAAGGTTTTGATCATATAATTTATGTTACTGAGGAACACATAAAACTTTTAAAACTCTTAATATAGTGTCAAATTTCTCGTGACTGTGCTGTCAACAGTTAAAAAAATATTTATTTTCTTGAAACTCTAGTCGATGATGTTGCGATTCAAATACAGTTTAAAAACTGTCTTGAATACAGTTAACAAAAAAAACTAGCTCTGATTACTCTGATTATCAGTTGATGGTTTTGCAAGTAAAAAGAATATTTTTGATATCAGTTGATCATTGGGTTAACCCAATCATAGTTTCATAAATGTCTAAAACTTCTTTTGGAGCATTCAATAAGTGCTGGTAGGTCACTTTACTGGACTTGCTAACATAGTAATATTACAAACAATTTTTTAAATGCCATTTGCACTTTTTTATTAAACAATCCAGGAAAGAGTATAATTTCCATGAAATCTCCATATTCCAGGATATAGAAATTTCATATTTCCCGGTTTTTCAGGTGTGGTGGTGGTACACATCCTGATGTGATTATTTTTGTAATATTCCTCTCTGCCTTAAATATCTTACTATAAATGGTACAGATGCCAGGGTGATGCTTATTCTAACAGGTGCAAAAACTTTATGAATGGCATAAGCAACAGCAAACGTTCCTGCATTTGATACTAGTATAGTTTTTCCTGCTACCCATTCACTTAATCCTAAATTAACTAATACTTGATTAATATCTAATCCTGATGACACAAAAAGATAACAAGTTCCGAGTGATATTAATGATATCCCAATATGAAAGACCATTACTGTAGTACCATATTCGGCTACAGCTTTTTTTAACTTCTGGGCACGTGTTAAAATATGTGATTCTTCTGAAGCTATCGGCTCTTGTGCTACCTTATGGTCTTGATTTTTTATCTCCTGATTTGATACTCTGGAATACAAAACCTGGGACTTATAATTGGTTGTTTGAAGCACGCTAATTTTTGAAGGTTTAGTCCACGTTGTAGTAACACTTCGACATAAAGTTGCCCTTTGCACCCCTATAAATTGGTCATATGAGTAATGTGTTAGAAACAATCATAATGTTTATTACCGTTGTGTCTTGGCAGAGTACGAAAAATACTTCTTATCAACATTTCTTTATACAGTATATTATTTTAATTACACAAACATCCAGCGATCCAACATCCAACTTTTCTCTTTTAATAATTGAGGATTGAGGTTAAAATCGGGTTCAGTGTTGCCAGCACAGAAAAATAACACCAAAGAAGATAAAAAGGGTTTGATAACATTGGACTTATAAAACTAATTTTCAGATGGCTTTGGTCATGGTGTGTTCTGCCGGTGGTGGTGCATGGTTGCGGTTGACATTTAAACAATGGGTTCATAGAGAAAACATATAATAGAGAAATAATGTCATTTGCGAATGTGGCAAATTTACCAAGCTGAATCCGTAAACACAGACGGTCTTCTGCGGGCTTGCGCCTTGTCGAACGTTTGCCTTGTGATAGACAGGACCGTACTTCAAAATTTATTTCACTTGACGTGAATCTTTTATCGAGTAATAAATGCTAAATATATTACTTGTAATTATTCCTTTTATTAACGATAAAAATGTAACCATTAGTGAGATTTTAACAAAAAGTGTATAGTTTGTTGGCTTAAATCTGAGTTTTCTTGCTATACAAAACTGTCGATAATTCCTCGAAAATAGCTCAGTTTATACATATACAGTGCGTCTCTTTAATGTCCCCCCTCTTAATTTTTTAAACGTTACATTTACAAAATTGAAAGTTGAAATAAAATATAAATATAGTATTCTAAACAATAGAAATAAAATATGCAACTGTTTTAAGAAGTGAAATAGTAAATCAAAAAAATATATGTGTATATTTTATTGGATTGGCATCCCATCCTGTATAATTATCGAACAAACCAAGTTCTATGGTAAGATGTAAATATTTTTACACCTATTTATAGTGTGTGCACTTGATACTTTGCTGAAAGCGCTACTACTTACGGTCCCATGTCAATCTAATCCACCGATATCTTAGCGATCCTTTGGCGAAAGCGCTTTTTTCTTTCGCCATCCCTTTTAAAATACTCCCCTCTACCCTAATCCACTAGTATTTTTAGCCCCCCTTTGACGAAAGCGCAAATATGCCTTTTGGACTCTCACCCTTCTAATCCACTGATATCTTAGCGATCCTTTGGCGAAAGCGCTTTTTTCTTTCGCCATCCCTTTTAAAATACTCCCCTCTACCCCAATCCACTAGTATTTTTAGTGCCCCTTTGGCGAAAGCGCAAATATGCCTTTTGGACACACCCTTATAATCCACTGATATCTTAGCGATCCTTTGGCGAAAGCACTTTCTTCTTTCGCCATCCCTTTTAAAATACTCCCCTCTACCCTAATCCACTAGTATTTTTAGTGCCCCTTTGGCGAAAGCGCAAATATGCCTTTTGGTCACAGTCACCCTTATGCAATATAGGGGAAGGAGGCATTGACACTATATATGACCTTCTTACACCATCTTACCCCTTATACAATGCCCCTAATACACACACACCCCATCAGTGCCTTTCTGACACCTTGACCACACTCAATATACGTCACTGACAAATATTTCTACTTCTCCGTGTGTGTATTCACTTCAACACCGGAGTGTATTTAAGATAAATTATATTTTTTACCTACTATTCTTTCACATATTGATATAATTTAAATTTGGAATTAAACTATCTGTATTTATGAACTAATTGTAAGAAATAGACTACGAAATAATTCCTTATATTTAAAAGTTGGATACATAATTGGCGAAACATATGAAATGTCTGTAACACTTTGTAAAGACTATTTTTGTATCGAAATAACAAGCTTCAGAGGTTCGCTATATTCGCCACCCCAAACAAAAATACCATAACATACAAATGACTGAGATTTTTTCGGCCCGGTTCTGATCGCCGCGTTGCGTCATTGAGTTCAACAACCACTTTTACGAGACGTCCCGAGTGCGCATGCTTCGAGAGGACCGTCGTTTAAAAATCTGACTGGCGCCCAATGCGTACAAACGCACTTTTTCGCCCATACATTGGACGGATTCAGCTGGTGTCGCGAATACGTTGTGATGGTCTAAATATATCTTGTCTATAGGCGATTTTAAATCAGTGATCTAGTCATGACTACGCCACCTTATTTCAAAGGCGATTTTAAATCAGTGATCTAGTCATGACTACGCCACCTTATTTGGCAACGTTGCTCTATATGCTCAATGTTTAACCTAAAAAATCAAAGTATTAAGATTAAATGAGACAGTGTTGCCCAATGGTCTGACTAGGTCATGACTTGGTCACTGATTTAAAAATGGCTTATGCTTGGGTTACACTTCATTTGTCAACCGATTGGTTGACAAATGATGTTTAACCCATTGTTTAAATGTCAACCGCAACCATGACCAAAGCCATCTGAAAACGTCTAAACTCAGCTGAGGTTCGGTTGAAGTTGAGGTTTAAGTAGCGTTTTTTTGGCGTTTTACAACCATCAAAACCAAAACCATGTGCTCTCTTTGTTTATCCAACGTAATTAAACGTCAACAGACAAAGATAGCGGCACAAAAATCAAAACCATATTGTTATCCTTATTTGTACAATGCAGTCAAATGTAAATAAATAAAGACAACAATGGTAAACCCTTGGGTTTGGCCCCAGATAAAACCAGACCAGATGCGAAAGACTATCAAATATCATGTTCAGTCTCAATGACCTTGAGGGCTGCCTGCACCATCGCTTTGCGATAGTGCAGGCGCCTGTACTATACAGCAGTTACGTTACATGTGAAGAAGACACGGCAGTGGCTCTGTGATGCTGTGATTCAAATTTATAATCTCGGTCTCCGTATTACATGCCAGACAGCCGGCTGATCGTCTCGTCAATCCTTGGCTCGCCGTCGCATGAAGTACAGGCGACATTGGAGCTTTCGCATCTGGTCTGGTTTTATCTGGGGTTTGGCTTTGATGCAGAAGGTGTCTTCCTTTCACCCCAAGGAGCTCCAGAGCAGCACACAGTTGTTCCATTCAACTGGGGCACCAAGCACCTGAACCGTTCGAGCCTTAGATAAGGAAAGGTTCGAGCCTTATCCCCCCTGCCCTCTCGTGCATCACTTATGACTTGAGCTTAATGTCAAACTTGTCAATTGTTCCTTTCGGAACGGTGTCGAGTTACTCCGGGGCGAGTCGCTCCGGGGCGTCAGACACCTGAAAGGAATATTACTAGAGCTGGATTTCCGAATAGGCTGGGTAGGCTGAAGCCTAGGGCGGCAAAATTGAAGGGGCGGCAAAATTGTGACTTTTAGACGAAGAATTGCAGCAGTTAAAAATAAAGAAAAATATTTTATGTTATCGTTGATACATTATTGCTTCAAGTTCGCAAAAGGCGAACTTTTTATGAAGAACTCAGGAAAACTTTTGGTTTTCTAGATGTTACAATTTTTAGCGGAACATACCTCATGTGTTCCGCACTTTTTGGCTGAAGATATCAAAGAAAATAAAAGGGTATGGAAGATATGTCATGTCATGTAAACAAACAGTCATAACTTAAACTTAACTAAAAGCTGTCGGTTAGTTGTTATCCATTGTATTTACTTTACTTTCTTAAATTGTCAACGACGAACATTAACAGTAATTGAAGACTTGAAGTAAAAAACGGGGTATGTGCCAAAAATTTAAGAATTGCGTTTCTTCCGTAAAAGTGGGCTATGTGCCATCGCCTTTAACGTATAAAACGGACTGTGCAAAAAAAAACGGGAAGTGCTTAAAATCTTAAGCCTAGTTCTGACAGACGCGGAATGCGGATATTTTTTTTGCGAATCTCTCCTGATTGGTCATATTTGAAGTAAGATTTCATGGCGGGAAAAAATTGCGGAAATTTTTAACTTTTTGCGATGACAGATAAAAGTTGGAATATTTTTAACTTTTTTACGGATTTTTCCTCGTAGAGAAAGACAAAACATATATTTTTCTCTGTTATCGACCTTTTTTGAGGTTATATTTTGGATCTAATCTAAAACAAGCAACTTTCGTTGGAATTAAAGTGTATGTGCTAAAAATCAACACAAATTTTTAAAAATGACTGAATTTTTGCAGAGTGAGTTTTTAATAAATGATGAAAGAGTGGCTTTGGACGAGCCCATCGACGGAAGTGACCATCTATTTAAAATTACCAGTAAGTAATTCCTTTCCGACAGGACTATGAATGGTCCTTTTATGCATAAAATTCCGTCAGTCAGCCTCATTTCTTGAATCAGGGAATGAAAGGCTCCTTGTTTTTCCCTAGCCAAAAAAATATCTCTTACCCAACATCGTTTTGGGCGAGCATTTTTTTTCTTTTTTACAGTGCCCCGATGACGAAGATAAAAATATAACGCAATTAATAAAATTGTCTTGTTTCTTTGCATTGCAACCTACTTTTTAACAACAATCAACAATAACAAAAGCAAATGAGAATTGAGAATTTATCAATTTTTGACATTTACCAAATGTCAAAAATTGCGAAATTTCGCATCTGTCAGAACGTATACTGTAAAATAATCGGAAATTGCCACTTGACATTTCTCCGGATTCCGCAGTCCGCGTCTGTCAGAACTTAGCTTTAACCGCAAGATCGTGCATGTGTCAAGTGCCAGGTTCATATCGGTACATAACGGGCTAAGTGCCAGTCGGGGATCTTAACCAATTAGGGATAACATTATTATTTTTCATACATTTGTACGTTCAGTGGCGTAGCCAGGAATTTTAGTTGTATATCTCTGTTGCTACTTACGGGATCCATGTCAAGTTCAGGGGTTTTAATAGTAAGCCTACTAGACATGTTTTGGTAAAGAAAAAAAACATTTTGTAATTTGCGAAAAAAAGTTGAAATTTTGGTTCGCTCCCCCTGGTTAAAAAATGAGCACGCTTAGGTATTTTATTTATTGTTTTTTCTAAACAGATTTTACATTATTTGGTCGAGAATTTCAACTTTTTTTCGCAAATTACAAAATGTTTTATTTCTTTACCAAAACATTCCTAGTAGGCTTACTATTAGGTCGACGTCCCATGTGCGGAATTAATGACGGAAATACGCAGAAATAAATGCGTACTTTTTAGCGGAACATACCTTATGTGTTCCGCACGTTTTTGGCGGAAGCATGCAAACAGTCATGACATGACAGTCATAACATAACCTCGATTAGAAATTCTGCGACAGAAGATTGTTATTAATTACTTGCGCTTAAATTGTCAACGATGGACAGTAATTGTATTTTATTAATAATTAAAGGGTACATTAAAAAAAAACAAAACGTTCCCGTACGATACGGAATAAAATACCATGAGAACCTTAAAAAACTTTGTAAAATTTATTTGATGGTGAAATTTAACTCAGCACACTCAAAAAGAACGATTTGGGTAAGAGATATATTTACGGAAGACCAGAGATATCAAAAAGGAGCTAGTAATAACTTGGTGATACAAATGATGGAAAAAGACCCAGGGAAGTTTATTAATTTCTTTAGAATGTCTCCCGACATGTTTTTTCAATTACTTCATATAATTGGCCCAAAAATAAAGACAAAATTTAATTAGAGAAGCTGTAAGTCCTGAAATTCGGCTGCAATTAACCATTAGATACTTGGCATCTGGTGATAGCATGGCTTCAATCGGATATCTTTTTCGGGTTGCACCAAATACAGTATCAAAAATTATAGCCGAAACTTGTCAAGCCATTTGGGATGAACTTAAAGATGAAGTTTTTTTAAAACCTTCTGAAGAGAACTGGAAAAAAATTGCTAGGGAATTTGAACAAAAATGGAACTTTAAAAATTGTATTGGGGCAATAGATGGAAAACACATCGAGATACAGGTGGGACTTCTCATTAAAATGTGTATTTGCACATACTTATAACTAAAAAAATTGTTTGATATGACCTACTTTAATATAATATATGTACATAAGTATGGTGTTGTTCTCCTAGCCTAAACCATATGTTAATTATAACTGCAAGATGCTCAAGGCAGCAACAACTCTTTCATGAAGTCTACCACCGGACAAACTCTGTTTTATTTATATACTTTGCTTTTGTTCTGTTTTAATTTGTGACATTTGGAATTTATATTCTGTGCAGTGTATACCTGTATGTAATAATAATTTATTCATGTTATGACCCATGATGGTTTTTACACAAGTCAAGATGAAAAAAAATATTAATGTAATCAATTTTAAAGTTAGGTGTAAAACAAGATCAAGGACAAGATACTCTAAAGACAAAGCAGTATTAAAATATCACAAATAAAAAAATTTAAATTACTTACATAATACAAAAAAGTATCACAATTAACATTTAAACATATCGCAATTAAAATATTCATTGCCACCGAAAAATGCACCCCTCATTAAAATCCTCCCAACCCTAGCCTTAAACGGCTTTGGTAGACCCTTTATGTTGTTGGACAATTTATTAAAAAAATTTATCGCCAGTTACTTAGGGCCATCCTGACATTTTTGTAGACTACAGTACCCTATGCCGTCTGCGTCCTGTCAAATCTTAGAGAATAACCCTGACTTGCTGGGAAGTACCGACGCAGAGGTGACCAATGAGATGGAACCAGTACGTCACGTCGCCGGGAACTCGCCTGGCATGTTTGACGAAGAGAGAGTCGGTGATAAATGGGACAAGAGCGAGCGCGCGGTAGAGAATTAATTGGCTTGACATGTTCGAATAATTATTAGTAAAATAAAGTGAAATTGAGTGAGACCGTGTTTCTATTCTAACAGACAACACCTATTACCAGATCATTCCTATTTCGAATATTGTATGATGAATACCTACCTTAGTTAATTTCTTTCATTATTTGCAGGCTCCACCCAATTCTGGATCAACATATTATAATTACAAAGGATCTCATTCATATGTTCTGCTTGCAATTGCCGATGCAAATTACAAATTTATAATGGTGGATATAGGGGCAGAGGGAAGACTCAGTGACAGTGGTATTTTTAAAAATAGTCAGATGGGTCAGGGATTTGAAAACACCTTACTGAATATACCACCACCCGATAATAATAATTTACCATATGTATTAGTTGGAGATGAAGCATTCCAATTAACTAGTTACATGATGAGACCCTTTCCCCGCAGGGGACCTTTGGATATACCCAAGAAAGTTTTCAACTATAGATTGAGTAGGGCCCGAAGGGTTGTTGAAAACAGTTTTGGATTATTAGCAGCTAGATGGCGAATTTTTCGAAAACGTATTATAGCAAGCGAATCGAGCGTGAAAAAAATTATTCAAGCCAGTGTATGTTTGCATAATTATATTTTAGCAGAAGATCCAAGTCAGTGTCATGAGTATTTTGGGACAGGACATACTTCAAGCAATAATAGAGAACCCTGCTTAGTGAACATTGGAAGAACTGGCACAAATACTTTCAGCAAAAATGCTGCTACTATTAGGGAAAAGTTCACCACCTTCTTTTGTACTACTGGATCTGTTGATTGGCAGTGGGAAAAAGCTTTGAATAATGACTTTTAATATTTCTTGATCAGTACCTACATTTTCATACTTAGGTATTATGTCACCTACTACTTTGTCCTTTTTTGTCTAGTTTGACACAAAATAGAGTTGTTTTATATTAACAGTATGCTTTAAATCTGTTGTTGCATTTTACCTTATTTACAATAAGTTCTTTAACTTTGATCTAAAAGCAAATTTATGCAATTTTTATTTTGGTAGATTTGTGTACTGTATTGTTGGATTTAATTAATAAATAAAAATTAAAACAATGCTGTTTTGTTTCTATTTATCCTCAACAGATTATAACTTAACAGTACACACAAGTATTTTTATATCCATATTCAGCTGCCCAAAGCATTTTAATCAATTTAGTTGTAACCTACTACGCCTTTGTGTGATTGCAGATACAAACTTTAGGTACCGATCCTGTTTTACCTGACTTGTTTCTCACTCCTAGTCATTTATTATCCTCTGTAGAAATAAAACTCTATTTTATTAAGTTATTTTTATTAACTGAACTACTTACAGATTAGGTAATTATAACTCAGTTTGAAAACATTACACAAACCTAACATCATAATATAATCAGTCTAAATGAGATCGATATCTTTCAGTTTAAAAATCACAATTTTTACATTAAACCTAATTTTTTACTACTACCAACTGGTAATTATCACCCTTTATAATATTTTGAATTCTGTAAACACATACAGGATATGTTCGTGAGATCCTGTTGATGCACTGTGAACTACAGGTCATGTGATATCTGTATGATATATTAAGTGACATAAAGGTGACATGCTGTTCACGGTAGATCAACAGGATCTGAGAAAAATATCCTATTAGATATTGCCACAGATTTTATTTTAAATGCATTAACTTCTTTAATGTGTTAAACAGTAATACAAACTAAATTTGGTAAATGTTTCCTGTTTTAAAAAGCTATAGCCAATGAATATAAAAGTACCATTTATTGAGACTATTTGCAGTTTCTTCCCCTAAAAAAATTATAACAACTAGTGAATTCTTGTTAAGGTATCGACTATTATTGGGACATTTAGATACCTTAATGCGAAACCTATATTGTGCCACCCACAATTAAGTACTTATTTGTACAAGTCTATAACTTGTTCAAGAAAAAATATTTGACATTTTTGTCAAAGCTTATTCAAAATTATAATAGGCACTTTTAAAAACACTTTATTTTACTTTAATATTTTAATTTAACTTACCTACAGTTAAAACATTATTTTCGTCAGAAACTAGGTCATTCATATTTTCATTATAATGGCCAAAACATTCATGTTCCCATAAATTAATGCACTGGGAGTTAATAAAAAACCGGCAGTAACCACATTTATATTGCTGCAAATAAATACATACATAAGCAATATCCCATCACTCATGACTCATAAACTATCAGGAATTAAAAGAATTAGTTTCTTTTGGGTAGGGTAGGATTAAAGCTTTAAGTTTCTTGTTCCAGTTGGCTACTGACAATTTTTGCTTTACATATCAATCACTCAATCAATAATGCTTTATTATCCGAAGAATACAAGGATTCTCACTGACAAAGCGGTACATATACAGACATCAAAATAAAGGCTTAAAAATATTATGTATATATCCATCTACAAATATAAAAGTTAAGATTACTGTGTACTGTGTACAGAAGCCACAGCCAAATAACAGCACAATTTAAAGGGTCAAATTAAAGACAAAGCAACAATAAAATTGATTATCTTAAATTAACATCAAGTCCATGTCAAAGTAACAAGCTAAGCTAACTAAATCCTATCTAAAAAAATTAAAATCGACAAAAAAGCTGGTACCACAAGGCTACCCCTGAATTGTTAACTGACAAAGTCTTGTAAAACAAAGTAGTCAAAAGTCGAGATACAAACAAAAAATGTAAAACCAAAAGTTTTACCGTCATCACAGTAAAATTTTTAATTAAAGTTTTGATCAAAAATCTCTGATATGTCATAGTAGGGTCTCACAACCAGCAACACTACTTTTAACCTCCTTCGGAACCCACTGTTATCTTTCAACTGTCTTAAAACTAAGGGAAGGGATTAAAAACTTTTTTTGTATTATAAAATATAGAGTTCTTTTAGTGCTAGCCAAGGTTGGACGGGAAAGAGAAATATTATATAGGTACCAAACAGTAACCCAAACCCATACTTTTCAAATTTAATGTCCATACTCTGTAGGTACTATAAAGATTCAAAAGTAAGTAGGTACTTAAGATTTAATTGTAAGAGATCACGGAGTGTAATAAAGGTCAATTATTTTCTCGAAACTCACAAAAAAATTCATTTACTTACCATAATATCCATTTCCTCTGCTACACCAAACTCATTACACCTAAACCCTTAGATTAGAGAAGTCCTAAACCCATATACTTACTATTAAACCCAAAGAACTTAAACCTAACCGCTGTTTGTGAAAAAAATGGCAATAATTAACAAGTTGGGTTATGTTTCTTTGTGTTGTGTCAACAAAACTCATCTGATATTAGGCAGACATCCGCAAAAAGTTAAACCAGACGAACTTTTTGCGGAATACAAGCGTAACGTCAAAAATTGTCACATGGCCGCCCAGCAACCAATAGAATCGCCTTTTCCGTTCCGCCTCCGTCTTTAATTCCGCACATGGGACGTCGGCATTAAAACCCCTGACACCTGGGTCCCGTAAGTAGCAACAGAGATATACAACTTTAAAATTTCTGTGTCCGCCTTGGCTACGCCACTGTACGCTTTTCAAATAAAATAATATAAAAAACACTTTGTCCCTAGTTCAATTTGTTAAACCATTATAAAATGGTGGCTTTAAGCCCATTATAAATCGAAATTAGTAATGGCACTTAGCCCATTATAAACTAAAATTAGTATGGCAACTACCACCTAGGAATTTTGGAATTTTTTTTTTTTTCTTGAATTGAAAAGACCTACATACAAAGTAAACTCATTATGTTGTCATTGATATGCTTAAATTTTTTAAAAAAATTATGGAATTAGGTTTTATATACTATACAATTTTAAATTAGGTAGGTACACTGTTTTTTTTGAAATAACTCGGAATTATTTTTTTGGCACTTAGGCCGTTATGTACTTCAACTCTTCAAATTGTCTTTTAATACTAGTAAAAGGCTTTTATTAGTAAAATATTAGGTACATTAAAAAAAACAAGAACCTTCCCGTACGATACAGAAAACAGAAAAGACAACTGAGAAATTAAAAAAAAATTATGAAATAACATTTGATCATGAGATTTAACACATATCCATTTCCTCGGCCATGGACACCAAACTAATTACACCTAACGACTATTTGTAAAGAAAAATTTACCAAGCTTTGTGTTGTGTCAAAACCATCTGATATTTTAAAAAGTTAAACCAGACTTTTTGCGGAATAATAAAGGTCGATTCATAAACTTGACGTTGACCGTTCCGTTTGACGGTGACGGTGACGTTTGCCGACTGCCGGCCGTAGTCACAAAATGCACCTTTCATAAACTTGACGTTGCTGTGCCGTTAACCCTCAAAAACAGGGCATAACTTAGAATTTTGGATTTATTTTGTTTTGTGTGTTTTTATCAAAGCGAGACCCATCAACAGAGCTTGAGAATCTTCGGGGAATTTCCAATATTATAGGAAAATGAAGACATGGAATGTAGAACATTTTTTTTAAATATACAAAAGAATGACAGCTGCAGTTTTTAAAAAATTGTCCAAGAATCCGCTTTCATACCTCTCGCGTACCCCCCAAATGTCATGTGTCAATATCATGTGACCGGTAAAAAAGGATTTGATTGGCTCTTTACACTTGCTACGAGCGTTGCTACGATCGGCAGTCGGAAAAAGATAAAATTGGGTTATGTCGAACGTCACCAACGGCACGTCCACCGGCAGACAGCACCGTCAACGGCAACTATGAATGGACTTAGGCATTTCAATGTTTTTAATTTGTAACGGCCACCGTCAACGGCACCGGCAAACGGAACGTCAGGTTTATGAATCGGCCTTAAAAGCGTAACGTCAAAAGACGGCCGCCCAGCGACCATTGAACTAAAGAAACACACTAGAAAGACGTCTTGTGAGCTTATTTGTCTCAGGCGCAGTAAAAAGAAAAGGAGTATACTAGAGGGATTTTCCTCTCTCTCGTGTGAGTCTTGTGGTAGTGATGTGCATCTGATACTTTTACAAGTATCGAGTAGATATCGATACTTAATTCATAAGTATCAGATACTTTGTAATCATTTATACCCGTTATTTTTAGTGTTATTGTGAAGATAGATATTTTAAAAAGGACATGTTCTTATTGTTTAGAACCTAACCACAATAACTACATATTCTTTCAAAACAAACCAAACAAGAGTTTATTTATTTATTTATTTAGACACAGTACACTACAGACTTACATTTAAATGGTACAGTACAAAAAAACACACTATCACGATACTCTAACAACGGTATGCCGATGCGTCGATTGACTGGCCAGGCTCCTCCCATTTTGACGTCACTGCGAGGAATTTTGCATTAATCAAGCGGCCTAGTCACTTTGATTAGCGATGGGATATCTCGAATGAAAAATAGTCGATCATTCGATTATTCAAATCACTCGAGATATCTCGAGAAGTCCGCGCGATCATTCGAATGATTTAGCCGAGAGATTATAATCATTATAATCGCCTTTCGCCGCTTCGAATGACGAGACGAAATACGAAATGACGCCGTCGCCGACTCCGGCACTCGACGTTGCATTGCGATGCATATTGTCTCTTTTCATTCGAATGATCCTTCGATATCGATCGAGCATTATTTCATCTCTCGACAACGCATAGCATGTTTTTAATATTGTCTCGGTCTCGGATGTTTTTTTCATTCGAATGATTGTTTATTTCGAATGATTCTTCGATATCGATCGAGCATTATTTCATCTCTCGACAACGCATAGTGTTATTAGTTTATTCCCAAACAGCACACAATATCCAATGGACGTCCATTTTAAAGCCATTAGAGGGTCAGGACGTCCATGGACCACTTACGGAAGTCATATGGATATCCACTTATGTAATGACAATGGACATGTAAATTTGTACGTCCATTGGTAATCCAGAATATCCATGGTCCTGTAACGGAAGGCATATGGATATACATTTATGTAATTCCAATGGACATGTAAATTTGTACGTCCATTGGTAATCCAGAATATCCATGGTCCTATAACGAAGGTCATATGGATATACATTTATGTAATTCCAATGGACATGTAAATTTGTACGTCCATTGGTAATCCAGAATATCCATGGTCCTGTAACGGAGGTCATATGGATATACATTTATGTAATTCCAATGGACATGTAAATTTGTACGTCCATTGGTAATCCAGAATATCCATGCATGATCCTGTAACGGAGGTCATATGGATATCCATTTATTCTAGTGGTTATGGATGTACAATTTTGGACATGTTTTGTACTTCGATATAGCGCCCTCACTCAGAAAATTGGTAAACTAAACAATTGAACCAGTTATTAAAAGAGGGCGACGTGTTCCATTTATCTTATCGTTGTTTTCCGAACTGAAATAACTTCAAATACATTGTTACATATTCATAAATTATTACCATAAGGTGTAAGTCTCCCAGGAATGCTGCTTATTGCACTTCTCGAACCCAACCCCAAATCCAAACTGCCTCCAAAATTCCATATTTTTCATTATATATATACCAATTTCAAGTCCCTAAACAAGCCCCGCCCACTTATCCTTTTCCCTTCCCCGGACATCGATTGGTACATTAAATTACTTAAATTAAAAACCTGACACACCTAGGATCATTCTACATTAGAGAGTAAATGTGAACGTCATAAATGCGAAATATGTTTGTAAATAATGTAAATACTGTAAATATCCAGAATGAATGGTATGTACATAAAATAGTGTATATATATTGTATATACGAACGAAAGAGTGTACATATACATATTGTAAATATCTCCAGTATGAATGGTATGTATATAAGAATAAATGGAAACGAAATAATGTAAGAATGAACGGATGAATAAATGGGATTGTAAATACATTATACCCAGTAGGAACTACGGACCGGTCACGGTCATACAATGTAAATATGTACATAAGCAACCTTTTAAGCTGGTTTTTCGTTGCATTTTTCCAGCGATCAATAATTCTAAACCTTAATATTAATAAACTCCCAACAACGCTCTTCAAGCCTCACAGCAAAAAGCTCTTACTGACTCTGCAAGCTACCGCGGAAACAGTCGTTCCTCCTCATTTGCACGTCGTTGAGTAACCAAGGGTTAACACCAACCCCGGCCGCACCCCGGCTGTGTTGTCGCTCTGGACTTCCCTGTATAGGGGTCGTAGCGTCGACTTCTGTAAATGCGTGCGCATTAGATGCGCACGCATTAATTAAGTTACTAGGTGACGTTATATGTTTTATTATTAAGTAATAAATATGTTTTGAAAAGGGCTGCAAAGGGCTGCTTATGTAGAAAAAAGGTAAGTAATATGGATTACGCAGGTACGTACAAGGTAATTGAGCAATTAACAATAAAATTTAAGTGATATTGTGTAAAAGTAGGAAATGTGAAAGTGAAAGTATGTATAAAAAAGGTAAGTGATATCAACAGGATAGTATCGTAAATGGATTACGCAGGAACCTACAACCTACAAGGTAATTTAGCAATTTAGCAAATTAATAAAATTTTGAAAAAGTTTTGTATATTCCAATGGACATCCTTAACGGACATCCTATGGATGTTGTGCTAGAGGATATTCATTGGACGTCCTAAAATTGACATCCTGGGGATGTCATAATTTGTGATATTTGTATCATCAGTTGGACTTCTATTGGACCAAACATGGACCAAATTTGGACATCCTTTGGACGTGTTGTTGACAATTTTCGGACATCCATAGGATGTACATAAGATGTCAGTGTGCTGTTTGGGTTAGCATGTTTTTATGATATATACAGGGTGTTAGTAAGGTATGTGACCAAACTTTAGGGTATTATTCTTTACTTAATTTTAAGACAAAACATAGGTCCTAAACGACTTTATTTTTAATACACAGCAGGCGCGGCCCGTGAAATTTCAAAGTTGCATATCTCTGTTGCTACTTATGGGACCCATACCAAATTCAGGTTTTTTTACTAGTGAGCCTACTAGGAATGTTTTGGTAAAGAAAAAAAATATTTTGCAATTTGCGAAAAAAAGTTGATTTTTTGAATTGACCCACCTGGGTAAAAAATTAACACGCTTAGATATTTTATTTATTATTTTTTCTAAACAAATTTTACAGCATTTTGAAGACAATTCTTAAATTTTAAGAGAAAAAAATGTGTTAGTAGAAAGTTATAGTCATTTGAATTTTTTGCAACCGAAAATTTAAATTATTTTTCGGTTGAAAAAATTCAAATGACTATAACTTTCTACTAACACATTTTTTCTCTTAAAATTTAAGAATTGTCGACAAAATGCTGTAAAATTTGTTTAGAAAAAATAATAAATAAAATATCTAAGCGTGTTAATTTTTTACCCAGGTGGGTCAATTCAAAAAATCAACTTTTTTCGCAAGTTGCAAAATGTTTTTTTTCTTTACCAAAACATTCCTAGTAGGCTCACCTGAATTGGTATGGGTCCCATAAGTAGCAACAGAGATATGCAACTTTGAAATTTCACGGGCCGCGCCTGATACACAGGGTGTTGAATTTTTGTAAAAGGTTTTTCCTAAATAACTAGAGGACGCAAATTAGAATAAAGTTGAAATTTGGTGACAATTTTTAATGCATAGGGGAGTCTTGCTAGTTTCCAAATTTGTTAAAAGAAGTGTTTTTGTTTTCGTGGATCTCATACTTTTTTGTTATTTCTAACAAATTATACTAATAATACTAATAAATAATGTTATGTATAACTTTACATTTTTTTGTTTTTATCGAAAACGGCCAATCCATGCAAAAAAATTCATGAGATGATTTTTGTGTAGTTTTATTTGCTATATTTTTTGATTTGAATGATTATTTTGAATGATCATTCGATTATTAAAATCATTCGAGAGCTAATATTTCGATTATTTAATTCATTCGATTATTCCCAACACTAACTTTGATGTTCCCTCGAAGTAACGTCATCTGCGCAGCCACGACGTGTTTTGATTCATAGCGTATAGCATACCGTTGTAAGTGTATCGTGCACACTATCAATGTGCTATCAATCCCAGATAGTAAGTATAAAAGTAAATGTCTCTTTGGTGCAGTAAGCACTAAAGAGACATTTATACAGGGTGTTCTTAAAGTTGAGTCATTTATTTCAACAGGCTGTAGAACTCGTAAAAATAAACCATTCGACCAAAAATGGCCTATATAAAAGTTGAATAATAACGGAGATAAAAAAACCCACCAATAAAGTCATCCCATTACGGTCCTGATCATTTTTAAACCATACCACAATGAACGATGTCCCGACGGGCTTAGGAGAGAGGCGAGCAACGGCAGAGGGGATATTTACACCGCCATAAGGAAGTGGGCGCTCGACGTTTGGGGAAGAATTTAATTTTTTTAAGTTTTTACCTTTTTGAAATTTATTAATATCTCCATTATTTTGCAACTTTTATATAGGCGATTTTTGGTCAAATGCTTTATTTTTATGAGTTCTACAACCTGTTAAAATAAATGCCTCAACTTTGAGAACACCCTGTATAATTGCCTAAAGGAAATGATTCTTAGGCAATAAGTTTTTTAAAATTATTTATTTTTATCATTTATGTAAAATAGGGAAATACAAAAAAAATGTAACAGAAGAGCCTAAATCACTTATCTATAAGAGTAGAAGCGACAACAAACAAAGAAACATGATCTGAATTAATATATTATTAATATGTTTTATAACAATAAATCGACTAAAAAACTTTTAAAACAAAAAAAACATTCTGATCTAGAGAAAAAAAAATAATCCTCTTTAAGCAAAAACATAACATTTAATTTACAAATTTATAATAAATAGGTACTAAGTATAAAACAAAATAGGAGGACATCATTTTATTTTTTATTGATTATAAATGGCAATTTCCGTTTAGGAACACTAGCATTTCAACATTCTTTGGTTTAAGTCTATTTCTACGTTCTGATATCACTTGTCCCGCTTTGGAAAAGACTCGTTCACTGGGGACAGAAGTGGCAGTTACACTTAAATATTTTTTGGCTAATTTTGCCTCCCGTGTTTTCCACCATTTTAGAGGATCGTCCTTTCTTTTGATGTTTGGCTCTTCGGCAAACTGATTTAATTCAATAATTGAAGTAGCTAAAGTTGGTCTACTTCTAGTAACTTTGGCATCAAAACTTTTCCATACGGACTCTTCATTGTCGGAGTCAGTATCATTTTTATCTGACTGCACATTTTCATTTTCCATAGTTCATATTCTTTTAGTATTTTTGACATTTCCGATGTTAGTATGTCCTTGACTCTTAATGCAGCATTTTCATCACTGAATCCTTTTTTCTTAAAGCGAGGGTCTAAATATGTTGCTTTAGCAATTAGAGCATTATATTCGATCCGATTAAACCGCGTATCTATGCCTCCAACAACACTTGTTTTTAAGTTCGATGCTGTAGTGTCCTCAACGCAAATTCCACCTAGATATTGTCGCAAACCTTCAACCAAAGGTAGGATTTTTGAGACACACACACTTTTCTCAGCACTTAATCCTGTAGAGACCCGCTCAAATGGTTTTAAAACGGCGCAAATTTTTAAAACCGTCCATTCTTCTGCACTAAGTACCTCAACAGGCAGGCCCGTTCCTAGGGGATTACGGATTACGCGCCTGCGTGCAAGATATTTTTTCCGCCCCTTATATATATAGTTTTAAAATATCCACTAACGAAATAAATAAAAAACCTAAATACATAATTAAATTTAAGTTTATGTTCTAAAAAAACAGTATACAATACTATAATTTTGCCACATTTTTTATACTGAATATTTGACAGACCTCACGTATTACAAAATAAGGTAATGCGAATAATTTTAAATATGGATAAATATACCAAAATAAGTTACATGTTAAATAAACTAAAATGGCTAAATGTTAAAAATTTAATATTTTTTCTTATATGTGTTTTTATTTATAAAACTAAACATGATTTCTTGCCATCTCATTTACATAGTTTTGTAACACAAAATTACGAAAATGATACTTATTCTACACGTAACAACGAAAATTTTTGTTTAGGAAAAGTGACAAAACATTTAACATACAAATCGGTGTTTTATAAAGGGTTAAGTGAATATAACAGTTTAAATATAAATATTAAATCTCAAAATTCTCTAAATAAATTTAAAAAATCATTAGAAATATATTTTTTTAATGAACAATGTGAAACAATATAATTTTTTTCTAAATAATTTAAAACGTTCATGTTAACTTTAAGTTGTTAAATTATACTAAAAATTTAAAGTTGTAGCATTTTTTTGCTAAATAAATCTTGTTACTACTACTACTAATAAAGGTCACATACCAATAAAATAAACATCCAAAAATCGAAAAACAAGTGTTAAATATAAATAGAAATAAGCAAAATTTAAAAAAGAACAACAGAAAATATAGCCACTTTTTTGCCTATGCGTTTATTTTATTGTCAGTTAGTTCTAGACTAAACAAATCACTAGTGGGACTGGGTTATGAAATGATTTATTGATTTATAATAAACGCCTTTGTGTGTTGAAGGAATCCAGTGTCCTAGGTTTAGGCAATATGAAGAATATTGGCTTTTTGTGGTAACATGAAAGAAGATTTGCACTGGTAAAGTCGGAAAAGCGCTTGCTTTTTATTCAGGCAGCATAAAATAAAAGGTGTTGCGGTCTATTTCTGTTCTGACAAGCGGTTTTTATTATAAAGATAATGCAAGCGCCATGCGTTTGCTTGAATTAAAATAATAAAATATTTTTTGCTTGTTTTGTTTAGAAGTTGGTTCGTGGGTAATGTCACAAATGTCGTAATCTCTAATCTCTGTCTAATTAGCGCCCCTAACTTTTGCCGCCTGCGTGCGTGGCATTCACTGCGTACTGCCCAGGGCCTGTCAACAGGATTATGTAATATACCAAGAGCTGCTTCAAGTGGTGCCTGAATTTCACAAATCCTGCTAAACATATAGTAGTTAGAATTCCATCGTGTCACAACATCGTTAATTAATTTAAAATTTTTTCCTGACAATTTGTACTTGCATGGATAAAAGTGTTTCTGCCGCGGTAGTACTACGATGAAAGTATTCCACTATTTTTTTCACTTTTTTCTGCAGTGGCTCTATCGTTTTTAGTGCATCTTGAACAATAAGACTTATGGTATGTGCCAGGCATGGGGGATGGGACCAACCTGTTAATTTTATTGCTCCTGTAATATTTCGAGCATTATCCGTAACTACAGACTGTATCTTTTCGGATATGTTCCATTCCTGTAAAATACTTACTTAATAATTTGTTTCTCAGATTTTCAGATGTATGTCGTTCTGTGAAATGGAAGCAACCCAACAATATTGTTTTCATTGTCCAGTCTTTATCTAAGTAGTGTGTAGTTACGGCCATGTAGTTTTCAACGGAACGGGACGTCCAAGTATCTGTTGTCACTGTGACAAACTCCGCTTCACATAATAGTTCTTTAATTTTTAATACGTCCTTATATTTTGTAACAATTAAATCTCGGCTGAATGTGGTTCTTGAAGGTATCTGATAGGATGAATCAAGGGCCGCTACTAATGATCTAAAACCCTCATCTTCCACTATTGAAAATGGTTGTAGATCTCGAACTATCTTGTTCTAGCTACGGAGGCTGGGCGCACGGAAAAGCTTGATATTTTTGTTTGTGTTCGTGCTGGGCCGATTCGAGGCTTCTTTATCACTTCGGCTTCGTTTGATTGGTCACTTCGCATAATATCAAGAGTCGTTGAAGTACCCGCCATTGGTTCGGTGTACACACCATAGACAAGATATATTTAGACCATCACAACGTATTCGCTACACCAGCTGAATCCGTCCAATGTATGGGCGAAAAAGTGCGTTTGTACGCATTGGGCGCCAGTCAGATTTTTAAACGACGGTCCTCTCGAGGCATGCGCACTCGGGACGTCTAGCAAAAGTGGTTGTTGAACTCAATGACGCAACGCGGCGAACAGAACCGGGCCGAAAAAATCTCAGTCATTTGTATGTTATGGTATTTTTGGTTGGGGTGGCGAATATAGCGAACCTCTGAAGCTTGTTATTTCGATACAAAAATAGTCTTTACAAAGTGTTACAGACATTTCATATGTTTCGCCAATTATGTATCCAACTTTTAAATATAAGGAATTATTTCGTAGTCTATTTCTTACAAGTAGTGCATAAATAGAAATAGTTTAATTCCAAATTTAAATTATATCAATATGTGAAAGAATAGGAGGTAAAAAATATAATTTATCTTAAATGCACTCCGGTGTTGAAGTGAATACACACACGGAGAAGTAGAAATATTTGTCAGTGACGTATATTGAGTGTTGTCAAGGTGTCAGAAAGGCACTGATGGGGTGTGTGTGTATTAGGGGCATTGTATAAGGGGTAAGATGGTGTAAGAAGGTCATATATAGTGTCAATGCCTCCTTCCCCTATATTGCATAAGGGTGAGTGTGACCAAAAGGCATATTTGCGCTTTCGCCAACGGGGCACTAAAAATACTAGTGGATTAGGGTAGAGGGGAGTATTTTAAAAGGGATGGCGAAAGAAAAAAGTGCTTTCGCCAAAGGATCGCTAAGATATCGGTGGATTAGAAGGGTGTGTCCAAAAGGCATATTTGCGCTTTCGCCAAAGGGGCACTAAAAATACTAGTGGATTGTGGTAGAGGGGAGTATTTTAAAAGGGATGGCGAAAGAAAAAAGCGCTTTCGCCAAAGGATCGCTAAGATATCAGTGGATTAGACGGGTGAGTGTCCAAAAGGCATATTTGCGCTTTCGTCAAAGGGGCACTAAAAATACTAGTGGATTAGGGTAGAGGGGAGTATTTTAAAAGGGATGGCGAAAGAAAAAAGCGCTTTCGCCAAAGGATCGCTAAGATATCAGTGGATTAGACGAGTGAGTGTCCAAAAGGCATATTTGCGCTTTCGTCAAAGGGGCACTAAAAATACTAGTGGATTAGGGTAGAGGGGAGTATTTTAAAAGGGATGGCGAAAGAAAAAAGCGCTTTCGCCAAAGGATCGCTACGATATCGGTGGATTAGATTGACATGGGGCCGTAAGTAGGTGTAATAGGTGTAAATAGGTGTAAAAATATTTACATCTTACCCTAGAACTTGGTTTGTTCAATAATTATACAGGATGGGATGCCAATCCAATAAAATATACACATGTAATTTTTTTGATTTACTATTTTACTTCTTAAAACAGTTGCATATTTTATTTCTATTGTTTAGAATACTATGTTTATATTTTATTTCAACTTTCAATTTTGTAAATGTAACGTTTAAAAAATTAAGAGGGGGGGGGGGGACATTAAAGAGACGCACTGTATATATATAAACTGAGCTATTTTCGAGGAATTATCGACAGTTTTGTATAGCAAGAAAACTCAGATTTAAGCCAACAAACTATACACTTTTTGTTAAAATCTCACTAATGGTTACATTTTTATCATTAATAAAAATAATAATTACAAGTAATATATTTAGCATTTATTACTCGATAAAAGATTCACGTCATGTAAAATAAATTTTGAAGTACGGTCCTGTCTATCACAAGGCAAACGTTCGACAATGCGCAAGCCCTCAGAGGACCGTCTTTGTTTACCGATTCAGCTCGGTAAATTTGCCGCATTCGTAATTGACATTATTTCTCTACTATATATTTTCTCTATGGTACACACTGACAGATTTTTGGGCATCCTGTTCTTGAATAACAGAAAAATGTTTTGCCTTTAAACGTTTTTGTAAATTTGACGTCGCACCACCTTTATATGAAAAAACACTTTTACAAATGTAGCACTTTGCTTTATCACTGTTTATTAAACTAAAGTGCAACCACACTTTACTTTTTTTTCTATCTGACATTTTTCTAAAATATTTTTAAAATGCTACTACAGACAACCACAATACACAGCGTTTAAAATATAAATAAATATTATAAACCAAATTTTTAGCCCAAAATTTTCTAAAGCTCGAAACCTATCACAATAAAAGGATATCGAATGGACTTTCACAAAATATCCTCAAAACAATTTTTCATTATGTCAACTCCCAAAAATCCACCCCACCCCTAACGTTTCAAATTAGACCCCCGAATTCTTTTTCACAAAAATAGAAATCTTACTTTGTTTTATAACTTATTTGGGATATTTAATCCTATCTTTTATGGAAATTTCATGGAAATATCAGGAAACGAATAAGAAAATATTTTTTAAATGATTGTTTCACCGTTTCAATTTTTATTTTTTTGGCAAATAAGGCAAGCAATTTTCTTTCATACTAACCTAAAATTAACGTTTTCAATTTTAGCACATTATTTTCAATTTGAATTGATATTCGCTATATCGGTAATTCACAGTGGTAGGTAATACTTATTTTACAAAATTTAATTTTACCAACTTTTGTATCGGGAAAGAGACACTGCATGTTGTGAAATGAAATAAGGATTCTATTTTTGAATTTTTGCAAAAAAAAATAAAAATAAAGGTCCATAATAAATAAACTTATAATAAACTGTCTTTCTGTGAATGACTGAAGCACATGGTTAGTGCACCTGTCACTTAACGAAAGATTGTCAGTATTTCCATAGAAACCCTATACCACTTGCATAACTCATATAATATGAGGGGGTTGCTTGAGTTTTGTTTTACTTTTTTAAATTATAGTAAAACAGTTGAACATCGGTGTAGGTAACATAAAATAGAAAAATAGAGTTCTTAGCGAGCAGAATTTAAAAAACAAGAAGATAATATGACGAGCCCTCTGAAGAAAACTTAAGGTTAGTTCAAAAGTCGCTTATTTGATTTTCAATTTTTTTTTTCAGTTACGTTCTCTGATGGCTGTTGTACAAATCTACAATTTTTCTATCTTTTCCAATAAAAAAGTTATCTATTGGTCCAAATATAATCAAACCTGTGGACTACATTTAAAGTTACAAAACACCCAAAGTAAAAAAATACATTTACTTGATATAAAGTTTTATGGCGTCAACCTATGGCCTCATGGTTATTATTTTAACTGGTCAATGTTTAAAGGGAATCTTAGCTTAATTAATTAAGAATTCCTTTGTTTATAATGGTAAAAAGGTATTTAATCACTTTCAGGGGCGGCAGGTGCATAGGGGCTCTGGGGCGCGAGCCTCCCCCGACAATACTCAAAAATAATAATAAACTGAATAAATAATATGTATTTATTTTAAACATATCTATGCCGATTTTGCAATATAATATTCTAAATATTTATACTGATTTTACATTTATTTCAAAAACAATACAGAGGTTTTGCGCTTATCCGCTAATAGGGGGTTCTTTCGATCCCGCCGTTGCATCGAGGATGCAACTGTTTGAGCCACAGAATTCAATTTCATTGACGTTCGATCGGTTTTATTCGGGTTAAATCGATACTTCGTAAACGGGATTTTAGTATGCGAAAAGGCGCTCGACCGGTGAGCTCAGCCAGCAGTTCATTGTTTATTTTGCGGTGTTGTGGGCTATTTCCGTTTATATTCGTTTCGCGACATTTTTCGGTGTTTTACTGTGTGGAAAATGGCAAATAGTGTGAAAAACATTTTAAAAAGTGATTTTTCGAGGCTTTCGTTGGCTGAAAACATTCAGATCAAATCCCTTGGAAGACCTACCCCTGATTTGAACCTTTCTCGATCGGTTAAAACAGCAAATCGTTGTTTACAAGACATTTCTCCAAAAAGGTGTATAAAAAACTAGTGGACATGTGGTTGTAAAAGTTTGAATGCACTGTCCTGCTTTTCATGATTAGTTTTATTTAGAAGGTATGGATAAAACCTGGACAAAGGTATGATACACAGATTTAAAACATTTCCATCAAAAGATTAAGAAACACGAAGTTTCGGCACGGCACATGCATTGTTCGACTGAACTGGACGTCTGGATACAAAACCAGCTTTCGCACGTGAAGTGTTTTAAAACTTGCAAGACCGTGTGTATACTCCCATGTCTACAGACACAGTTATGCAAGTATTAAGACTTACCTGAACAGGCAAGTCTTAGATGAGGGAAGAGAGAGGATACCGCGCATGCCATTAAACCAATGAGCAGAAACTGTTACGCTTTTCGAGCGGCGGCCATTGTTTATGTGGCAAACAAACAAAACGCATCGAAAGTTTATTTTGGGAATTTATATCAGTAAAGTGAAGGTGAGAAGTGAAGTATATTAAATTTCATTATGGTGAACTGTTCAGCATATTGTTGTAAAAGTCGAAGTGAGAAGAGCCTAATTCATTTCACAGGTAAAAACTAATAGAGATGCTTTTGTCCCTTTTAGTTTATGTTTAAATTTTGGATATAAAGCCTAGTCTTTGAGTTATTTCTTTATAATATGTTAAAGTATGATCAAAAATGTAACAATAGGCAAAATTTTATCTAAGTATTTAGTTACTTTTAGTCAGAATTATGTATTTAAACTCGGGTTCTTTGGTGAAACACGCCTTGTGTTCATAGGCGTACCTAATGTACTGTTATAAAATTATAAATTTTCTTTGAAAGAAATTTTAAATATTTTAAAATGTGTAAAAGAATACATGTTGCGTTGTAAAAAAGGGTAACTAAAGAAAAATAAAAGAGGGAAAAAAAGGACGAGTAGTACCTACCTACTTAAGTAATTAACTTTTTCTTTCAGCTTTCCTAGAGAGTGAGAGCAATGCAAAAAGTGGATAGAAAACATGAAAGTAGATGATTGGTATTAAAATAGAAGGTTAAGGACTACTAAATAAAATACGTAATTAGTTTTAATCGTCTATTATCCCTTTAAAAGAAATTCAAGTGCTCAAGAAGGCTGAATAGACTTAACTAACTAATATATATTTTAAAGCCACAAGCACAAGTGTTACATTGAGAAGGGCGTTCTCAGCATATCAGATTACGCCACCATAAATTAGTCTTTATGGTATTTACTTCTTCTTTGAACCGAGTTTTGTTTTTGTATCGGTTTATTTATAATATCAACACTCGCACTCAAAAATAAAACGTAATAAAAATTTTAAAAAAATTGTAATTGTAAAATTATATACAATGAATGCAAACCAATAGCTGATCTTATAGATACAAATTTGGTTGCTGGTAGTGGTTTGGTGAAAACATGTGCCAACTGTTCACCTGTGGAAATATATTTAAGGGTAATATTGTTTTGAACAATCTGTTCCCTCGAAAAATGATATTTTATGTCAATGTGTTTTGACCTCTTATGATTTACTGGATTTTTTGCTATGGCAATACATCCATTATTGTCTTCATGTATAGTAATCGGGCCCAAAATTCTTAGGCCTATACTATTTAACAAAGATTTTAACCACATGGTTTCTTTTACGCCTTCGTAAATGGCCATGTATTCAGCTTCGGTTGAGGATGTAGCTACTGAATTTTGTTTCTTTGAATTCCATGATATTGTACAATTATTAAAAGCCATAAATAAATAGCCACTTGTACTTTTTCTTTCATGGTCATTTCCTCCCCAATCGGAATCAACAAAGCCTGTTAACATATTGACATAACTACCACTTTCGTACGTAAGTTTTAAATCAAGGGAACCTTTTATGTATCTTCATACCCTTTTCAAATTTTTCCACAGTTCTGGGTTATTTTTATTTTGATATCTGCTTAATAAGTTTATAGTTAAGCATAAGTCAGGGCGCGTACATAACATTGCATACATAATGCAACCTATTAAATTTCTACAAGGTGCATTAAAATATTCATCACTATTTAATTGCTCGTACTTTCATGTATTTTCAAGAGGTGTATTGATAGGCTTGCATTCAGACATATTAAATTTATTTAAAACTGTTTTTAGATAATTAGACTGATCTAATGTTATTTTATTTTCAGTTCGTTGTACTCGAATACCTAAAAAGAATTTTACGTCCAGCAAGTCTTTCATTTGAAAATGATTCATTAAAAAGTTTTTTAAAATTTACCATTGTGTTTTTGTCGCCTGTACAAATTAAGAGGTCATCAACATAAAAAAATAACAGATATTTTTGTTTATGTCAAGTTTGTCCAAGAAATATAAACATGGATCGACAGAGGAACTCTTAAAATTGAGCTTTTTAATTGTTTCGTCAAAATGTTGATACCAACACCTCGACGATTGTTTTAAACCATAAATTGACTTATGCAGTTTACAAACTATATCATAATCTGCATTTATACCATCGGGAACTTTCATATGTATTTCTTCCCTTAAAGTACCGTTGAGAAATGCGGTTTTCTTTTTTTTTTTTTTACGTCCATATGATGAGCTAACAATTTATATTGGTTTGAAAAAGCTAATAGATATCTAAAACTTGATATACGCGCAACAGGTGCAAATGTTTCATTGTAGTCATTTAGATATTGTTGACTGAAACCTCGTGCGACTAGTCTTGCCTTAGGTATACTTCATGGGATTTCCATGTTCATCAATTTTGATAGTAAATACCCACTTACAGTCAACAATATTTTTGTCAATGGGCCTGTTTACCAACGACCATGTTTTATTTAAAATGAGAGAATCAATTTCATCCTTTATGGCCTGCTCCCACTTATTTTTATCATCTCTTGTTTTAATTTCTTTGTATGAATTTGGTATCGTACTTACAAGAGTTTTTGCACATAGTAAATTACTATAAATATTATACTTTGATCAAGATCCTCAGAGTAGTGGGTCGGCTGATGATTATTTTTAATTCTTTCACTTCTCCTTAATGTCGGAAAGCTTAAGTCATTTGATGTTTGTGGGTTCAATGGAATATTTTTAAGATCAGAATCGACTAATTTCTCCGAGTTTAAATCGGTTATTTTAGCCTTGGGCACCGAAATAATATCGGTATCACTTTTTAAAGGTCTAGTGATTTTAAAAGTAGTCTCGTCAACAATAACGTCACGAGCGACTAGAAACTTTTCCATTTCCACATTCCACACCTTATATCCATTGGGAGTATATCCCACTAGGATTCCTTTAAATGACTTTTGGTCAAATTTAGTTTTCCTAGTTTTATTATGGACATAAACAGTGGCTCCAAATAACTTTAAGATTTCTAATTTGGGTTTTTTGGTATGCCACACATATGGTGTTTTATTTACGTGCAAAGCAGTGCTTGGTAAAATTTTAATTAGGTATGTGGCAGTTAATACTGCTTCACCCCAAAAAGATTTTTCCAGCCCGGATGTTTTTAAGCATTGTTCTTGCTTTTTCAGTTATTGTACGATTCATCCGTTCTGCTACACCATTTTGCTGAGGTGTATGTGGTACATTTAAATGGAAAGTAATGCCCCTCTGAACACAAGATTCTTTAAAACTGTTTGATAAATATTCACCTCCCTCCGTTATCACAATACAAATACACTACTTTACAGTTGAAATGTGCTTCACTCTTTGCAACAAAATCCTTAAATACATTTAGTACTTCAGATTTAAGTTCTAATAAGTAGGTTACTGTACAATGTGTAAAGTGATCAATAAAAGTTGTAAAATCATTTTTGTTATCGATCGTAGGAGGTGTTATTGGGCCACAAACATCAGAATGAACTATAAATAATGGTCGTTTAACATGGCATTTTGACTTTGATTTTGAAAAAGGCAATCTAGTTTGTTTCCCATATATACAATTTTCGCACAAATTTTTATCGGGATTTACATTGTTTATATGTTTAATATTTTCTATCATTTGAAAATTCTTTAACTTTAAAAATGATTGACTACTTATATGCCCTAGGCGTTCATGCCATATTTGGTAGTTATTTGTATTAACCATATTTACAATGTTACTCCCATGGTTTTTAGATATTTTAAAACTTATACCTATTAAACCATTTAAGGGCTTACCTGTCGCTATAACGACGTTACCTTTCTTAATTTGTACCCCATTTTGGTTGAAAATTACCGCCATTCCATTTTCTTGCATACGCGGCACTGAGATTAAGTTGTGCGGTACTTCTGGCATGAAAAGAACATTTTCCAGTTTTCCTTTAACACCAATATTGGAAATGACATCAATTGAACCCCTTTTTGTTGCGGTAACGGTTGTATCATTCTTGGCTACTGTAATCTTTATGGGAGTAGGCAAATCATAGATCTCCGTGAAGAGGTTTTCTTGATTTATGATGTGGTCTGTCACCCCAGAATCGAGAATAAATGTTAGTTCCTCGTTATATTCACTTTGGAAAATTGTTTGTTGGCTATTCATCATAAAAGCAAATCCTTGGCGTCCATCTGCTGTTGATTTAGGGTAAACCGTTTGAATTGTTCGTTGTTTTTCAACCATTTGTTTGTAAAAATGACAATTCCTTTTTAAGTGATTTTTCCTGCCTCAGTGGTCACATTTAATGTTGGATGATTTATATGTGTATTGTTGTTTGAACTTCCTAAATTTTTCATGGGATTTGTCTTTATTGTGTTTGAAATTTTTCTTAAATTTCCTTTTATTTGAATTAAATTTAGAAGTGGTAGCTTCAGGTGTAGTGCATTGAAAACTAGTGGATGCTTGAAGATCTTTAAGGCTTGTTATTGTCATATCTTCCTTAATTTTTTACCTCATAATCTAGGAGTCTAGTTTTGACAAAAGATAAATTTAAATTGTCCGCACCTAGCGTTTCTAATGCGGTAATTACACCATCATAAGAGGAAGGTAGAGTGAGTAAAAGATGTGAAATTTTATCCATCTCGTCTAGTTTGGCTCCTGCTGAAAGTAATTCCGTGATAAGATCATCGAAATAAGTGAAATGTTGCAATAAGTTCATGTCACCACGAAACTTTAAAGTTAGAAGCCTTTTTCTTAAGGCTAGTTGGGTAGCCAAACTTCTTCTTTCATAAACTGCATCCAAATTCTTAAATATATCTCTAGCAAATAATTATCCTTTAGCAAAGCCCAAAAATGAATCACTCAAATATTCAACTATAACACTTTTTGCACTTAAGTCTTGCTTTTTCCATTCGTCGCTAGGTTCATTCGGAATTTCTTCTTCAACAACGTTTAGAACATTTAATTCCGCAAGCAACGACTTAACACGGAACTTCCACACACTATATTTTTCTCCATTAAATTGTTGGATATTTCTTTTGTTGTTTTTGCTATCCATAACTGCACTTATCACGTAGATATAAACGTAAACACTTAAATGAACTTTACGCGATAACTGGGCCCATAACCTATTAAAATAGAAGGTTAAGGACTACTAAATAAAATACGTAATTAGTTTTAATCGTCTATTATCCCTTTAAAAGAAATTCAAGTGCTCAAGAAGGCTGAATAGACTTAACTAACTAATATATATTTTAAAGCCACAAGCACAAGTGTTACATTGAGAAGGGCGTTCTCAGCATATCAGATTACGCCACCATAAATTAGTCTTTATGGTATTTACTTCTTCTTTGAACCGAGTTTTGTTTTTGTATCGGTTTATTTATATTATCAACAATTGGATGCCCTCAAAACATGATCGCCTTTGTTCAAAACACTTTGAAAAGCATTGGTTCTACAAAAGTAACTCGCAGTCAAGAGTTCGTTTACTGAATGAAGAAGCAGTTCCAACATTATTTTCTGAGCTTCCACACTATCTGCAGTCAAAGAAGGTATTTTTAGTTGTAAAGTATAAAAGCTTTTTTAAAAAAAAATATTTTTTTCATTTAGTTGAAGTAAAACTGTTTGTTTTTGTAGACAAGAAAGAGAGCATGTAGTCCACAACCAGGCCCTTCAAATGAGCCTACATTGCCTGTAGCAGATCCTGAAGCCACGAAAGAAGTCATTAAGAAAACAGCTTTTCCGTGAGGTTGCTAAAAGCAAAGCAAAAACCAGAAAAATTCGGGTATTAACTCAGTCTTTAAAAAGATATAAAAAAAAGTTGTTTCTTTAAAGCAAATGGTACAAACTTTACAAAAAAATAATTTTTTAGATAATGAAAAAGCAATGCTATTAGGGAATATAACATCTGTAACTAAAGAAATGTTACAAAGAAAAATTGGGAAAAAAAGAACATATTCGCCAGAATTGCGGAAATTTGCTCTCACTTTAAATTTTTTTTCTCCCAAGGCATACAATTATGTAAGAAGTGTTTTTGATATTTGCTTACCACACTGTAGTACACTAGGGAAATGGTTGCAAAATATTAATGCTGCCCCAGGCTTCACATTTACTGTATTACTTACGTTTATATTTGCGTTTTCTGTATACTTATATATTATAATTATTATCCTTTAATTACTTTTGATGCTGTAAAATAGTTTGTCTTTTATGTTTGTATGTAGTTTTACATTTTTTGTGTTTAACAAAATGACAAGTACTTAATTTATTTAAAATTAATAAAAATTTGTTTTGCATTTGTGTTTCTTATTATATTAAGCTAAACCAGATTTTTGACAAACAACGAAAAATAATCAATATCTGAAAAAAAAACCTATTTAACCATGTAAATGTTTTTTAACTAATTCTTATTTTATACAGTTCATTTCTGGTTCTATAAGTCAACAACTTGAAAGTATCCATAACAAAAACATACTATTAGTTTAAACTAAAATGTAACTTTTAGGTTGCAATAAAACTGCCATCGTCATTGAAACAACTTTATTTTTAATAAATTATATCAATATGACCGTATTTAAAATCCTCGTTATACTCCTTTTGCGCGATACGCCACTGGAGAGACCTTGCTGTTTTGGCCGGCCATGATTTATGTGGCAGTCGGTATCAGGCAGGCAGGCATCGTTACGCGTCCACTCTCTTTCCCTTGTCTAAGAGGCAAGTGCTCAAAGCTGCGAAAGCTGGTTTCTTAGACAAGGAAAGAGAGGGGACTGGTAACACTCATTTAAGCTAACGCATGGCAAGTGTGACCAAAATTCGAGACGACGCCATTTTTTGGTGCCAAACATTGCCGGTGACATCAAAGATATTTTGTGGTGTTTCGAACAGAATTTTGATTAAAGACGACTACATTTTAGTAATTTATGATGGTGGGTTGTACTGCTTATGGCTGCAAAAGCCGAAACGAGAGAAATGAGCCTGGAATTACCTTTCACAGGTAAAAAGTTAGGTAAATGTTACATAGTTGCAAGACAAACAATTTTCGAAATATTTTTGTTATGAGATAATTTATCAACGCAATTCGAATATGATGATTTAGGCATTTTCAAAACAGACTATGTATGTTTATTTGAACAATGTGCTTGAATGTTTTCATTCATTATCAACTCATTAAAGATATAAATTATGATAATGGCAAGATTTTTTCCAGTGGCGGGTATGTTTTTATTCGGAAAAAATATTATAGTATTTCATTAACTTTGTGTGCGTAAATTAGTCAGTACAGCAGGTTTTTTTTTTAAATATATAATTTATTTGTTTTGTTGTAGATTCCTCATGAACGATCCCAGAAGACTTGCTCTTTGGGTTAAAAAAATGCATGTTGCAGACTGGAGTCCTAGAAAAATGATAAAATTTCTTCAAAGCACTTTGACTGGAATTTATTTTTTAGTATTGGTGAAAAAACTTGTCTATTAGATGATGCAGTACCTACAGTATTTGAGGAACTGCCTAAATATCTCCAGGAAATGTCACAAACAAAGCAAGTAAGTCAGACTTTACACAACATTTTGTAATATTATTTTGTAATATAGGTACCTAGTGTAGGTATCATATGCTAGAAATAAGCTAATTAAATGTATTGTTGTAGGCAAGAAATTGGAGGCGTTCCTGTTCTGTTTCTGTTGTGCCAGCCAGGGATAGTAAGGCCGGTAATGTGGAACAAAACTTAGATGAAACACCATGAAAAAAACAGCTTAGAAGACGGTTTTTCCAAGCAGTACAACTACCTTCCAAGCAATATAAAGTCTTTGAATAGTTAGACATTTGCTGACCGACAGGGCTTCTTATTCTGTTGCTGAATTTTATGATGACTCATTTTAATTTTTTTACACCTATATGATTATATCGAGTTTTAAAATTATGTGTATTGTTTGTATACCTTGTTGAGTTTGTCTTTTATTAGTGTTGGTCTGCTTATATACTTTATTTAGATATTTTTTTATATATATTTATTTGTAATGAAATACTAGTATGTAGGATCATGTATCATATAGGAACTACCTTCTTGCTTTGTCTATAAGATGTAAGTCTTCTGTCAATAAAGCTTATTTCAATTTGAATTTGAAAAGCAGAATAACTTTACACAACTTTTGTATTATGATTATGTAAATATTTATTTTTGTATCCGTTTATTAGGCGTACTTAATATTTATTGTTTCTAAATTTGTTTGCCTATGTACCTATATAGTTAGTTTTAATAACTTTTCAGAATTGTTATTATTATTATATTACATATATTTTTTTAAATGTACTTGAGAGCAATTAAAATTGAAGGAGTACATTGGATCTATTGATTTTCTCCACATTTAACAAACCAAAAATAAATTATTACTATAAGTCGTTTTATTCGTTTTGGTAAAAGTCTACAATCGCCTCTCATGATACGCCGCCGTAGCCTGGTGCTGGATCACGATGCATTGAGTTCTACGCGATTTTGACACTAATGACAGTGGCCATGTGATGGATTGTTTGTTTTGTTTGAGTAGTCATGTGACTTTGACACGTAGAATAGAATTCTATGTGGCGTGATCCGGGGTCTGGTGTCAGATGGCTTCATATCCGTAGCATGTATTACCCGTCCTCTCTCTTTCCTCGTCTAAGCTAATAATAATATGTAAGTGTATTTCGATTTTTTCTTTGGTACATCAGTATGGTTTTTGTTATGAAATTACAAAAATAAATGCATAATTTTAAAAAAATCCAGTATAACATTGTTTTATTTTATAGCACTATTTTAAATATTCTATTTCATACAGTTTTTGCAGCAAGAAGGAAAAAAATTAAATTAATTTACAAAACCTCTAGTTACGCCATTGAGCGGATCGGTCTGGTGTCGGATGGTCACACTTCATGTCAAATAGTTACGCGTCCCCTCTCTTTCCTTGTCTAACGCTGGTTTGGTATACACCGCTGGTATACACATGTCAAGTAAGTCAACGCACTTGCTTGAAAAATCAAGGGCTGCCACCACATGGGTGAAACTTGAATTGAACAAGTGGAAATACGACCGTTACACCATTACTACCATCCTACCACTAGGTGGCACTGTAGGATAATTCTTCTGCAACCATCATTTCACTCTTCTTTGAACTTTCAGACAGCTGAGAACTTGTCAAATTTCGCCGCGATTTGTGACAGGTCGGTGCAATAATTATTTTATAGTTTTAAACAATTTCATTAGCTATTTTTATATTTTGTGAATGCATTTATAACACAGAAACTGTTGCACATTTTAACTTGGTTTTACTGAATACATTAATATTTTGTGTCATACAAAAAAAAGCAACAAATCGTCTTTAAAACAATTAAATACTAGCTTAAAAATAAATTAATATATTATTAAACATACCTACCACCTTTAAACTACCCGCCACGACAAAACGAGCTAGATAGACATCTGGTGGTAGGATGTGTACTGTTTTATTGATTTTTATTTAAATTTCGTGTTTCCAAGTTTTACTTAGGAGTTAACATTTCTAACCTCTTATATATTTTTTGGCTGCCACATTCCAGATGCCGCATCGTTCGTCATCGCACACACGTTAGTTCTTGCGCGCCAGCCTGGTCTTGTTCAGGTAAGTCTTAATACTTGTACGACTGCGTGTATGGTGATTATGAGGGTTTTACGCTGCTGAATATTATGATTTTTTGTCCGCTTTTGTGTGTGCCAGGTACATTTGAACAAAGAACAAGGGTAAGAAAGGAGGGAAAAGATGACAAAAAATACCTTTTTATTTGCTTATTTATTATGCTATTTTTTGTATTACAAAATTTGTAAAAAACAACAGGTATTAATTACCTTTCATATTACATTTTCCACCATTTAGGTAAAACTTCTTTATTTAGCACTTGCTCAACTTTTTATTGAGAATTGCATTTTGAAACATCTTCATAAATGAATTATTACATTTTTTCAATTATTAAAAATATATTTGGCGAGTACGAGGATTGATGTAGAGAAAAAAACAACACTCATTTGAAAGTACAATTATTGCACTTTCCAAAAATACCTAACTTACGTATTGCATGTTTGGACATCAAGTTATAGTATTTTACTTGAAATAGCGCTACATTTGTACCAGCCACAACTAAACAAAATTTGTTCTTTAATAATTTTCTATTTCCATAACCATCTATATTTTTGTGATTTAGTAGCACTATGTGACCACGTGGAAATGTAGCCAACGACATGTTTATAGAATTTTAATATCTAGGTAAGTTACTTAGTATAAAATTAACATGCTTGTTAAAAATTGCATACAACATCCAATATATCTTCAAATATATGTATATTATTAAAATAAAACAGACTAAAGGGAGACTAATAATAATCACATCCTAAAAAAAAAAGCTTATAAAAAATAAGAATGTATTAGGTAGAATCAAATACAACAGTTGCGCCTGTTCATTTGTATTTTATTAAATCACTTTCTCTTTAAGAATTTACTGTAATGTGTAAACGGACTGAATTAATAAATGCATGATTTTTAATATTTAATAACAAAAGTGATGTTTAGCCGTAAAAGACACCCATAAAAAGATTTGACAAATGTGAAAAAAATACTTTAAAAATACAAATATTATGTATAAAGCAAACATTGTAAAGTCAAATTTTTGATCTCTGGCTTAGGTTGCTTTTTCTTCCCTTGGATCACCTTAGTAATTTTCTAAACATAGCTCGTATTAACAATTAATCACACTAAAAAAGTCGCATTTCAGAGCATCAGTTTATATTCTTTTTGGTAGTCATAAATGGAACTGTTTCACAACTTTTTTATTATCATATTTTAATATTTGTATTTGCTAGTCAACTAGTTAAGATTCTAAAAAGTGTAAAATGCCTCCATGGTAAACTTAATCTAAACTTATACTACTTAATCTAATATTATACATATTGTCACCAAATTGCTTTTCGCTAATTCCCGGTACGACCGTTCCGGCCCTTAATACTGCTTCCTGCTCTTAATTCGACGCACGTCGATGGATCAGGCGGAGAGTGGGGCTAGAAGGGTCGACTTGGATAGGACGGAAGAGCGATAGACGTCAGACGTCAGTCGATACCTCAAGCCAAGCGGGTCTGCTACGACCAGTACCACTTTCCTCCGTCCACGTGCTTTTAGGCAATATACAGGTAGGATTCTTTCTGGGTTATTTTAAATGTGTAAAATATAATATTTCTTTTAATTTAATACATATAGCTGCACAATTAATGATGAAGCCAGTGGTTTTAATAAGCTCCCGTGACAATCTTGGTGGAGGCGCCGGGCATTACATGATGTAAACCATCCTCATTTGAGGGAGTAGTAGGTTCTGGTTCCGGATGATCATTCTTTTTGATTTTAGGTTTCGACTTCTTTGGTTTCTTTTTACTTCTACCATTTTTCCCTTTCTTGACTACACTTACTTTCGCGTCGCCTTCATTTTCAGATAATTCAGCTGGTTCTATATTTTTTGCATTAAGAGTACTACTTATGTCTTTTTCCAAATGGTCCTTTTGGTCTTGATTAGCCGATAAAATTTCAATCCTCGGTGGTAGCCTATCATCGCCTTCGTGACTTGATGTAACAATGTTATCTTGCACCTTTGGTTGTTCTATTTCCTGGCCGTTCACTGATGACGTGAATGATTGAAAAACATCCGAATCGCTATCACTGACAAGAGATGTTGGTGCTTCACTACGAATAGGAAGTCTGGAAAAGTCTGTTACACTCGCAACTTAGATATCGGCTTGAAGCCTGGAATGGCGAGTGCTTTTGGCGTCTACTGCATGATCTGAGCATACGGTCACGGGATCTTATTAAAACCACTGGCTTCATCATTACTTGTGCAGCTATATTTCTTAAATTAAAAGAAATATTATATTTTACACATTTTTAAAATAACCCAGAAAGATTCCTACCTGTATATTACCTAAAAGCACGTTGACGGAGGAAAGTGATTCCGGTCGTAGCAGACCCGCTTGGCTTGAGGTATCGACTGACGTCTATCGCTGTTCCGTCCTATCCAAGTCGACCCTTCTAGCCCCACTCTCCGCCTGATCCATCGACGTGCGTCGAATTAAGAGCAGGAAGCAGTATTAAGGGCCGGAACGGTCGTACCGGGAATTAGCGAAAAGCACTTTGGTGACACTTCCCCCCCCCCCACGGAAAACAAAAATCCAAAGGATTTTTGTGTCTAAATTCCCTATTCTATTCTCTAATATAAAAAAAAAACTCTTTTGGGTTTAATAAAAAATAAAAATATACAATTAAAAAGCTGCATTATTTTTCGACAAAGTGGCGTCATTTTAGAACGTGTGTTAATTTTTTAACTTCAGGTCGTCGAAAGTTTAATAAAAATTGGATTATTATGGAAATACCGTGTTCTCAGGACTCCCCGAAGACTCTTATCCAGAAATTTGGTGAAAAAGTAGAATATGAGTTCTCCAGACAGGACAGTACACCTACACCCCAATGGCCCCAAATTCAAGCATTAGTTAACCTCTTAAAAAGCATTGAAAACATTAACATTGCGAAAAGTCTCAGTTTAGCAGGAAAGAGAATGTTTATCCAAGATTTAATAAAGTATATCGAACTTGTGATGTGTTTCTTGTCAAGCCATGGAGAGGCGGAATATAGGAAGCAATTAAATTATGCACATACTTGTCTAAACTGGATACCTGATATATTTGGAACGGTTGATTTAAAAAATATTTTTGTTCAAGAAGCTACAATTAAAATGCTAGATTTGTTTATGTGTGGAAATTTTAATTTGGTAAGCAGAGGTCGTTATTGTCCTTGTATAATGATACCGCTGGATCATCCAAAAGGAGCGTCCGTATTGAAGTTGCCGATGGCATAATTTTTCATATGTACAAATTATTGGATTGCTTGGCTACGCATGGAGATTATGTAGTGCAGTCTGACATGCTGGAAACGCTTTTCATAATGTGGGGACGTAGAATTAGAAATTATAAGGACAAAGATTAAGAGCTCTTGCCTGGTTCTGAAGATTTAGGAAAAGCTTTAGCCACAGATATATCAGTTAAGCAATTTGACAGATGTAAGACCATGGCTGAATAAATTCAATCAGGATTCACCGTATATTTTTTCAATTGGCTGCAAGAAGGTTATGTTCGGCGATTATGTCTGTCCCACACCAGAGGTGCAGGAAACTGTTAAAGTGTGGGTAGACTAACTTGAAGGAGCCTGTGATGAGTTTCTACAGCCAATGTTCTAGTTCAGATATCTGGATTCGAATATCTATTTTAGCCAAGGACGTTAGAAAAACTGAAGTAAAAAGACCTCTGGGAGCACAGGAATGTACTGTTGTGTTTTCCATGACGAAGTCTTGCATAAGAGAGAACCCTCACTTTCAAGAACACTATAACAAACTAGATAAAAATTTAAAACTAATAATTGACAATGACGAAAAAGAGAAGATCACAAAGTTAATAACAACTGTGTTGCCTCAAGTTTTCAAAGATTCGTTTTCGCATGCGTCGGATAAAATAGCGACAAAACCAAAGAACGTTTACAAGCCTTTAGGGATTAGGATATCAAAGAGTCGATCGTGTACTTCCGTTGTGTCGGTAGCAACTTCCAGAAGTAAGAGCGATGGAGCTTCAGTAGAAGTAGTCAAAGTTTCAGGTGCTTATCCAGAGCGACTACTTTCATTACCTGTATGGTCAGATGTAGCAACTTCCGTTTCTAGAAGTAAAAGCGACGGAGCTTCAGTAGAAGGAGTAAAAGTTTCAAGTACTTATTCAAAGCGAATAGTTTCATCACCTGTATTGTCACCAAATTGCTTTTCGCTAATTCCCGGTACGACCGGTCCGGTCCCTTAATACTGCTTCCTGCTCTTAATTCGACGCACGTCGATGGATCAGGCGGAGAGTGGGGCTAGAAGGGTCGACTTGGATAGGACGGAACAGCGATAGACGTCAGTCGATACCTCAAGCCAAGCGGGTCTGCTACGACCAGAACCACTTTCCTCCGTCAACGTGCTTTTAGGTAATATACAGGTAGGAATCTTTCTGAGTTATTTTAAAAATGTGTAAAATATATTTCTTTTAATTTAATAAATATAGCTGCACAAGTAATGATGAAGCCAGTGGTTTTAATAAGATCCCGTGACCGTATGCTCAGATAATGCAGTAGACGCCAAAAGCACTCGCCATTCCAGGCTCCAAGCCGATATCTAAGTTGCGAGTGTAACAGACTTTTCCAGACTTCCTATTCGTAGTGAAGCACCAACAGCTCTTGTCAGTGATAGCGATTCGGATGTTTTTCAATCATTCACGTCATCAGTGAACGGCCAGGAAATAGAACAACCAAAGGTGCAAGATAACATTGTTACATCAAGTCACGAAGGCGATAAGCTATCACCGAGGATTGAAATTTTATCGGCTAATCAAGACCAAAAGGACCATTTGGAAAAAGACATAAGTAGTACTCTTAATGCAAAAAATATAGAACCAGCTGAATTATCTGAAAATGAAGGCGACGCGAAAGTAAGTGTAGTCAAGAAAGGGAAAAATGGTAGAAGTAAAAAGAAACCAAAGAAGTCGAAACCTAAAATCAAAAAGAATGATCATCCGGAACCAGAACCTACTACTCCCTCAGATGAGGATGGTTTACATCATGTAATGCCCGGCGCCTCCACCAAGATTGTCACGGGAGCTTATTTAAACCACTGGCTTCATCATTAATTGTGGAGCTATATGTATTAAATTAAAAGAAATATTATATTTTACACATTTAAAATAACCCAGAAAGAATCCTACCTGTATATTGCCTAAAAGCACGTGGACGGAGGAAAGTGGTTCTGGTCGTAGCAGACCCGCTTGGCTTGAGGTATCCACTGACGTCTATCGCTGTTCCGTCCTATCCAAGTCGACCCTTCTAGCCGCACTCTCCGCCTGATCCATCGACGTGCGTCGAATTAAGAGCAGGAAGCAGTATTAAGGGCCGGAACGGTCGTACCGGGAATTAGCGAAAAGCAATTTGGTGACAATATGTATATTTTTAGATAAGTTTAGAAAGTTTACCATGGAGGCATTTTACACTTTTTAGAATCTTAACTAGTTGACTGGCAAATACAAATATTAAAATAGGATAATAAAAAAGTTGTGAAACAGTTCCATTAATGACTACCAAAAAGAATATAAACTGATGCTCTGAAATGCGACTTTTTTAGTGTGATTAATTGTTAATACGAGCTATGTTTAGAAAATTACTAAGGTGATCCAAGGGGAGAAACAGCAACCTTGCAGATGTCTTATTTTTACACTAGCCAAGCTAAATTATTAAGAGTTTGAGCATCTCAATATAAACATTTATACAATATAGGTAATCAGTCAGCAACTTATAGGTAGGTTAAAGATATTTACAACTATGTATAAAAATTAAATCTAGTCTTTGTCCACAATTCACAAAAATACTTATTTATATACATTTAATAAAGTAAACTGTTACAATAGACAACCTTAAACATACGACGAGTATAAAACATTTTGTTCCAAAATTATTTTTTAATAGCAAAAAGTGAAAATAAAAATAATTCTATATCTAGTGTGTGCGTTGGTTATTTCTAAAACAAATTTTTAATCAGTCCTTTTTCCAGTAGTTCTAGGCATACCATTTTTAGTAAGCAAATTGTTAAGGTGTGTCCAGACATGTAACAAAAGCTCGTCGCGAACCCCGTCGCGAACGCCGCCGCGAACAGGTGCAGGCGGCATGCCGTATCAACATAGCGTAACAACACCAATAATAAATTGTTCGCGACGGGCTTTTGTTACATGTCTCGACCCACCTTTAGGTGTAAAAATTCAACATCAACAAAGAATTAAATAAAAAGTATAAAATGAAGTATTTTTTAATTGCCATGCAAAAAAGATGAAGCACAGTGTAATTATATTTTTAAGTCATCTTTGGCTTCATCCTGACACTCATGACTTAAATAGTAATTATAAACTATATATTTTTTATCCAAGCTAAAAAATCAAGCTGTTTTTAACTACATTTGAAAAATAAAAACATTTTTAAAAAGGGGGAAATGTATTAAATATCATTAGTTTGGCCAAGCTATTTACTGATTTATTACTTTAACACTGGACTGTGCACGTTTTAAAAACAAAAATAGTATTTTAAACCAAGTATAGAATTAAATGGGAATTAATTTTTAAATTGCTTATGAAAGTATTAAATTAGAATTGGAATAGTTATATCTTCAGCATTCTTAAAAAACATCAGGGATAGTTAAATATTTCCTGCATTAAAAACATAATGCATTAACATTGAGTATATTTACAAAAACATATAAGGTTTGTTCCCACAAAGAGTCCGTGATCGGGCTTCGACCAGAAATAGAGTTGCCCAGATAAATATTACATATTGCCCAGCGACAGGCGTTTAGTGTATTTAACTGGCTGATTGTTTCTGATGGTCAGAAAACTGTACTCACTGCTTGTGGGAACAGACCTATTAAGGAGGGCAAAGGGCGATTTCTCATATTACAGATTTGTAACTTAATTTACTTAAATTATGGAAAATTACAATCTTTGCATTTGTTACAAAGTATATAAGGTTTATAAATTAAACTCATGAAACTGCCAACAGTATTTTCTTTTTGTTATTTTTTGTCTGTTATTCATCTCAGAAATTGGTCGGATTAATAGTTCTAAAAAATGTACACTGACAAATAAGCCCAACTAAATTTAATTTTTTATATAAATATTTATAGGTGTATACACCATCATATTAGCCTTCGCATTTTTTTGAACAGGAAGGCTTTGGGTAAGCAGGAAACAAGAAATTGAATTTTAATATCCATGCCGATATCATGGGGCTCATATCATTTCTCTCCGTGAGTAGTTAGTACTGTTTTTTTAAAACGATTGTAAAAAAGGCGGATGAAGCTACGACTGAATAGAAGAAATACATATAAATACACTAACCTTCTAATTCCTGTTGTTAAACACAAAACACAAAATACTTGATTTTAAGGTGTTTTACTAAAGCCAAAGTTTGGTGCATTTACAAGTCAATTAAAAAAATCGAAATTCGCCTGATCCGCTTAACGCGAGCATGATATGAACCAGTTGTCAGTTTCATCGTTGCTTTTACTCGTCAGTACGAAATCCTAAGGATCATCAGGTTAGCATGTTCGCTTGCCAATTTACGGATATAAAATTAAAATATTTAAACTTGGGCATAATTTTTTTTATTTAAGTTACAAATAAAAAAGACAATGAGGATTAAACAACTTTGCAAAAATATTTTCAGCTTCATTAACAAACAAAAATGTATTAACGGAACTTGTTTTACCTAATTCTTACACTGGTCAAAAGTTTTGGCCGCGGAAAAAATAGATTAAGATCGTAGTACTTTGTATGCTAAACTAGCATCTCCTTTTACAATTTTCACATAGAGTTTTATAGTAATAGACAGTTAAATTGCACGAAACTGGGTATTGACTACTGTTAAAGCACTACCGCCTCACCAGGTGAAGTAACTGATGCACTACGTCACCTAATTTTTCTACAGAGATATACACATGTTTTTTTGTATACAATTTTATCCAGATTATAACCTATAACTGTGTTGTTTTACTGTCGGCCTTAGTTACAATTCATTTTTATCTATTAGGACTACTTTATTTTATTTCCCAGAGTTGCTAGAGTTTACAGTACAGCTATATGATTTTCGGCTTTAGTTGCTATAAAGTAATATACTTAGCAAATAATAGAAATAACGTGAAAGTTTATTGAATATTCATAACCATGTAGCATCATGTGTGTTAGCAAAGAATTGCACCAAATCTAATCACCGGACGCCTATGGTCACACATTAAAGACAAACAGAATGAAGTTTAGTCCTGTATGCTCTTTTCTGAAACATAATTATTCTTTGAATATATCTTTTATTGGTCATCCCAGACACATTATATTATATAATATAAAAAATGAATATGAACAGCTCTGCTATTTCTATTTATCGGAAACTATTTCAGTGTGAAGCTAAAAAGCTTCAATTGAAAAAGGAAATATATTTGAGACCACGTAAAGCCAAAAATCATTTACTTACACTTCTTTACGTTTATACTGCCAGTTAGTAATAAAATAAATGACAAATATGCATGCAGTTTTGTGAAATGTGGTCGCTTGTTATTTGGAAACTTGATGTGAGAGAGAAATTATTATAAAAGCTGACCTTGACTAAAAAAGCACTGAGAAGCACTACAAAATCTGCCTACGCTTGTTTGAAAATTGTGTTAGTGTTAAGTGTTATTTTTAAAAATGTCCTCTATAAATAATGATATTTTTGCGAGGGTTTCAAATTTAAATAAATGAAAAATTAATATCCCACATCTTTTACTACTTTATTTAAGTTTAAGAAATTCTGATTCTAAGTTGAGTATTATATCAATGGTTAATATCAATGCTGCAGCTTAATAAGCAGGAATTCCAATCGAACTAGTATAATTAAATAAATAATATAAATGTCCTAAAAGTTATAGGTTTCTTAATCATGTAAAAAATGACGTGTTGGCAGAAAGGCCACTTGTGGACTGGTTACAATGAAAGTTTTAAGGAGTTTTAGTTTTAAGCTTGTATTAAGGTAAAACGCATCTATTTTTAAAGAAATACAGAATTGGAAAATCTATGGTAAATTAAATGCTTCTCAGGCCACAGACACCTTCCCCGCGCAGAATAGTTACTTTTTATTCAATCATATAATTCTTTGCTACTACAGATACTCTAGCAAAACAACCGATCCTCTGTACTCTGCAATTCAAAAGTCAATGTAAGCCTGATATTTTACATCTTTTTATTTTACGTTGTCCAAAAATAATGGAAAATGTTATAACCAAAAAAAAAGATCAAGTTATTGCCACATTTACTATGTTCAACTCATAAGCTGAAAAAATATTAAGGAAACACCAGTCATAAAATTAAATGCAGACGTCGTACAACCTGAGTATTTATGGAATCTCTGATCAATCAATCAACATTTAAAATTTAAAGACATCCTAAAAGTCTATCATAAGCAGGAGTACAGGATAGTGTATAAATAAATTCTATTAACAAAGTTTGTTAAACAAACGGTTATGCACAGACTAAATAAGTAACTAATTTCAAGGCGCTTAAAATAGTTCAAAAATAGCTAATATACCTACTATCTGGATGTAGACTGAAGTACAGTTAAAGTCGTGGTCTTGTAAACAGAAATAGTTATTTTTATTTATCAATAAATCTAAAAAATACAATTTCTTTTAATACAAAGTGTTGTTGATTCTAAACATTACTACATAAATATAAAGCATAATATGAAGCAGTATAATCCCAGTAGGGAATTATTGTAACCAATTATTATTTTCATCTCCAACAAACAATTTTTTAAACACAGACTTGCTCACCACCCCGTCATGGCAACAGGGTTAATGCGTTCGTTGCTAGGACTGAGAGAGCCGAGTCAAAAAGACGACGGGGTAAGGTTAATGAAGGTAGAGCTACAAAGAGGTCCAGAGCTTTTCTCCTGTACAGACGCACAGGGTTAAGACGGGAAGACGTGTAGACGAGTTAATTAAATGTTATTAAGACGATTTATAGTGTTCAGAATGGTTTGTGACTGCTGTTGCTATGCTGTACAAAATGCCGTTCTCGTAAGAACCAATTACTAGTTTTATTATATTGTACATTATTAAATTATCCAGGTCTATTTATTTATCCTTAGACAATATAAAAACGTACATTATTAATAACTGGCCTAAATGCTAGTACAAAATGATGTCCACTACATTGAGGCCATATTATATTAGTAGTAGCTTATACTTAATAATATTAGTAGTATATTTATATCGTTTTTTGAAAATTTGTTTCTTCAACATTATTGCAAATCAACAAAGTTTATAGCAAAAGAAAATGTATTTTTTTAATGCTGTTCAATAAAAAAAAATAGTATGCCTCTTCTTTACACCTACCTCGACCTTAACAAGACTATTTGTTGTGTATAATATATTTGCAAAGATATTTTTTTAAATTAAGAGGACACTATAGTAGTAACAAACTGTTTAAAGTAACAATATAGACATACAACAAGAAAAATTCATTTATGTGGTGGTGGAGGTCAGTAAAAGAAATTATCTAATGTACACGCTTTTTAAATTGTACCTTATTTACCTAAGAATATTATAAAGTAAGGCACGGAAAACCTTTCCATTTGTTCTCTAATTATTGACTTTGGCAGTGGAAAATAATTTGCTATTAAATTAAAAATACTATTGCAAGCAACTAGGCGTAAGAAAATATGTACATACTACTACTGCTGCTTTTAGAAATTAGGCAGGTGTGTTCTTCCACCAGCCGACATTCACTATTATTAGTGTTGTTTGAAAATCCATATATTTACATGGCCACAGGATGATGGTCATGCTATTAAAATACTGTGCGGATTGTGTGATATATTCCTTGTACATTATACCCTTTACACGTAGGCCTCTACGCGTCTTCTTTTTAGACTGTTGAAAAATACTTTCCAACTGTGTACGGTTTTTCCAAAACCGGACCAAATCCAAACACTAGACGTAATGCCCACTATCATGGTCATTAGATACTTTAGCATAAAAGCTTCAAAACGGGGATAACTTTTTACTTGTTTTCCACCTAAAAATTAAAAAAAGATTTATTGTTATTTTTATTCTCAGTATATAAGTTGGTTTAATGTTGTTTATTATATATATATATATATATATATATATATATATATATATATATATATATATATATATATATATATATATATATATATACATATATTTGAACGTAGACTTTCACGGATGGAGAAATGTGAAGAAATATTGATCCGGAAGTACATCCGTTCGTTTGTTAAATTCCTATTGGACGTTTCGCCAAGGTCTCACTTGGCATTATCAATGCTTACTCGTTGCTGTCAAGTCGTAAACTGATCATATATATATGTTTGAACGTAGACTTTCACGGATGGAGAAATGTGAAGAAATATTGATCCGGGAGTACATCCGTTCGTTTGTTAAATTCCTATTGGAATCTGGCAGACGTTTCGCCAAGGTCTCGCTTGGCATTATCAATGCTTACTCGTTGCTGTTAAGTCGTAAACTGATGAATCTTTGTCGTGACTCTCGATATATATAGCCAGCGCCGGAGGTTGTACCGGTTCTGGTTGGCTGGCGTTGGCTCCGCCCCCTCAGTCGTTGCTTCGTTGGCTGTTTGTTGTGATGTGGTTGCGAGTTGATGCGCTTCGGCTTGCCGTTTTACTAATGTCTTCCATGTACCGGACAAATGCAGAGCGTCATCCCTTTTGTTTAGATGACCGGTCTTTTCTATTTCAATGGCTTCTCGTATTATTCTAGTTTTGCAGTTTTCGACGTTTGCCAGTTGTCTGCAGCTATCAAAGTTGATTTTGTGTCCTGTTTGATGTTGATGTTGAAACAGGGCCGATGTAGTTTGTTTGTTTCTGATAGCCAGTTTGTGTTCTTCTAACCTGGCTGAAATTCGTCTGTTGGTTTGTCCGACGTACATTTTATTGCAGGTACCGCATGCTACACTATACACACCTTGGTTTTCTAGTTTAATTTTCTGTTTTGGATTTTTTAATGTTGTTCTTATGGTTTGATGTGGTTTATATACAGTGGATATATTATGCTTACGAAGAATGCGACCAATCCTATCAGTAGTTCCTTTAATGTATGGCAATATGGTTTTTGGTCTGCTTTCCGAGTCTTCCTGTTGTTTCTGTCTTGGATGCTGTTGCAGTTCTATTGCTTTTCTAATTGTGTTGTCTTTATAACCATTCTGTTTTAGAGCAGTGGTTATCTTTTCTAGCTCATGAGGTCTGTTGTTGTCGCTGGTGAGCCGGATGGATCTGGAGATCAGCGTGTTTGCTACTGCCTGTATTTGTGATGGGTGGTGATGTGATTCGGCATTCAAGTATCTATTGGTGTGAGTTGGTTTCCTGTATACCGTGTGTTCTAGTCGTCCATGTTCATTTTTAAATACATGCACATCTAGGAAAGGAAGCCGATTGTTTTCTTCGAGCTCTAGTGTGAATTGGATTCGTGGGTGTATCGAATTTAGATGGTCTAAAAATTTCAGAAGTTCCTCTTTGCCAAAGGACCAAACAACAAAAACATCGCCGACGTATCTAATCCATAGTTTTGGCTTAAGATTCGCTAACTCAAGAGCTTTCTTTTCGAAATACACCATAAAAAGATTGGCTACTGCAGGTGACAGTGAAGATCCCATTGCTGCTCCATCAATCTGTCTGTATATTTGTCCATCGTACATGAAATAGGCGTTTTGTAGGCAGTGTGTTGACAGTTCTATTATGTGCGTCGGGAGCTGTTCATTATCTGCTATTTGTTGCAGTGCTTCATTTACTGGTATGCTTGGGTACAGAGATTTGACGTCGAAACTTGCGATGATGTCGTGCTGATCTATGGTGAGGGAGTCTATAATATGGGTGAATTCTTCAGAGTTTTTAACATAAGAATCTGCTTTTTCAACTATGGGTTGCAGTATACTGGCCAGGTATTTCTCTAAATTATGTGTAGGAGAGTTGAAAGCGCTGACAATTGGTCGTAAAGGTGCTCCGTCTTTGTGGATTTTTGGGAGACCGTAGAATTTTGGGCATCGACTCGATTTTTCTCTAGGAATGAGCTTCTGTTTAATATCTTCGTCTATGGGTGATCCTATAATTTTAGACTTCGTTGTTTTCTCCAAATATGTTGTAGGGTCTCTGGAGACGGTTTGTAGCTTGGATCGTTTAGGAGTTGTTTCATTTTTGTGTTGTAGTCCTCAGAATTCACAACTTTCACGAAACTCTCCTATCACACTAAATCTAGGAGAACACAAGCCATACTGGACAAAGCAAGCACCGCTCTACTAAAGGAACAAATAAGACGAACCCGTCATGAAGTAAGCGATATCGAAGGACAACTTTACAAACTTCACCTAAGCCTTAGCCGCCAAATTCATCAAACGCTGTGGGACCGTCTTGAGCTCCTAACGCACTGGCGCACCGAAGCTGATAAACAATTAACATCCGAAAAACTTCAGAAAAAGCTAGAAAATCTGCAAGCAAACTCTAGAAGACAACCACAACGGCCAGTGTCGAACAACAGCCATAAGGTCCACAACATATCAAAATACCAGCTCTCCGACGCCGAAACAAGTGTTCTAAGCAAAGGATTTAACTATGCAGTTGCCCCAAGAAGAATACCTATGGAAGATATTATCTCTAACGTCGAAACAAGCCTATCAACTTTAAACGAACAAACGGCGGAGCAAGTACGACAAGATGTCACGACGATCCTGAAGTCTTCCAAACCACCTCAACCTAATCTAAGTCACCAGGAGAAACAAGCTCTCAAGAAACTGAATATGGCTGAAAACATCACTATTCTGCCAGCCGATAAAGGAAATACCACTGTCATCATGAATTCTGAGGACTACAACACAAAAATGAAACAACTCCTAAACGATCCAAGCTACAAACCTGTCTCCAGAGACCCTACAACATATTTGGAAAACACAACGAAGTCTAAAATTATAAGATCACCCATAGACGAAGATATTAAACAGAAGCTCATTCCTAGAGAAAAATCGAGTCGATGCCCAAAATTCTACGGTCTCCCAAAAATCCACAAAGACGGAGCACCTTTACGACCAATTGTCAGCGCTTTCAACTCTCCTACACATAATTTAGAGAAATACCTGGCTAGTATACTGCAACCCATAGTTGAAAAAGCAGATTCTTATGTTAAAAACTCTGAAGAATTCACCCATATTATAGACTCCCTCACCATAGATCAGCACGACATCATCGCAAGTTTCGACGTCAAATCTCTGTACCCAAGCATACCAGTAAATGAAGCACTGCAACAAATAGCAGATAATGAACAGCTCCCGACGCACATAATAGAACTGTCAACACACTGCCTACAAAACGCCTATTTCATGTACGATGGACAAATATACAGACAGATTGATGGAGCAGCAATGGGGTCTTCACTGTCACCTGCAGTAGCCAATCTTTTTATGGTGTATTTCGAAAAGAAAGCTCTTGAGTTAGCGAATCTTAAGCCAAAACTATGGATTAGATACGTCGACGATGTTTTTGTTGTTTGGTCCTTTGGCAAAGAGGAACTTCTGAAATTTTTAGACCATCTAAATTCGATACACCCACGAATCCAATTCACACTTGGGCTCGAAGAAAACAATCGACTTCCTTTCCTAGATGTGCATGTATTTAAAAATGAACATGGACGACTAGAACACTCGGTATACAGGAAACCAACTCACACCAATAGATACTTGAATGCCGAATCACATCACGACCCATCACAAATACAGGCAGTAGCAAACACGCTGATCTCCAGATCCATCCGGCTCACCAGCAACAACAACAGACCTCATGAGCTAGAAAAGATAACCACTGCTCTAAAACAGAATGACAACACAATTAGAAAAGCAATAGAACTGCAACAGCATCCAAGACAGAAACAACAGGAAGACTCGGAAAGCAGACCAAAAACCATACATTAAAGGAACTACTGATAGGATTGGTCGCATTCTTCGTAAGCATAATATATCCACTGTATATAAACCACATCAAACCATAAGAACAACATTAAAAAATCCAAAACAGAAAATTAAATCAGAAAACCAAGGTGTGTATAGTGTAGCATGCGGTACCTGCAATAAAATGTACGTCGGACAAACCAACAAACGAATTTCAGCCAGGTTAGAAGAACACAAACTGGCTATCAGAAACAAACAAACTACATCGGCCCTGTTTCAACATCAACATCAAACAGGACACAAAATCAACTTTGATAGCTGCAGACAACTGGCAAACGTCGAAAACTACAAAACTAGAATAAAACGAGAAGCCATTGAAATAGAAAAGACCGGTCATCTAAACAAAAGGGATGACGCTCTGCATTTGTCCGGTACATGGAAGACAATAGTAAAACGGCAAGCCGAAGCCCATCAACTCGCAACCACATCACAACAAACAGCCAACGAAGCAACGACTGAGGGGGCGGAGCCAACGCCAGCCAACCAGAACCGCTACAACCTCCGGCGCAGGCTATAACTATCGAGAGTCACGACAAAGATTCATCAGTTTACGACTTAACAGCCACGAGTAAGCATTGATAATGCCAAGTGAGACCTTGGCGAAACATCTGCCAGATTCCAATAGGAATTTAACAAACGAACGGATGTACTCCCGGATCAATATTTCTTCACATTTCTCCATCCGTGAAAGTCTACCTTCAAACATATATATATATATATATATATATATATATATATATATATATATATATATATATATATATATATATATATATATATATATATATATATATATATATATATATATATATATATATATATATATAGTTTATGGTTTGATTTGTTTCTTGGATCCTTATATATATTTTTTTATTTGAGGGTTTTTTAATCCCGGGGAAAGATTATACAAAGGGTATAGCAGGATAAGCATGACGAGTTGGCCCCCAAATGGCAACCTATATCGAAACTTATGTTATATCATCGGCTTGCTGTACGAACACGATTTATATAAGTTTCGCCGCCGGACTCCGCTTTGACCTTGAGATATGGACAAAAATGACCGCACGCATGACTATCGTTCAAAGAGGCATATCTTGAAAACTAACTAAGCTAGAGAGGTAAAACCAACGCGAGGCCTCAGGTAACCTTACAGAGTATATTCTATATTTTTTTTAGATTTAACGAATAATTACGCATAGTTTTAAAACAATAAAGAAAAAAATTATAAATTTTTTTTTCGTGTTCCTTCTGACTTACAATCACTAAAATAATATATGTTGTAATCCTTTATGTGCACTAGTACCCATAAAAATTGCGTTAGAAAAAACTTGGTGCAACACTTCGAAAAAAAAAATTCACCGCGCACTACATAATATAACGATACACACTTGACATAGGACACATATAGACATGTTTATGAATTGAAATTATTGGTAAAAAAGAAATAAAAAACCAGAGCCAATGTTTAATATTAGTTATTATTATTATTATTATTATTATTATTATTAAAATTTTTGTATTGATTAAATTATAAGGAAACAACAATCTTCATCACCATCGCTATTGTAATTAACTACAACTGGAATATTTTGAGTCACAAATATCTTTGTTAGTACCTGATAAGTATTAAATTACAGCTGCCGCATGAGAACAGCATCCCACTGTGCGGTTGCCGTTCAATGATGCGTTTCAATATGTTTGCCATTCAAATGCATTTGACCTACTTGACTCTCTGCGTTCAAGCTCAAGATTCTATTCACAGTCTCTTATCACTTTTCACAGACTCTATCTTATTTGGCCGAATTATTGGACGATAAAAACAATCTTTCAATACAACATGTAAAATCAGTACCCCATATGATCAAAGCAGAAGTCAAATCAAGACATACCAGTGGCGGCTCGTGAGTTATTCAACAGGGTCGGCAAAATTTTAATCTGACAAACTCAAGGATTTACTGGGTTTTTGCCCCTCAGAAAGTATGAAAAAATATATACCTAATATTTTTTTCATGTGTGTCATCATAGGAGCAATAGGTTTTTAAGGGCCTAAGTTTTTTTAAATATTTCTTTATGTATTTTGTGTTTTTTTTTGGGTATATTTATTTATTTTTTTTAGCTACATTGCAAACAAAAAAAAAGTGATATTAAATTAAGATTACATTGACATTAATAAAACACCAAGAGAATCAAAGTCATGTATTCCCAAATTAAGAACATCGTGTTCTTGAACAAAGACGATGATCTTAATTCAAGAGTAGCGGTCTTGGTTCAAAAGTAGGAGGACTTAATTTAAGAATACGGTGATGTTAGCATAGTTCCATGAGTAATATCCCTAATTTTAAGAACACTTGTTTTCTGTGTAGGTATATTGTGTTAATACAATAGAGATTAACTTTGAAAATTTTGAAATTTTATAAATGTTTATAAATTAATTCCATTCGTCTATTTTTTGACGTAGCAAAATGATAAATAACATCATCGTAGAATTCCTGTGTTTTCTGTATTTTTTTCAATAAAGATTTTTCTATTGCGATTGACGACAAATTGGTTAACCGTTCTTGCTTCATAGTATTACGCGCGTAAGTTTTAATACGTTTTAAGCACGAAAAATCGCGCTCATTTGATGCCGATGTTGGCGCTAAAGACAGAATTAAAGAAACCAATTTAAACATTTCGGGAACAGTGTTTGTCAGCTGGTTTGAATAAATAAACATATACATTTCAAGTAACTTTTCCCAATTTCCAAATATTTCTTGATCCGCATATAATACTCTTAATTCATTTTCCAATTTTGTGTTATTAAAAAAGGTGGGATAACATGTTAATAAACTATCCATTAAGTACTTGGGAAAATCTGTAGCGAAATCTGCAAATTTAGTTTTCTCAAAAAGATTAAAGAACTTTAGATGTTCAAAATTTGCAAAGCGAGTCTCTAATTGCATAATTACAGTATCAATGATTTCAAAAAACAGACGCCTATACGGATTTTCGCTTGGTTCGCTACGTTTCTGTCTTTTTGTGGGGAGCTCCGCGACGTCTAAGAGATCTTTAATATCACTTAATATAAATTCTAAGTGATAATCTTCTTGACGATATGTTTTAAGGGTTTCTATGAGTTTGGTTATTCTTCTTTGAGAGTAAACAATATCGGTAGATTGATTCTGTAATATTTCAAAAACTACATCCGTATGAATAAAAATTTTTTTGAAAACGCTTAATAACACATTAAACTCAAAATCGCTTAATAGGGATTTTAAACCGACAGCTTCTCGTACTGAGATAGCGTCTTTTTCAAAATCATCCCCATTAATGATTTCTTCAAAAACTTCTAATAGCTGTCCGCGGAAGTCTGCTACGGTAGTCACTAGTCGGGATTTAAAATTCCATCGTGTCTGGCAAACACTTGGTAGTCTCTTTTTTAAAATGCGCTCTAAAACGTGGGTTCTTTTTGGGGAATTTGAAAAAAAAGCCGCAAATCCGCTTAAGTTGGCAAAAAAGATTCTACATTCCTTAATTTTTTTACAAGTATCTTGCAAAACTAAATTTAGCCGGTGGGCATGACAGTGAGTAAATAAAGCTTGCGGAGCAATGCTTTTAACTTTACTTTGTAGCCCGTTTAGTTCCCCCGACATAACAGCCGCGCCATCGTACGTTTGACCAACTAATTTATTGGGCAGATCAAAATCTGAAAATTTGTCTTTCAAAACAGTAAAAATATCTTCCGCTTTGTGACTTTTACTCACATCCCAAAATCCCAGAAATCTCTCGTAAACTTCGCCATTTAGTGCATACCTAACAACAATGGATAACTGAGAACAACACGATATATCTGTAGTTTCATCTACTTGCCAAGAAAAACAGCGTGCTTGTTTAAGCTCATTTTCAATTGTATTATTCAAAACATGGCTTATGCTTTCAATTATTTCATTTTGAATGGTTTTGGAAACTCCGCTAAATGTTTTTGAATTTGACAACAACTCCTGAAATTCTAGATCGTAAGCTTTTAGTAAATTTACAAGTTCCTTATAATTTCCCTGATTTAAACTATCTACCCTCTCATCGTGACCCCTGAATGGTAACTCCTGAGTTCCAAGGAAAATGGTTATATCAATTAATCGTCGCAAGAGAGCGTGATTTTTTTTAACCGCTTCATTATGTTGTTTAATATTCTCGCGTTCAGCGGTATTTAAAGCCGTGTAAATATTTTGTTTACCAAATAAATCTAATTTTAATTGGCTATACGTGTGCTCTTTTGATACATCGTGTTTTTGAAGTGCCCTAAATAAATCTTTCAAATTATCATACCCGCTTCTACTCCAAGGATTTTGATTTTGTCCAATGTTGTTTTTAGAGAAAAGTAGACACGCCCAACAAAAAAGTTTATTTTTGGCTTCACTTCCAGTAAGCCATTGGTATTTTTGATACCAGTTTACATTAAATGATCTATTTGGACCTTTCCCGCCAGACGCAGTATTTATTATTGAAGCCATTTTAGGCGTTGGACGGCCATTGTTTTTTACAATAATTTTTTCGTCATACGGTAGCGATGCGTCTTGCGATAAAAGTTCATTAACAATATCTTTACTTTTGGTAATACTTACAGTATGAGCTGCATTTGAAGCGGTTCCCTCCATTTTTTAAATACTTACGCTGTTACGCTTACTTTACCAAATTTTTCGAGCCGCCAAAAAATCACTTAAAATGTTTAAAGGTAAGTACGCACGGCACAGCACAAGACAGTAACACACAATAACTAAATTACTTAGGCACTAAATCAAGTGTTCACACTAAGGAAAATGCCGAAAATGGTACCGAAAGTACATAAAATCAGCAAAAAAAAGATTAAATCAATACCAATCAATTCACGCACAGGATGCACTGTCACTACTGTCAGATTGTCACCCTCAACCCCCATCAAAACAAATTTCCGCAGTTGCCAATATCGCATCATCATGGTTCTTGTGACCGTTGAAAATATAATTTTAAGAAAATAAACATTAAAAATCTAAACCACATCACAAAAAAACATTCAATAATATACACTACGTATTAAATTGTAATTAAATTAATATTTTCTATTATTCCAGAAGTACAAACAAGTTTTTTTTAACTTGATTGTATTGTATTAAAACTCAAATAAATTTTCCATGGATGAAAAAGTGCGCAAATTGGCAACCTGCGGCAGTTCTAAATCTGCCGCAACGGCCACTTGAAACCCCCTATTGAATAGTATTGAATATTTTAATAATGTATATTTGGTTGCCTGTTTAGGTAGATTTCTAGAGCGGCATGCCGCAGTGGACGTTTGTAATCTGTGAGAAGACCGGCTATTATTACTTTCGGCCGTAGTCATTGCCTAATATGGCGATGACCGACCGGTGAAAGAGTGCATAAGTTTGTAAATAGAAATAAACAGGTAAATTAAAAGGTGAATAACTGAACCATTGTTTTAAAAAAATAGTTAAAATTAAAAATATAGAAATTTTAAATATTGAATGAGAGATTTATTACTGCCTATTTTTCTCTATTTTACTGGGTCGGCACTGCCGACCCTGCCGCCCCTGGCGAGCCGCCACTGAGACATACAAATAGCAAAGTCTATCGTATTTTCATTGATTACATTTCTGACTATACTGATCACAACAGGATTCATCGTTATTGCAGCGATTGTCCTAACGGCAACCGCACAGTGGGATGCTGTTCTCATGAGGCAGCTGTAATTTATTATTTATCATATGGACGGTATTTATCCAGAATCTTGCGACCTGCTGATGTACTAACAAAGATATTTGTGACTCAAAATATTCCAGTTGTAAGTAATTACAATAGCGATGATGATTAACATTGTTTTTTTCCTTATAATTTAATTATCAAAAATGTTAATAATACTACTACCTAATATTAAACATTGGCTCTGGTTTTTTATTTCTTTTTTTTTATCAATAATTTCAATTCATAAACATGTCTATATGTGTCCTATGTCAAGTTTGTATCGTTATATTATGCAGTGCGCGGTGAATTTTATTTTTTTTCGAAGTGTTGCACCAAGTTTTTTCTAACGCAATTTTTATGGGTACTAGTGCACATAAAGGATTACAACATATATTATTTTAGTGATTGTAAGTCAGAGGGAACACGAAAAAAAAATTAATAATTTTTTTCTTTATTGTTTTAAAACTATGCGTAATTATTCGTTAAATCTAAAAAAAATATAGAATATACTCTGTAAGGTTACCTGAGGCCTCGCGTTGGTTTTACCTAGCTTAGTTAGTTTTCAAGATATGCCTCTTTGAAAGATAGTCATGCGTGCGGTCATTTTTGTCCATATCTCAAGGTCAAAGCGGAGTCCGGCGGCGAAACTTATATAAATCGTGTTCGTACAGCAGGCCGATGATATAACATAAGTTTCGATATAGGTTGCCATTTGGGGGCCAACTCGTCATGCTTATCCTGCTATACCCTTTACACATTATATTTACGTTTCGGTCGTATTCTTCGACCTTCATCAGAATTTTTTGTTCTGTTTTTTGAACGCTAAAAACCGCTTTATTAGTAATTTATTTACAATTAAAACATAAAAATATCCTACCTTCGAACGAAACTTCAGTGGTGCACTGGTAAACCATCACAAATTATATTTACATAGGAATAGTGACACAGACATAATTACAGTTAAAAACATTTAATTTATTAATATATATATATATATATATATATATATATATATATATATATATATATATATATATATATATATATATATATATATATACACATACATTCAATACATTCAGCACCATGTAGGTTCATTGGAGAACTGAGAACACGAAACGACAAGGAAATTTGCTATGGAATTTGTTTTTTGTTGTATTATTTTTTGTAATTTTATAGGCTTATTTTTAATATTATTGATTAACATTTTTTCTTTTAGAATTTTAATTGTTAATTAATGGCGTTATTGGCTTATTTTATTATGTTGTAATAGATTTTGCTTAGGTGTTTTGTATCGGTTTTGGAGTTTATACTGTTTTTTTTTTGTAAAAAATCAAAACAGTATAAACTCCAAAACCGATACAAAACACCTAAGCAAAATCTATTACAACATAATAAAATAAGCCAATAACGCCATTAATTAACAATTAAAATTCTAAAAGAAAAAATGTTAATCAATAATATTAAAAATAAGTCTATAAAATTACAAAAAATAATACAACAAAAAACAAATTCCATAGCAAATTTCCTTGTCGCTTCGTGTTCTCAGTTCTCCAATGAACCTATATGGTGCTGAATGTGACGTTGTTTTATATATATATATATATATATATATATATATATATATATATATATATATATATATATATATATATATATATATATATATATATATTATATATATATATATATATATATATATATATATATATATATATATATATATATATATATATATATATACAGGGTGTCCCACGACGAACTGCCGCGATCGATTATGGAAAAAGTATAAATAGCAAAGATCTGAAAATTTGGTAACATACTAATGTCAATGGGGGCAATTCGGCTAAAATATTTTCAAAATGGTGTCACTTCCGGTTGTACCGGAAGTAGATATCAACTTGCTTATTTTAAATGGAACACCCTATATATTATTTAATTTTCGGATTTTACGTAAAATTCTAATCGCATTTCATGTATAATCTCCTATACCTAACTCTAACCGTTTTTGACATATTTCAAATTTTATGCCAAAAATGACGTTTGCAGGCCGAAAAATAATTATCGATTTTTCCTACATGAATGCCTTTATGATTTAATTGGGGTTGGTTTCCTTGTGGAAGGGGATCTACTTTAGTAGACTGTGTTGATAATTTGGTAATAAATAAATACAGGGTGATCAAAAACTAACATTAAAAATGAAATTGAAAAAATCGTTAAAAGTCATTTTTTTCAAATGGAAGCCCCCTATTTTTATAATTTTACCCTACTCAGCATTAAAAATAAGGGTAACTTTGTATAAGGTTGTCTATTCCGAAAATCGATAGTTTTAGAAAAAATGGTAGTTTAACATTTTTCTATTGTAAAAATCATATACGGTTTTCAAGTTTTGTTATTAGTTGGCCATGACCGCGAGGCGCGGACAAAAAAAAACACTCGAGCACTACAGAAATGTCATTATTTCTTGCCATTTGACAATTATTGATAATAATCATGCCAGGACGATTAAATTATACAAACGAAGATTATTTAAATTTGTTTATTATCTATGGGGAATGTAACAAAGTTTTATCAGTAACATGCGAGACATTTGCTGACAGATATCCAGATAAACAGAAACCGTCACGGAACAGTGTTAAACGAATAATGGAAAATTTCAAAAATTCAGGAAAACAACTTATTTTAATAAATGTTCAAAATTTCCACCATGAGCTTTCAACAGAATTCTATGGATTGAGCTCTTTGAGATTCCTGTTTGTAGAGCCACTTGTCTTAATGCTGTCATAGGATATGCCGCAAACTATCCCAAAATTGCAATTTCGACATTTTCATCATTGAGAATGGGTTTTCTTTTATGCATTTTTGCCTTAACAGTGCCAAAATTTTTGAAATTTTCCATTATTCGTTTAACACTGTTCCGTGACGGTTTCTGTTTATCTGGATATCTGTCAGCAAATGTCTCGCATGTTACTGATAAAACTTTGTTACATTCCCCATAGATAATAAACAAATTTAAATAATCTTCGTTTGTATAATTTAATCGTCCTGGCATGATTATTATCAATAATTGTCAAATGGCAAGAAATAATGACATTTCTGTAGTGCTCGAGTGTTTTTTTTTGTCCGCGCCTCGCGGTCATGGCCAACTAATAACAAAACTTGAAAACCGTATATGATTTTTACAATAGAAAAATGTTAAACTACCATTTTTTCTAAAACTATCGATTTTCGGAATAGACAACCTTATACAAAGTTACCCTTATTTTTAATGCTGAGTAGGGCAAAATTATAAAAATAGGGGGCTTCCATTTGAAAAAAATGACTTTTAACGATTTTTTCAATTTCATTTTTAATGTTAGTTTTTGATCACCCTGTATTTATTTATTACCAAATTATCAACACAGTCTACTAAAGTAGATCCCCTTCCACAAGGAAACCAACCCCAATTAAATCATAAAGGCATTCATGTAGGAAAAATCGATAATTATTTTTCGGCCTGCAAACGTCATTTTTGGCATAAAATTTGAAATATGTCAAAAACGGTTAGAGTTAGGTATAGGAGATTATACATGAAATGCGATTAGAATTTTACGTAAAATCCGAAAATTAAATAATATATAGGGTGTTCCATTTAAAATAAGCAAGTTGATATCTACTTCCGGTACAACCGGAAGTGACACCATTTTGAAAATATTTTAGCCGAATTGCCCCCATTGACATTAGTATGTTACCAAATTTTCAGATCTTTGCTATTTATACTTTTTCCATAATCGATCGCGGCAGTTCGTCGTGGGACACCCTGTATATATATATATATATATATATATATATATATATATATATATATATATATATATATATATATATATATATATATATATATATATATATATATATATATTAATAAATTAAATGTTTTTAACTGTAATTATGTCTGTGTCACTATTCCTATGTAAATATAATTTGTGATGGTTTACCAGTGCACCACTGAAGTTTCGTTCGAAGGTAGGATATTTTTAAGTTTTACTTGTAAATAAATTACTAATAAAGCGGTTTTTAGCGTTCAAAAAACAAAACAAAAAATTCTGATGAAGGTCGAAGAATACGACCGAAACGTAAATATAATGTGTATAAGAACCCACAAATTTGTATAATTTTTCCCCGGGATCCAAAAACCCAAGAACCCTCAAATAAATATATATACATATATATATATATATATATATATATATATATATATATATATATATATATATATATATATATATATATATATATATAGAGAGAGAGAGAGAGAGAGAGAGAGAGAGAGAATTATAATAGGGCATTAAAAGTTTCATTCATAAAGTTTTATTTATTTTTCGATATTTCCTCAAATAGGACCATAAAAATATAAAATAAATTGGCTATTCGACCGATTATATCTCAGAAACGAGTAGAGATATGAAATTTAAGTAAAGAACAAAAATCTCTTAGAATTTAACGAACTTTTGAAATATGATATTTTTAAGGTACCTGCCATCGAAAGGAACACACTTACACAACACTAACAAAACAGTAGGTATAGCCATTAATGAAAAAAACGTTCCCCTAACTCTTTTAAACATTTATTTTTCTTAACTATTTTCACATCTCATCTAGTCGCAGCTGGTTATATAAAATTACATCTCACACTTAATCTATAAATATCAAATACGACGCTTAAAAGAATCCACGGTATTTTTTACTACTAAAAATTTATTTATTTACTAAAAAGCACAACTCACTTAGGGTACTACGCCCAGGTTTAATTAAACAAGTTATTTGACATTCCGTCGCTGGAAAAACAAAGGGGCGTAACTCCGAAAACCCGAATTTCGAGTTATTGCCACCATACCTACCCCCAAGGTAATATTTATAACAATACAAAATGGCGTATATCTCTCTCTCTCTTATGGTTATCGTGATATTATAAATTATATAGGCGTAAGTCAGCCATATATGAAAATTTTCAAAAAAGTTAATAGACAAAAGGCGGCTCTCTTGTAAAATTCGATAACTCCGTAAATACATCTTTCTTTGCAGGAATATAAACATTCAGCATAAACCATTTAGTTACTAAACAACTTACACCAATGTACTGTAAATTATAACAGAAGAAGAAGGTTCAGTAACCAACGCAACGCAATACTGGCTTAATTTTCAATCGCTTCTCCTGAAAGATATGTTAAATGGAGTTATGCCCCCTGAGCCTTTCCAGCGACGATTCGTGACAAAGTATAGGCAACTCATAATACCACTTATTAATTATAGGTTGCCTATACTTTGTCACGAATGTCAAAACCTGTTTGAGAAAGAAAATAGAATAGGTTTTTTAAATCTGGGCGTATCCTAAGAGAGCTGTGCTTTGTAATACGTACATTTTTTGTTTTCAGTTTTTCAATAGTGCTGAATGTACGAAATACCCGTGGATTATTTTAAGGATTGTTTTTAATAAGTTAGTGGAACGTTTTTTATTAATTTCAACAGCTACTGTTTTGTTGGTGTTGTATAAGCGTGTTCCTTTCTAGAGGAGGTGAATTTTACAGAGATTTTACTTTAAAGTAACAAAAACATTAGTTTTCAGTTTTTAATAGTGCGGGTAGTGACAAAATACCGTGGAATCTTTTAAGTTTTGTGTTTAATTCGTTATTGGAATTTCTGTTAAGTGTTAATTATCTCTCAAGCGTTGGTTTCTTACATTAAATTAACGCTGTGACTAGAGTCCCGACTCGGGACCCAACTTCAGTCCCGAATACCGTCATCAAATTATGTCATTAGTGGTTTTGTCGGGACAGGCAAGGGCGTACCCAGCGAGGGGCAGGGAGGGGCAGCTGCCCCCCCCCCCCTAGAAGCCAAAATAGTCTATGATCTTCGCAAACCGAATTAGCACCCCGCCCCCTTTCCTGGGCAGCTGCACACTCCAAGAAGAAACCCTCCCCCCTAGAAGAAAAAGTAGTCTATGATCTTCGCAAACCGAATTCGCATCCTGCCCCCTTCCTTGAAAATAATATGAGTTGCCCCCCTCTAGTTCAGATCCTGGGCACGCCCTTGGGGACTGGTGTTCCGCCCCGACTCGGGACCCGCATCTGGTCCCGACGAAGGCTTTTGGGGTTATGTTCGAATAATGTTATTGTTATTAGAAAGTTGTATGGGGTTTAGTTTACTAGATAAATTAGTAGTAGGACGTTTAGATGACACAACTGGAAATGTATGTATACGCAAGTGTGTCTTTAATTTCTGCTAATGCTAATTTATAGGTGAGAACTTGGAGAAAAACTTTAGCTCTTATCGGATACCTATGTAAAGAATTGTATCCATCAATATGAAAACAGTATATATGTATATACTATGTTTTGGAAACGTGGTGCTAAACCTATTTCGTCGAATTACACCAAACGCCCAATTAAAAGCGAAATAATAAACAAATAAATAATAAAATAAAAAATTAAAAAATCAATAGTTAAACTTGACTGCATAGTGAACATAGTTTCTCATTCCAAACAATTTTCTTTCGTAACAGTTTTTTAAATTTTAAAAACAAGGTTGTTTGCTCTTACGTCAAATTCATATTTTATTACACACCTCGTATATGACTGATAAATTTTGATGTCTGATGATTTTATTAAATCATGCAGAACTTTTTATAGGGAGCAAGTTTTTTTCCGAAAAATTACTAATAGAAAAGATTTTCCTATGTAGCCAACTTAAGTAGACATAGATACTGTGACTGTGTATATCATGTTTGTAACTGGTGATTTAGGTGAATGTACGGTTCGTCTTATAAATTCGGGACCGGATGTGAGTCCCGAGTCAGGGCGCGGAAGACTAGTCCCGACAAAACTACTAATGACGTCATTTGACGACGTTGTTCGGGACTGAATGTGGGTTCCGAGTCGGGGCGGAACACCAGTCTCGACAAAACCACTAATGACGTAATTTGATGACGATACTCGGGACTGGAGTTGGGTCCCGAGTCGGGACTCTAGTCACAGCGTTAAATTAAAGGCTCTACTGAATTGCCCGTGTTTTTTGATATATTGGTATCTGTTAATTTTAAACAAACAAAGTAAGTGTATTTTAAAGGGATTTTACTACAAAGGTAACAATAACATTATTTATGCTGACTTATTATATAGAAAAATAATTGAAAGAATTGGCGACTTAATCGGTATCACGTGGTTCTTGCCAGTGGCGGGTACCGCTGGTTAGAGAAAGTTTGAGAGGCGATTACCAGCTTATTATTGCGAAGTGTTATTTATGAATATTTTTCTTCAATCTGAATGCATACCAGGATTTACCGGTTTCAATATATGCAGTGAATTTCATAACACCCTGTATATATCCATTGCTTACCTGTAATTGGGCAAGGTACGGAATATTTAGGATTATGACATATATCAGTCCACCAAGTTCTCATCCACTCGTCAAAGTATGTATTTTCATAAAATAAGCAGGCAATTACTAAAAAAAAGAGAATTAACAATTTTCATCACTTCACAATAAAAAAAAATTGTTAAAATCTGCATAATAAAATATTATTGAAGAAATACCTATAAGTGTGATGTTGGGTAATATCACGAACACTAGCTATTCAAAATTAAAAGAGAAAATGAAAACGGTTACCTACATACATATGCGCAAAATGACAAGAGTATGGTTAATAACTGAAATGTGAAAGACCGAAGGAGGAATGTTGTTAATACTCATAATTCCTGACGAGTCGAACAATACTTTTCGTTCACAAATTGTAATACCATCAACTATCAGTTAACTATTATGGTTTTATAAATTTTTTATTCGTGGTATAAACACCTCCCTTCAGATTTCAAATTTTCAAGCAAAAACTAAACGTATCCTTTTAACTGCCATAACTGAAAAGTTTTGCCGTAATTTTCTCCTGTTATGTTTCCTGTCGCCGAGAGATGACTGTCATAACAAGAAAAGGCTGCTCAATGAATATGAGTAAAAGTGATAAGTCGTCATGTTTGGAGGTTAAGAGTTAACAAGGATGAAACAAATTAAAAAACAAATTGGACTGGAGGCGTTAGAGAGCCAATCGCGAGAATCAAATAAAATAAGGAAAAAATAGTCATGTTGCCAGTTGCAGAACGGAGTGTTGCAGGTTAAGGAAGAGCAGAGTAATAAAAAAAGAAAAAATACATTGTAACGCGTACTTTTAGACGAATATTTCCCCAGTTATCAATGCCATAAATGCTCGGGCATAAATTGTCGAACTAAACTAATGAGGCATACTTCTTATTTCTTTCTCTCGCTCTTAACGGACGGGTTATGCGAGTCCTCGACCAACTATGTGAAAACAAACTAACTGCAAGGAAAAAATCCAAGTGATGACGAAAATTTAAAGGAAATCTATCTGATAAAAATTTCAGGCTAGAACGAAGGCTGGAGTTTTATTTATGATGATGAGGTACTAGGTACTTGTACATTATTATTATTTTACATAATGACCGTTATAAAAGCCGCTACTATACAGACAAAAAAAAACTTTCCCATATCAAGTATCTCTTTGTCTCATAGATGTTGATTATGCGTAAGTATCTACTTACTTCGTGTACGTGAAAATACGTCTTCTAAACACGGTAGTAATTTTGTGCCGAATTTTGTATTTTTAAAAAAATCGATTTTGTTTAATAATATAATCTTGAATCAAGATATTTTCTCTTAAACAAAGATATTTTCCCAAAGTCTACTACAATAATTTTTATCCTTGGGCTAAGTAAGCTATAAATATATACTGAAGAAAATAATGTTTAAAGAAATTTTTTTTAATCTTAACCCACTGACAGAAAGCATTTGTGATAATTTTAAGATACATTTCTAGAATAACTGAAAAAAAAACTTCCCTTATGTAAAACAATTACATGAAATTTATACTACGCTCAGCTTTACCTCACCACTAATTTCCGGTGCCAAATAGCTTTAAATATTGGATCCAACTTTTACGATTATCAGAAGATTATCTCTATATAAAAAAGAAGGAAGTCCTGGTTTTTTCGTTAGACTTTTTTCAGCAAAACTATTGAAAACCTTAAGAAACAGAATATTCGTAGTATTTTCAAGTCTCCGACAAACTAATTCTCTCATAGCATAGCCCTGAAGGTCACCCGGTGGAGGCTGTATTGCCGTTCTTTTTAAGTCCCCTAATTTTACCAAGGGTTAATACCAGCCCCGGCCATACCCTGGTCGCGTTTTCTACAAAGTGAGCATGTGCGCAGTGCATCTACTGTACTTTGGACACTAAGCATATATATCAAATGTGTATATATGTTACCGGCCAAACCCGATTTCAGGATAAACTAGTTTTTCCTAGGCCAAACCAGTCTATCCGAAGAGAGATAGGATGAACTAGTTTGTCCTAGACCGAACTAGTTTGTCCTGAAACCAAAGTAGGGTTGCTAGGAAAAACTAATTTGTCCTAGTCTATACTAGTTCAAACTGCAATTTTACAGGCCAAGGTTTCTTTAAGTGCAGTTGCACCAAGAAGTGTACGTCGAATCGATGACTCTGTAAGAAAAAATCAGTACTCTGCAACTCAAAATGCCATATTTGACATGTAATAACAAGTAAATAATAAAAGTTACTGCAACTGTAATAAATTTAGTTTCGTTTCGTAGGCTAATCCCTTCTCGTCTAGGCCAGACTAGTTATCCTACAGAATTGCAGATTAAAACAGTTTAGACTAGGATAAATAAATTTCCTAATAGCCTCACATTGATTTGAGGACCAACTAGTTTGGACTAGGACAAACTAGTTCATCCTATCGCTCTTCGGATAGACTGGTTTGGCCTAGGAAAAACTAGTTTATCCTGAAATCGGGTTTGGCCGGTAACATATATAAATGTAAAATAAGAGAACAAATGTGTAAAAATTGAATAATAAATGTCTTTGAAAGTAACTGACTTACAAAATACTGTACTGTGTATGTAGGGGTAACATGTGAAAATATTAGAATAAATAAAGAGATTTTAAAGTAAGTAAGTACTTACAAATATGCGAATTTCAGACTTTTCAGAAACATTGTAAAGCAGCGAGTTACAATTAATAGCAACATCGCTGAAATCGAAACTCTCGAAAACGACGTTGCAATGTTGACGAAAAGTCTCCAATTTGCAAGAAACCAGGTAGCTAAGAAGATTAAAATCAGGCCGGCGGAGGACAGACTTCCGGATGAGATAGTGCTGCTCATCAATTTTAAAAATAAAATTAGAAAAAGATGGCAGCGATATCGCCGTCCAATGGATAGAGCGAGAGGGAAAGTTCTCCAAAAGTCCATCCGTGAGAAAATTAACCAGCATAAGAGCAACGCCTGGTCGGACGTATTAAGGGGGGGGGGGGGGAGGTGAGTCATGGACAACTATATGTGGCGTCTGGCTAGGCGCCTGAAAAACAAGTTTAATAAAATCGTTAAACAGTATTCTGCCCCAATCTAGTTTTAAAAAGGCGAACACATTGGCGCAACATCTTGCAGATGTTTGCAGGGGAAAGCCCAATGGGTCGCCGGAACAAAACAGTATTACACTATTGGTAAATAAGGTAGTTCATCAAAAAATATCCTATTCCTCCACCAATGATTCAAAAATTATACACAACTCTAGGTGAGCTAGCTGGAGTAATAAAATGCCTTCCTAATAACAAGACGCCAGGAGAAGATGAAATCTCCTACATAGCCATTAAGAATATTCCCAAAAAAGCATTAGTTCAGCTCTGTTATATAATAAATGCGGTGATATTATTGCAGCACTTTCCACAGCAATGAAAAAAAGCAATAGATATCCCCATTTTAAAACCAGGGAAGAACGCTGCTAAACCGGGAACTATACCGTCCGGTAGTGATGCTGAATGGACTATCTAAGGTGACTGAAAAAATATTACTTTCGCGATTGGATATATTAAAGCTCGAGAGCCACATACCTGTCGAACAGTTTGGTTTTAGAAAAAGCCACAGCATTTCATTATTACGTAGTATCCAAAGTTGTCCAGGATTCTCTGGACAAAATTAACATGCACCAGAATACTGTGTTGCTGGCCTTAGACATTAGAAGAGCCTTCGAGCAGTGTGTGGTTCAATGGCTTAATTTACAAACTAATAATAACGCACATTTCCCGCTTTTCTTAGTCACCTCGGTACATTCTTATATAACAGGCAGAACATTTCGCGTTAAAATTGAGGAGACTTTGTCAAATCCCCGGAAAATACATGCAGGGTTACCACAAGGCACTGTGTTATCCCCTAAGCTTTTCAACCTTTATACATCCGACATCCCATACTATACTTCTACAAGTCTGGCCATGTTTGCGGATGACGTGCTGTTTTACGCCAGCTCGTTCCACGCAAACGTGGCTAAATCCCACATTAACAACCATCTCCAAACACTAATTCCTTAGTACGATAAATGGAAACTCGAAATTAATGAATCAAAATGCGAATAACGAAATAACGAAAAAGTTCACGAATAACCGAATCAATGTCCCTATCCTAATTAACGGCGTCCGGATTGTCCCAGCTACACTGTAAACGACAATATGGTAAAATTACAATAAATACGTTTGGTTATTTTTGGCCACCAAATATCATCGCGAATTTACATTCTAATTGTAATTTGACACTTACTAGGTAAATATGTTTTAATATACATTATGTAAATTTACTATAAATATTCGCGTATTAGTAAACTAAAATTTATTAATAAAACAATAATAATTATCGCTGAAACTTTAGTTCTAATTTCCGACACGGTGATGTAAATAATGTTTTCTAATTCCCCATAAATATAATATGACTTTTAGAGTTGATTATTGTAAAAAAATCATTGTTTGTCGTAATTTTAAGACTATTTTAAGGTATATCCAGCAGTGACGCCATTTTTTTTTATGGAATGTTATACCTTTTTATTTACATCCTGAAAGGCTATAGAATCTGTGAAGAAGGCAGTTTAATACGAAGGCATTACGAAATAAAATAATCATAACTAAAGGTTTTTATTTTTTGTTACTTTTTTTCACTATCGATAATACTATCGATAGTATCGATAGTTTGGCCAAGTCACTATCGATATATCGGATGCCACCACTATCGATAGTTTGACATCTCTAGTGCCAATTAGAACTCGAACGGGTTGAAAATTTCCCCTACCATCACGAATATCGACTACGGCAGTGGACAAGAGAACCGTAGTTTCTTGAAGAAGGGTTGTTGCCAATGATTCGGGGGTGTAAGGCTAGAAGGAGGGTTACCTTCCGTATTACTATTAAGAATGTGAGAAGGATTAGCTTGACGCTTATCTGTGAAACTTGAAGGACTATTAGAAAGAGATCCAGATTGGCCTTTTGGTAGATGTAATAGCGTATGATGACTGTTATTACACGATTTACAGCGGAAATTAGAAGTACAATCCTTTAAAATGTATCCACGGTAAAGGCAGTTTATGCACAATTTTTTTTGTTTAACATAGGAATATCGTTCAGAAGGATTTTTATTAAGGAAAACTGGATACTTGGACAGAACATGGTTTGCACTACATAGTTGTCATTTTATGTTAAAACTAGAGACCGTATTAACAAATGAGGAAGGGGATGTGTATTTATGACTGTTAGGTGGGTTTGTCCCACCACGAGAAAAAGGAACGGGCTTTAGCAGGTTTATTAGATGGCAATAGCTGCAACGACTCCAAAGCCTTGCACTGGTTTTCCAAAAAAGAATAAAGTTCTTCATAAGTGGGAATTTCTTGATTGCTAACCGAAATCTCAAAATCAGTACGAGTTTTTGAATCTATTTTTTGTAACAGCTGGTTGAATAAAAGAAAATTCCATTCGTTAACTGGAAAATTTAACTCTCTTAAACTATAAATATTTTCTGAGAATGTATCTAAAACTTTCTTTTGCAAAGCCTTGTTTTATTGTTACGTTGTGCATAGAATTCAAAGCATTAGTGGCTAATAACCGCTTATTTGGATATCGTTTAACCAGCGTATCAAAGGCAATTTTATAATTTACAGAAGTAATAGGAATTGATTTTAACAAAATGAGCGGTTCTTTATCAACAAGTGAAAGTAAATACTGGAATTTTTCTATATCACTAAGTGAAGAATTGTCATGAATAAGGCTTTTAAATAAATCAATAAAGGTTCGCCATAATCTATAGTTACCATCAAATGTAGGTATGCTAGTTTTAGGAAGTTTGACATTGTCTTTTTGACTATTACTATTTGGATTTAATACCAGATCGGTATTTGAACTACTGTTAAAAAGATCATAGTAAATGGCTTTGGTTGTGTAATAAAAATTATCAACATCTTTACCATAGGCAATATAACTATACAGACGAAATCTCGCGTGGGAATAAGAGGCGAACCCCAATGGATGCAGGCTTGAAAAAACGTGCATCCACCTTATATTTATCCACTTTTAATTGATTTATAACAGTAAAGATGGCTCCCTTGAGCGTTCATTATGCCTCCTTCATTGCCAGTTGTGGTAATTTTTTGTTAAGTTACCGAAAAATACTTAAACGTTTACTGTTAATTAATTTTTCCAGAATCGGAATATACAGGGGATTTCGGTGTGTCGCCAATAGATATACATACATAAGTACGTTTTTGAGAAATTTTCAGGCCTTTTCGACCTATTTGACTGAAATATTATATATAGGTTCCTTTTGAGTCCTAAATAATAAATTGTTACTTTTTATCAGGATCTGTATTTTAATACAGAGTGTGTTACAAAGATGAGTCTCTCAAAGTTCAAAAAGTGTCTCTCTTAAATGGTTTAATGCATGCGGATGAAATTTTTAAGGGTTTCTTTTATGATTGGAAATGAAGGCGTTATTGCGATAACTAGTATACAGGGCGTATCACAAAGATAGGGACGTATACGGTATTTTACAAAAATAATTTAATTCATGGGCGTTGCCGTAATTGCGTGAAATAAAAAAGCGGTCAAGTGCGAGTTTGACTCGCGCATAGGGGGTTCCGTACCACACACAATATTGTGAATTTCTCACAGAACGCGAAAGTCTCAATAACTATACTAAGGCTAACCCTTAAATAAATATCCAGAGGAGGCGATGGCGGAAATAATTAAGTGCGTATAGGTTATATAACTGATAAGGGATATAAAATTGTGAAATGCTTATCCGGTAAGTATTAGAAATTTGGATGTGCTTGGCTAAACATTTGCAGCATGGTGTATGTCTCTAAGATCGCTCCGTGAATGCTATGCGTCTGAGGAGCGGGCAACGTAGGAAAAAACGCGTCTGGGGAGCGGACAGTCTTGGAAAAAATACGCGTCTGGGGAGCGGACAGCCTTAGGAAAATACGCGTTTGGGGAGCGGACGACTTTGGAAAAATACGCGTCTAGCGAGCGGAATAATAATAATAATAATAATAATAATAATAATAATAAAGATGTTTATTTATGCCAATAAAACAATTAAAAATATAAATATAAAAATGATAAACTAAAAAAGAAAACCAAAAAATGACAGTAGTATACTAGTTGGCATAAATAGGTAGGGTTTTGATTTATAAAAAATCATTCTTCCAATCCTACCCTTACTAAATAATTTTTTATATTTTTTTTGAAAGTTATATAGCTTAAGCCCCTCAGACTAGAAGGAATATTATTATAAATTACAGAAGAGGTATATTTAAACGAAGACTTATATTTTTCAGTATGATGTTTAGGTATTTCTATTGCGTTCTGATTTCTAGTATTAACCTTATGAATATTATTCCTGAATTCAATTTTTTCAAATAAATATCTTGGTTTCTGAGTTAAAATTATTTTATAAATAAAACAGGATATGTGGATTTCGCGTCTTTTTTCTAATTTAATTAAATTATGTTGGTCAAAACTAGGTGATACGTGATCATACTTTTTTAGCCCTATTGAATACTTTGGGGAAAATAAGCGTCTAGGGAGCGGACGACTTTGGAAAACACGCGTCTGGGGAGCGGACGACCTTGGGGAAAATACTCGTCTGGGGAGAGGGCGACCTTGGGGAAATACGCGCCTGGGGAGCGGACGACCTTGGAAAATACGCGTCTGGGGAAGCGGACGACTTTGGGGAAAAGATATATGTTTTTTTTCAGTAATCGCTGTCTTTTAATTTCTGTATAACGCACGATAGGAAAGTTTTAAACAAATAAAAAAATCTAAACAGAAATAAGTAAAGGATATTATTTTCCAATTATTTTTAACGACAAATCTTTTCTTCTTTTTGCTTAGGTTTCTTGATTTATTGAAAATGTTTTCCTATGCACATACGGGGATTACAAACAATGGGTTTTAAATTTTTTTGCAACTCGCCGTTCTTTTTTAATTAAAAATTCTTTGGCATTATGCCGACCGACTTATAAGTTATAACCATTAAGATTTGTGATTGTTCTAGACTGTATTTTTTTAGAAAAAATAGATTCACGCATTGTAAAAGTAGGGTTTATCTAAAAACAGTACGAACTAAAAATATTACGTTTATACCAGTTGCTCAGCACCGAGGTTTTTCGATTTTAAAAGTCCCATTAATCTGTGGCAAAAACTTTCAACTCAGGGCAACGCATACCCAGATGGCTGCTTTAAGGCTGCAGCACCTCTGAAGTTCGCGATTTTTTTACTTGTTTTCACGAATATGGGCCAATGACCAATACATGATTTTACCCCTCCCCTCCTACGTTGTCGATTTCTCAGTATCTATTTTCCAGCCCAAAGCTAAAATCATATAAACAATTTTTCAAGAAGCATAGCTCAACTTCTCCCAAACCAAAATTTTCGTTGAGCCTGTGCTTACTACTATTATTTTAAAGAAACTGGGCATTTTACATTGTTCACAATGGCACGAATTTTTCTAATGTCTCTATTTTGTTGCCCAAAAATCAGAAAACAGCTACTTGTAATGTTGTAATGTTGTATTATACAACTTTTAGAAGCATAGCTCAACTTCTCCCAAACCAAAATTTTCGTTGAGCCTGTGCTTACTACTATTATTTTAAAGAAACTGGGCATTTTACATTGTTCACAATGGCACGAATTTTTCTAATGTCTCTATTTTGTTGCCCAAAAATCAGAAAACACCTACTTGTAATGTTGTAATGTTGTATTATACAACTTTTTCAGGACCATAATGTACCTAAGTATTACTTGTATTTCCTTTCTTTTTTATATCATTAGTGACGCTTGCAACCAAAGTGGCACCTTTCTAAAGTATGAAACATATCTAGGGATAAAATTTTTATTAGACGAAATGAAAAGTTACCTATGCTCACATCATTTCATCACTTTGTCGTTAAATTACTGTGAACACCAACGATATAACTTTTCCTCAAAAGTAACTAGAAAAAAATGTATGTACAGGGTTTTCTCTTATATCAACTTTAATTTTTTAAATAGAACACCCTGTATATTTTCAACCATTTAGAAAGATATCTTTTTTCTGATTTCAAAAATATATAGATTATTTATGTTTCTTTAAGCAGTTGTTAAAATATTTAGATTTAAATATTTAAAAATGTTCAGTTTTAAGTCATAGCCGCTCAAGCATAGGTGGCTTTGGAATCACTTGTTCAGTGATCGCAAACGTATAGCTTTGAACATTTTTAAACATTTAAATCTAAATATTTTAAAAACTGCTTAAAGAAACATAAACAAACTATATATTTTTGAAATCAGAAAAAAGATATCTTTCTAAATGGTTGAAAATATATAGGGTGTTCTATTTAAAAAATTAAAGTTGATAGCGATTTTTTGACATTCTGATTATCATTTGTTTATTGATTTAGAAAATTCTGATGATTTAGCTAAAACCCTAAAATTTTTGTATTAAACATTTTTCCATATCTCTAAAAATAAGGACTGTGGACTCCGTTCAAAATATAAGAAAAAACCCGGTACACATTTAATTTGATAATAAAAAATGTTAAAATTTGTGAGATATGCTGAATGCTGGTTTTAACGAATCCATGATTTTATTACAACCCACGCCCGTTAATAGTGTGTTCAAGATTTATAAATTAACCAACTTTACAAAAGGAAAAGCACAGTATAAAATAATAACATTTTTACGTATTTATAACGGAGGTTAATGGTAAAGTTAATTTTGTTCAAATTTAGGTAAGTTGTATACCGAAGTTCTAAACTTTGAAGTCGGCCCAATTTTAAGGTATACCTAATAGGAATCTCTAATGGTAATACATTAATAAATTGTTAATAGAGAGTAATATTTTTAGTTACTTATTCCTGAGCCTAATGATAAGCCTAATTGTGTTCGACTTTAAGTAATTTGCACACCAAAGATCCAAAATTTAATGTAAGCGCAACTTCTTATTAATTGTTTATGAATTATCATTAGGATCCTTATAATGTGAAATTGCGCCGACTTCAACGTTTAGAATTTCGGTGTACAAGTTACCTAAATTGGAACAAAATTAAGTTTATAATTAACCTCCGTTATAAATACGTAAACACATTATTTATATGGCGTCTGTTTCTGGGGTAGGTCATCTATGGCCAGCGATGTGCTTTTATGTCAAAAGAAAATTTTGAGGAATATTGCGAATGTGCCATCTACTTATTCCTGTAGACCTCTTTTTAAATTGTATAACATTTTAACTGTGACGTCTGTATTCATTTTCGAAATGTGTGTATATGTGTTTTTAAATAAAGCTACTAAGTTTAGGCAAAATTCTATGGTGCATAATTTTGACACGAGACATAAATTGGACTTTTGTATACCATACTGTAATCTAAAGGTAACCAGAGACTCCCCAAATGTTCTAGGTCTTAAATTGTACAACAATCTACCACTACACTTAAAAAATTCTAATAGTATTATATTAAGTTTTAGAAAAGCTTTGAAACATTTTCTAACCAATAGGACTATCTATAATTTGGATGAATTTTTTTTTACCTGATTTATAACAATTTTTTTACCTTTTTGACACTCCGTAAAGTATATTAATGATATTGACGAAATCTATAGATTGTAATAATGTCCACAGATCAATAAACATTTATTTATTTATTTCATACTTTTCGTTTCGTGAAGTTCATTTTTTTGAATGAAAAATTATTTCTTCCTTTTTAGTGCACGTATTTTCCCTCCCATTTCATCTCTCCCCTTTTTAAATCTGTAATGTCCATGTATATTTTCTGACCTCAATAACTCCGAAAATGACATATTAGTTAACATTTTTGAAGAAATTCTCACCATCTCCATTTACCCCTCCCCATCGTCCATGTTTTAAACATCCGTTACACAAAATTAGATTTTCTGACCTCAATAACCCCGAAAATGACACAATGGTTAACATTTTTGAATAAATTGCCAGTTGCTCCTTTTGATCCCCCCCCCCCCCCCACCCGGTAATTTTCTTAACATCTGCTACAAAAAACTAGCTTTTCTGACAGTCAATAATCCCAAAAATGACACATTAGTTAACATTTTTGTACAAATTTCAAGCCGCTCCTTTTAATCCCCCCCCTCGTTAATTTTCTTAAGGCCTGGTACACAGAATTAGATTTTACGACCTCAACAACCCCGAAAAATGACATATTTAACATTATTGGAGGAATTCCCAGCCGCTTCTTTTTATCTCCTCTCCCTCCCGGTTAATTTTTTTAACACCTGTTCCATTAAATTAGATTTTCTGACTTCAATAACCCGAAAATAACATAGTTAAAAATTTTGGAGAAATTCTTAGTCGTTCCTTTTGCAAACCCCCCCCCCCCCCCACACACACACACCCCTGTAATTTTCTTAACATCTGCTAGACCTTCTTACCTCAATTACCCCGAAAATGACAAAGTAGTCAATATTTTCGAAAAATATTCAGCCGTTCTGGAAATTATCCCCCCTCTCACCCCTACCCTTTATTTTTTTAAAGTTAAATATGTACCAGCCAAATCATCGGGACGTCATTTTAAACACGGCGGAGAAAAAATTATTGAAATCGGTGCCCCAATTACGACGTATACTGACAAAATTTGTCGATCTTCACGAGTTTTTTTAGTTTTCATATATTTTTTTAGGTTTCCTCTCAGTTTAGCAAAAAAAAATCTTAAAATGGGACCATTCGGAAGAACTCAGCTACAAAACAAAAAAATTCATCGAAATCGGTGAATCCGTTCGAAAATTATGCGCGAACATCCATAAAAAAGCAAGGGGTCGAATTGTGAAATAAAAATAAAAAACGTAACCATCCTACTTTATCTATGAATTTAAATAATTATGTATTTGCTGTACAACGAATTTTTTCCTGTATGACTTTAAATATTTTAAAAACTGAAGGTATAAAAATCATTTGTCGCAGTAGCTTAATTGCCGGTATCAGTTTATACACATGTTATTCGCATGATAAGACTGAACGGCGCGGCGCACAGGTATCATTAGAAAAGTGGTGGTTTTGGTTAAAAACGTTTAGCAACGCCACAGAAAACATTAGCTATGTTTTCTGTGGCAACGCCGACAAGATTTGACCGAGTGATCGCCAGGCGTATGGTGCAAATTTCCACTTAATTTATTGGCGTTTGAATTGGTATCGCCATCTTACGACAAGGTATCGATCTAGTTGGCCTCTTGTATGTAAAGTTTAGTCTGTATAGTTATATTGCCTGTGTCTTTACGAACCGCATCTTGCGCTTGAAAGTCACTATCGTCATCCAATTCACCAATAACTTTATTGTGAACAGATTCGAAATCACTATAAATATTATCTAAATCATCATACCTAGTTTTAAGTTGACAATGGGAAGCCTGATTTCTTTTCGCTTGAATTGCAATTGTATAAATTTCTGAAATTCTGTTCATTGGAATTTTCCTTCTTTCTTCAAGCTTTTTTACCTTAGACATAATGGGTATAAAACGAATTACTCAGTTAAATTGCGAAAATCTCGATATAACTCACTTTTTAAAAAATAAATCGGCTTGTTTACAACTAACACTTTTGTTTAAACCACTCGCGAGAACTAGAAAATTGATAAATTTGGAAAAATGCACGATATTTTGTGTAATATCTATAACGGTAAACCGGACATAATTAAGTTTTATTAAACACAAAGTTAAAAACTGTGAAAATTAACTGTTTTAGTCTATAAAAAATATAAACACCAATCTGTCAAAGATTTAAAGTAAATAATGTAAATAAACATCTATCGACGACAAAAATGCGATCGAAATACGTGCTGCCAAACTAGAATTTTTTGTTGTGGTCCGGCAGATTGAGTCGCAAAAAATCAATGGAATTTAGAATTTAATTACTTGAATATTCAACCCAAATGTGTTTGAAAGGAAACGATTATTTTAATTTTAGGAATTACTTGAAATTAACTGGAATGTATCCAGGCTCGTAGGAACCAAAAAATGTCAATGCAAATTAGGAAGAATTACTGGACTGTATTTGAACGAAATACACCGACATTTAAGGATTTTAGAAAACTAAGAAAAACGACAACATACAAAATCGAAATATATGAAATGGCACATACCTTGGTTAGGGGGGTTGAATTTCTCGGTAGAAAATGGAACGAGCCTCAAAACTGCCTCACCAGAACACGCGTGGCTATTCTATTGTACTTCTCTCGATCTCCTGTTCTTCTCTCTCTTGTCTGGTTTCGTGCGCAACAGTACTACGCGCACTCCCCGGTGCCAGTAGAAAAGATTCTGTATGCTTTTAGCGCGAAAATGAAATACTTTGAATTTAAAAGTAAGAGTTGCATTAACACTTACTATTTAACATTTTAAGTCACCCCCGCTTAAGGGTTAAAATTTAGGGAATATCAAAATAATATGTTAACACTATAATTGACGTGTCCGAGAGTCTTTCTGTATAGTACGTCACACAGAAGAAATCCTGGGTTTTTTTATTGTTAAAGCCTGCGGCGTTTACTATTATTAAAACTGGTCTGCAAGACCAACCATTAATTTTTCTCTAAATTCTTAAAAACTAAAGTCCTTATATACTAAAGTTTTTTTTAGTTTTTTTCAAAGTTTGCCCAATGGAGTCCTAAAGGTTTATCTGTTGTGACTCATGGCCATGGCTCTTAGCACTCACACACTTCCGCATTGTACTCTGTTTTTTAAAAGTCTATACTAGTTCAAAGGGCTTGGTCCTCAACAAGAAATCCTGGGTGAAAAGTTTTCGGTGGGCCACCCTGTATAAAATTAACCAAATCCTCAATCTAACTTTTAACACTTAAGCTAAACTAAACCACACGAGTTCGGATATTTGCCCCATACGTTCTGTGATACACACACGTAAAGCTGTGAATCAAAGTTATATAACCGAAACATCCAATTAACTATTCAAATCTGGAAATACCTTACCCTGCGAAAATACTCAGTTGTCTTTCGTGTTTCACGTAAGCAAAACCGCGAACAATTAACTATTATCTATGACACTCAGGATAGCCCAAGCTGATCACCACTGCGAAGCCGCTGGTAACAATAACATATAGCTTTTTAGACCATTTTTCACAATTAATTAGTTTATTAAAAATTTAATTGATTAATGTCCACCACAGCCCTAAGGGATCTCCAACTGCTCCTACCCTCTGTTACATATTTATGAGTACATACGACATATCAAAATTCAGATTAAATAGACTACCTTTTGCTGACGGCACAGCTATAGTCATCAAAATCACCAGCTGTAATTATACAGGGTGGTGCAACCAAGATGGGGTGGACGATTGTGAGTAAACGGTGAGGAATTTCAAAACAATTTGTTTTGGATATTATCGATAGTCAGACACGCTATGTTTTAAAATTATAGCCATAATACAGGGTGGTCCAAAAAACTTGTGGCGAACCAAACTTGTATTTTTTTAAATGGGACACCCGGTATATTATTGTTCCAGTTGATTCTCCTGGTCGTTACGATCATTTTGATATAGGGGTTATTGGGTCTAAAACTTATAGTAAGAGAATGGGAGGCGGTTAAAGTTGAAAAAATGCTCACAGTTCGGCCATTTTTTAAAGAAATTTGAAACAGGTATGGAAAAACCAAATATTCCATAAAACGTTACATATCATTGAATACATTAATCACTTGCAATTTGTTTAAAATTATTCACTGTTATATAGGGTGATCAAGTTTTGCAAATACGCCCTGGACTCATTTTTTTTAAATGGAACACCCTGTATATCTTATTTTCATGTTAAAGATAACATTACGAGCTTTCAAAAAATACCATACATGATGCCTTTCTGACCAACAGTTTTTTAGTAAACTAGCCGTGAAAGCAAAGTTTCTTCATTCTAATACGATTATACTGAATTTACGTTGTTTATTATTGAAATGAAACAAAAGATTGACGAACTTGTCAAAGCTACTGCCGCATAATCCATTATTTACAAGTTAAGTGTAGGTGGCCCAATAATTATGAGGTAAGAAAACTGAGACCCGAAACTTTTACATGTTTATTAGAGATATTTCAAAAAACAGAAAATATTGTTTTTAGGAAATGTAAAGTAATTAATAAACAAAGATAATCAGTTATCAGTATTATTAATAGTGTAAGGAAATTAATTAAGCAAAAACAGAACATCTTTTCAAATTATTTAGGTATGTACTTACTTGTTTATATTAAATTAGGTTTACAAGTAAGTACATACCTAAATAATTTGAAAAGATGTTCTGTTTTTGCTTAATTAATTTCCTTACACTATTAATAATACTGATAACTGATTATCTTTGTTTATTAATTACTTTACATTTCCTAAAAACAATATTTTCTGTTTTTTGAAATATCTCTAATAAACATGTAAAAGTTTCGGGTCTCAGTTTTCTTACCTCATAATTATTGGGCCACCTACACTTAACTTGTAAATAATGGATTATGCGGCAGTAGCTTTGACAAGTTCGTCAATCTTTTGTTTCATTTCAATAATAAACAACGTAAATTCAGTATAATCGTATTAGAATGAAGAAACTTTGCTTTCACGGCTAGTTTACTAAAAAACTGTTGGTCAGAAAGGCATCATGTATGGTATTTTTTGAAACCTCGTAATGTTATCTTTAACATGAAAATAAAATATACAGGGTGTTCCATTTAAAAAAAATGAGTCCAGGGCGTATTTGCAAAACTTGATCACCCTGTATAACAGTGAATAATTTTAAACAAATTGCAAGTGATTAATGTATTCAAGGATATGTAACATTTTATGGAATATTTGGTTTTTCCATACCTGTTTCAAATTTCTTTAAAAAATGGCCGAACTGTAAGCATTTTTTCAAATTTAACCGCCTCCCATTCTCTTACTATAAGTTTTAGACCCAATAACCCCTATATCAAAATGATCGTAACGACCAGGAGAATCAATTGGAACAATAATATACCGGGTGTCCCATTTAAAAAAATACAAGTTTGGTTCGCTACGAGTTTTTCGGACCACCCTGTATTATGGCTATAATTTTAAAACATAGCGTGTCTGACTATCGATAATATCCAAAACAAATTTTTTCGAAATTCCTCACCGTTTACTCACAATCGTCCACCCCATCTTGGTTGCACCACCCTGTATGTAGAGTACAACGCAATGTTAATCAAATTGAGAAATGGATGAAGCTCTGATGGAAAATTAAGTTGAACGCCAGTAAAACCCAAGCAATCTATTTTACTAAATCAAGATTTCGCTTGCCCGAGAACAAAGTGAAAGTAGTAAACACGATCATAAATTGGAGTAACAACGTGAAATACTTGGGACTGCATTTTGATAAATGGCTTATATGGATACGATCCTACAGACTACCTAAAGACTGGCTAAGGGTACAAACATAGTGGAGGGATGAGGCGAGAGGCAAAGCGATAAGGTATGCAACGGGGCAGGGGACACGTACATAGTTAACGCTGCGGCAACCTCTTTACTATGTTGGGCTTCATACACACACACACGATCGAATTCAAGCCGCGTCGCTTACCTCGTCGCTTTGCCTCTTGCCTCGTCGCTCCACTATGTTTGTACCCTTAGGCGATAAAACTAACAGCGAGCGGGCCCTATTCCTCGACCACACATTAACAGATATAATATAAGGCATCGTTTCTCAACCTGGGGGTCGCGACCCCCAGGGGATCAGGTATAGGGGGGGGGGTCGAAATCTGTTGAAAAGATACGGCACCTATACCAAAAATCCTTTAATTAAATAATTAATTTTACACAGTAACGCAAAACTGTGATAAACGGTAAAATATATAGTAAGGGGGTCGTAAGGTTCTGTACTTTATTTTTTGGCTCTTTTGGGGGTCGTGACACTAAAAATGTTGAGAAACGATGATATAGTGTAATCTACTAACCATGGAGGGTGTGAAAGGACGCCTTTATCCTATGAAATATCCGACCTCATTCGCCCTTTAACCGGTGTGAATATGACCGTTTCGACATCGACTACACCACATTCCATCCATTCATACTAACGAACACAGGATCCGAACCTATACCGAAAGGAATGCCACAGGATTCCAACCCGTGCTACCACAGCGGCCCAATGTGAACTCGCATTTCTGCCGCGATACCCACCGAGCTGCCGGTCAGATCAGATGTGTCTTTAGATTATATTTTTGCCAATGATTTTCAAATAAGTTACGCTTGTTTTTTCTTACTATCTTTACCCCAAATTTTACTATGTAGTACTTAGTAACCGAGTTTTTACACACTGAGGCGTGGGACTTTATGATTTATTTAAATTATTTTTAAAACAAGACAAACTCAAAAGGGTTACTAACTTACCTACTAATGCTGGTAACGTATAAAGAACAGAAAATATTCCTATCCTAATCATTAATTTTTCCAATTTTTCTGTTTTTGTGCCCTCGTGCTTCATCACAGTCCTTATTCGGAAAAGAGACACAAATCCACTGGTGAGAAAGATCGTTCCAAAAATAAGGTAAATCACAAGGGGAATGAGAACGAATATCCGCATTGCTTCAACATTCCAAATTCCTACATAGCACACCCCACTTAGGATATCACCTGTAATAAAGAAATAAAAACTTTTAGATATAAACCTAATATAAAATAATTTATGATAAAAGATATGCTCCAAAACCTCTACTGTTTTTACTTTGTTATTACAACAGTTTTTGTCGGTCGGGTCGGTTTTTAAACTCGGACTCGGATTAAACATGAAGTGGACAGTGAGTTTGTGGTTTTCTTTATAAAGGGATAACATTCTGGAATACACCTTAATTACTAAAGCTGCCAACAAACTAAGAACATTGCACACTGCGAAGTTAACTGCATTGTCAACGCGAAGAAAAATGGCAAATTTAATGCTATTGTTGGCGTATTGTACATCTTGAGTGACCGTCCCCGAGAGAACGTTGTCAAGGTAGGAAAGTCCGGATTGGCTGCGGCATTATTGGCGATTCAAATTAATAGTGTTTTCAGTTTACCGCTCCCGAGCGATCTCGGGCAATCTGAGAGCGATCGCGGCGAAATTTTCGTGTTCCGTTTACAAGGTGGATCGCTCGCACTCTGAGAACTGTGTTCGATTTTACCGTTTTTCTGCTCTGAAATCGTAAAATGGTTGCTCGCAGGTGATCTGAAAAATTTGGGAGAGCAACTGTGTTAAATCGGGAAATATAACCTCAATTTTGTAGATATCGCAGGTTTATAGAAATAGCTATTTTAAGGTTTGAATTTGTGTGTTCAGTATTTCTTTTATGGATCGACAGAGAAAAATATTGGCATGTATGGAGATACTTTCCTCATCTGAAAGTTCAGAAGATGAGGCAGAATACGTAAGAGTTTACCACAATGTTATTAAAAGGAAACCCAAAATAAGAATTCCAAACTATGTGAAACAAGTAGTTAAAAACTATTCTGATGATCAGGTATGTATTTTACCATAAAGAGCATAACGTTTTTAATTAAGTCCAACTTACTCCAAAGGCAAAGGCTGTTCATTGGTTTTTTCGTTTATTTTTAGTTCAAAGAACATTTTCGTATGACCCGGTCCACCAGCAGAATACTTATAAGATTATTTGAAAGAAGCAGATATTTTCCTAAGAACACAAGTCATGGAAAACCACGAAAAAGTGCAGAGACACACATATTAGCATTTTTGTGGTAAATTATGTTGCACTGGAAAAATATACAATGTTTTTACACTTCTGTTTTTACAGGTTTGCAGGAAATAAAACAGTACTACGAAGTGTAGCAGATCGGTTCAATGTTGGACTTTCAACATGTCATATTATTCTGAGCAGAGTTATGAAATTTTTAGTTTCAATTGCACCCAATGTAATTCGTTTTCCGACCACTGAAAATGAAAAAAATGCCATCGCCAATGAATTTGAAGCTGTACGTAATTATATATTTATTATTAGTAGCTAATAAATACAGGAAGTATGTCGTATGTAGCATTATCGTATAGTTCTAGGCATAGGACCCTTGTGTTTTACTTGAATAGGTCACCTGAACACCTTCATATCCAACATTTTTTGTAAAGTTGAGTTTTTACAGATTTTGGGATGAATACTCCAATCAGGGTGGAGAGTGCCACCAATATTATTGTGCTTTATTCATTTCATAGCATGGCTTGCGTTGTATTTTGATGATAGTTAATAAAATTATTTTAATTTCGCAGTGATTTGGGAATTGACACCTAGATCTATAAATTGATAACAGTAAAAAAGCAAATTTTCGATACTTATATAATGTCCTAGTTTTGTAGTATTTGCTTTTAGCTCACTTTTTATCTTGCATACATTTTCCAGATTGCTGGATTCCCGGGAGTGATAGGGTGCATAGATGGAACCTATATCAATATAAAAACCCCAGCCCACAAAATAAAATCCACATATACTAATAGACACGATACTCCGTCGATAACTCTTCAAGGAATATGTGACAAGAAAAAAAGATTTTTGGACGTGTTTACAGGAATGCCTAGCAAAATTCACGATGCACGGATTTTTAAACTATCTTTCGTGAGAAGAAAAGTCAATGATTTGGGGCCAGATTTTCATATTTTAGGAGATGCAGCATATCCTATAACACAAACCCTACTGACTCCTTATAGGGACTATGGAAATTTAACTGCAATACAGCAGCTTTACAATTATAAGTTTTCCGCAACACGTGTCACGATTGAAAACACATTTGGTATTTTAAAAAGCAGGTTTCGGCAACTCTTAAGGTTGGAAAATCATACCGTGTTACGGTTATCGATGTTCATAATAAGCTGTTGTGTGCTTCACAACATTTGTATCGACCGTGAAGACTTTTTTGAAGATGTTCCTGCTTGTGATGGATTGAACCAAGAAGAAAATCATGATGACATATTGCACGGTGATTTAAATAGGGAGGCAGGGGTCAACAAAAGAGACGAGATAGCTTTAAATCTGTACCGTCAGTTAAGATGAAGAAGTTTTAAGAGCATCATGTAAAATGTTTTTGATTTTGCCTCACAGTCATTGAAATATGCATTTTTTTTTGGTAGCAGCTTAATTGGACAAAATATCCTATCCTTAACTGTTTTGTTGATATTGTTAAATGACAATAAGGAGAAATACCTTTTAATATACTGTCTATACGAAGTTAATGTATTTTTTGTACAGTGTCATCCAACTAAGACTGAACAGGGATTACCTTGTAGCTACGTGTACCTATTTCCATATATGAAAAAAAAACCAAAATATGTTTTGTGTTCAGTTCTGGCCATTTTTAGGTTCTACCGAAAAAGTTATACTAAATGATTATTTTGGTTTTCGTCATGGATGAAAATATACCTAATTTATTTAGACCTAGTTAGATGACCCTGTACAGTACCCAGTAAGTTCGCAACATATGGAAAACCTGCCTTTGCTGAATTATCCATTATAAGCCCCTTTTTCGATGATAATTTTTAAAAACAAATCGAATCCTTTGGGGAAGATTTGAAGGTTAGGTTTTCCAGCCAGCTGATAAAACCGTGTTCGATATGTACCCTCGCGCCGAGCCGAATGCACTGCTCCCGATCAGAGTGGGTTGCTCTTGGCTAAATTTATGACGTCATAGATTTGATTCAGAGCGATCTCAGATCATGTAAACTGAAAACACCATAAGAGAGTCAGCGTTGTCACCTCCTCGATCAGCTGATTTTTAACGGCCAAACATGGCAATCTAGATGAAAAATTACAGGAACCTGTGCGGTAATTCGGACTTGTGACGATTTTCAAACTAAAGCTAACCTTACTTTTAGGTTACTGACAACTGTGCGGTTTTTACTCGTAGTTCGTGATTATTAGTATTTATTAGTGAAAATCATATTGCTTTTAAAAGTTTTTGTGAGTTTCGATATTGTAGCTACATGTTTTTAACCCTTTTGACTCTTTTTAAATTTCTTGAGGAACCCCCTGCCTTTAGGACTGTGATTGGAGGGAAAAACTTTTAAACGCCAAACACATAAATAGGTACATGGGATTTTAGAAAAAAACGGTAAGTAATTCTATATAAAGAAATATTAATACTAGTCATAACATAAAGCGGAATTTAAAATGAGTTTTGTTTACAGTCATTACACAGATTTGTACATTATGCAAGGCAAGATATTCTTTGAGTAGTTTACTCTTGGGAATATCAGGAAACAAAAAATTGTTAACTAAAATCAGTATATTTATAATCAAGGGATTAACTTAAAAATTTTCAATTATACAAAACTAATAACATTTAACAAAAAGTTGACTCGAGGGATGATTATGTTATATTTACATCTAATGTCTGTAAAGTAAATAATAACCTTTATTTAAGTACTTACTTTTCTATCAGAAGTCTCTATCTTAAAATAGATCATGGAATGACTTTTAAATCAATTATCTTAGGAAATTCATAGGTAGTATTATTTGAAACATTTAGGCTTGCCAACATTTTGTAGGAATAAAGATGAGAAACCTAAAGCATTTGGGCTTGCTAGTAACATACTTTGTAGGGACAAAATATCAATGTGTTAATGACATATTTTCATATTTTTTCCATGTTATTCAAGTACCTACTGATACACATTTTGTAACTTTTGAAATTTTTGTTTTAGGTTCGTTCATTAAAATTACTTATGTGTGTATGTCTTCAAACATCTCTCAACTCAACCTCATGAAATTACTGGCTTTTCAAATTTCCCAGGATCAACTAGAAGTTAGCAATATGAGAAGTTCCTGTAAGGCTGGCTTAGGGTAAAATGCAAGCATATAGCAGCAATTATGTTACATTGCATTACATTGATAAATGATATCAATTATTATTAATCATTTTAGTTTTTGTTCCTGTGCTTTCTTTATCTGTTTATGGACATAAAAGAGGTATCTTCAACTGATGTTCAGTATATGGAATAAGAAGAAAGGGAGCTTCACTTTCCAGTTATGCACCATGGTCAAAATCAGAATTTGAATGTATAAGGTAACATTTTTACTATTTATTAGAATAGAAAAACACTTTACTTAAAGTTATATTGTACTTTATAGTTTTTACTCAGGTGGTCAAATTTTCATTTTCTTTTTATTAAAAGTTACTATTTATGGATTGTCATAAAAAAGCGTTCATATTCCACACAGGTTGTGATAAAAGTACTTCGATAAGAAATTTCCAAAAAAATTATATTTAGCAAAATTTATTTTGTTTACTGTAGATATGCAAGGTGCATGTAACCCTAATTTAAGAAAAAATGCATCTAAATAAAATTTTGAAAATAGTTAATCAGAAAATTTAACCAAATGATTTTTTTTTTGTTTTAAATCTCCGTTCAATATATTGTATTAAATAAATGGCATTAGGGGAAAGGTAAATTAACTAGTTTTAACAAATGTATCATTAAAACTAGAAATTAAAAAAGTTAACATTGCTTTTAGTGGTAGGTATTTTTTGAAAGACTTTTATACTAACACCAGTCCAGGGGTCTGAAAAGTGGATGTGACTAAGACTTTTGTGACTAGAAAAAAAGTAAATCAAAAATCCATTGTGGATGTATGAAATATTCTTATTTTTTCACATAAGATGGCAGAGCTGAAGCCTTGCATAAGCGGGAGGTGCTCCTGGGCCAACAGCATAAACGCCGCAAATTTTATTCGATTCACTTCAGTACAGAGGGATTTGTTGAGTGTTTTCTCTTATGAACAATTTTGTAGATCATGAAAGAAAATTTGGGATGTTGTTCCAAGTGGCAAGTGTTTAAAAATAATATTATTTTTAGGATGCAGTATATTGATTAAAAAGCAAATATGACAAATAAAAGTGGTTTAAAACACTACAGCAATTAAATTAATAGTCGTGACATGCAGAAAGGTGTACATTTGTGGTGACTCAGTGCCGCACATATACAGTGTCTACTTAAGTTCTCTACATATGGGAAACTTTTTTATTATTAATTTTACGAACAAAAGTTACTCTGTATTAAAAGTTCTGCTTCCTGAAAAAATAATATTAGACTATTAAAACTTGAAATAATATGTACAAAGTGGTCAGAAAATAGAAAAATTTATAATTGACCCAAGAAAGAATTACCCTTAATTTTTTTTGGGGAGCAAAATGAAATAAGAAAATGTTAGAATTAAAAATAGCTAAGTTAAAGTCCATTGCTTTCTATTTAAAAATAATTTTAAAAATTTAAATATGTTAATTCTTAATGGCACCACCAATGTCTTGCCACCTAGATACCAGCAAAATTTCATTATGATTATTAACTTGAGTTGCATATTTACATGTATTTTTTAGTTACTTAAAAAAGAATTTACATAGGTATTTAAATTGTTAATATTATTTTTCTGTAGAAAGCAGTGGATTTAGGCTTAGATATAATTTTTAATTCTAAGTAACATTTTTTAATTTCATTTTGCTCTAAAATAAAAATTAAGGGCACTTTTCTCTTGCGTCAATTATAAATTTTTCCATTTTCTGACACTCTGTACATGCTATTTCAAGTTTAAATAGTCTAATACTATTTTTTTTTAGTAAGCTGAACTTTTTATAAAGAGTAACTTTCTTTCATAAAATTAACAATACAAAAGTTTTCCATATGTATAGAACTTAAGTATAGACTGTATACCTACACCCTCTCATCTCACTTAAAATATGATGTTCCCTTCAAAATTGGAAGTAGAAAGTAAAGTTAAAAGTTTTGGCTACATATAGATATCACTGGTGTGCTTTACAATATAAATGGACTCAAATTTAAAACTAACACTAGGACTTTATCTAACAAAAAATTATACAATATTTCTGTTTAGCTTTAGCGCCCATAAAACCATTCTCTGAAGTTTTATCCAACAATCTGCAGAACTGTAGTTTAATATTTATATTCTTTCCGCTGCTTGTACTTTGTATTGTAAATTTGTAAAGGCCAATAAATAACATGAACTGAAAATTTGATTTGAAGGACAAAATCATACATACTTATATTTCTGTCTTAAATGCACCTTTTCTAATAGTAAAATAAATACCTAATTAGCTGAAGTACATTTTCTAAAGATAGAGGATAAAAAAAAATTCTGAAGTCTAAGGTAAAAATTCTGTATGTATTCCATTCCAATTAGGAAGGTTTGCTTAAAAAACAAGGCATAAAATCTCTTACTTTTAACAAAAGCTATCTAGTTTTAAACTTTTCTCTTTTGTATTTGAAGGGGTTTTTAAAATTTGAAAATTCATTTTCAATTATGTTTTTAGCCCAAGTTTTTCCTAAATTTTAATCTAATTTTAACTTCCTAAAACAGTATATCAATGAAAAAATAAATTTGTGTATGGCCGAATCCATAATTATTATTGTATTTTTATTTATTAATCAAGATAGGAAAATATTGAGAATAAAACAATAAATCTAATATTTTAATATTATATGTATAGTTTTTTGGGTATTATTTATTTCATGTAAATTATTGGAAAACGAAGATTTAACATTTTCTTTTCTTTAATAGAACTCTTCTTGATGAAAAGTCAGTAACACCAGCAGAGGCCAACACTTTAAGCGCCCAGAGGTAACCATGATACAGGCTATTTGGGAAAATGCGAAGTTTTCCAACTTTATGACACTGTCACTTCTGCCTTTTCTAACTTTCCTGCTACGTCGGAGTTTTTTTTTTAGACTGCCTTAGATTAGGTACAGTTGTATTTACAAAAAAAAACGTACAAGTGAGACTGGACTTAATGGCAATGGTGGTTGGTGAAATTTCAAAGTTGTATATCTCTGTTCATACTTACAGGACCCGTACCAAATTTAGGGGTTTTAATAGTGAGCATACGGAGAATGTTTTCATAAAGAAAAAAAAAACATTTTGTAATTTGCGAAAAAAAAGTTGAATTTTTGCTCAGCTTCGACTGGGAAAAAAATAAACAAGTTTAGGTATTTTATTTATTAGTTTTTCTAAACAAATTTTACATAATTTTGTCAATAATTTTTAAATTTTAAGAGAGAAACGTGTTAGTAGAAAGTTATAGTAATTTGAATTTTTTTAAACCTAAAATATAATTTTTAAAAAATCAAATGACTATAACTTTCTACTACACATTTATTTCTCTTAAAATTTATAAATGCTCAACAAAATGATGTAAAATTTGTTTAGAAAAACTAATAAATAAAATACCTAAACGGGTTCATTTTTTCCCAGTGGACGCTGAGCAAAAATTCAACTTTTTTTCGCAAATTACAAAATGCTTTTTTTCTTTATTAAAACATTTCCAGTGGGCTCACTATTAAAACCCCTAAATTTTTCCTGTAAGTCAATAGAAACAGAGATATGCAACTTTGAAATTTCACCAACTGTTACTGCCTAATGGTTATATATTATGCTAAATTAGTACTTACCTAGTACAGTCATTAAATTTGTGTGATGATAAAATATTTAGGCATATAAATAAAATCTATTAGTTTTAATGAGCTTTTATATTAACAGTATAGTTATTCACAGGCGGTTTCGCAAACTATTGAATCAAGTAATACATTTAATTAACATTTACCCACCTTTGGCAATGACATTAACATATTGGCTGTCACATTACAAGTGTTTAGTTATAATCCTCGTAAACCATAACGTTACATATCCCCGATGACATATTTTCCCGAGATTGTTGTCTCATGATTTTTTTGTTATATGTATCATGTATGATAAAAAAATCATGGCACAAAAATCTCAGAAAAATTTATCATCGTGAATTTGTACCTTAAGTCATGTTCTTAGCAATTGCTATAAAATAACTTGCATATCCGAGCAAAAAATCGCCAACTGAGATAAGTCCGGGCGCATATATTAAATGAATTCTATTTTTCGATTATTGTATTTGTTTAGTTTTTCTTGCAAGTTCAAAAGGCCTGAAAAAAGGTGTAAGCTAATTTAAATACACAATTTGCAATAAATTTAAACAATATTTTGTACAAATAACGAATTTATTATTTATTTAAACGGTTTAGAAAACATATTCGCCTGGACTAAACTCTGGCGATATCTTGGACAGTAGGCATATCCAAACAAAACAAACAGCAGTTTATTCCTCGTACAAACGGATTTATTTTTTCTAACTGCTTCTTAACAGATTACTGGTAAACCAGGCCTTAAAGGAATAAGCAATTTTATATTTGGTTAAAATCAGTGTGCTTGTAAATTTTTTAACTGCTGATGAATAAAATAATACATAATTATTACTGTTTTATTTCACAAACTAAATACCAACTCTAAGATACTTTAAGAATTAGGAATACACATTAATAATAAAGGACATGTTAGACATTGCATTATTTATTGAAATTGTATTATAATATAATAAAATAGTCTAAAATTTAGGGTTTGGCTGAAAGGTTCAATTTTTATCACGTTATGTAAAATTTGCAATATTTTTCAAATATAAACTTCTGTATCAATAATTTGGCTTTGCGTCGCGTCGATAAGAATCTTTATTGCTAAAAAAAAATTAAATAATTTGTCATTAAGTTTAAACTTGTGCTTTCATTGAGCTATCTCAAAATTATGTCCCGATTAAGTCATGTTTTTTAACAATTAATTTTTCATTAAAATATTTATGCAGAGACTGTTACTAAAATGTAACCAACTTAATTGTTAAGAATTGTTGCCTCTTTTTAACCTTCTTAATTCATTTAATTTCTTAATTTGTAATAAAAATAACTTGCCAAAAGCCAATATACCACAAGAGTGATGGTAAAATAGAAACTAATTAACTGTGAGGGTAGTTGAGTTGAGACTCTTAGCGTAAATGATGATAAGCACCTGCTTATCGTTAAGCTTGGATTCTCGATGAGTTGAGCAAACCTGAGCTGTGCCAAATGTTAAAAAAAACCCTTTGTGTTTTATGAATCTGACACAGATTCGGCATTTTATCTATTGTTGAAATATGATTCCTTTTTTGACAATAAAAAAATGGCCAATTTCTAAGACTCAATTGCTGTAAATTTAATTAAGAACCAAACCATCTATTTCCTTGTTCTGTAAAACGATGGTAGTTATTTAAAAACGCCGAGTGCTCTTCCCAAAACGTTATAACTAGTCGATAAGCAGATGCTAATCGAAAATTTAAATCATTTCCGCTAAGTGTCTCAAAGTGCTTATCATTTGGAAGTTAAAAAATACGTGCCGAAATAATCTAAAGTTGGATATACTCATCTCAAATATTTTCCCAGCAATTCGTTCGTACATTTTCTTCCACTATATGATATTATCCAAGGGGTGTCTCACTTCTGGCAATACATGTACATTAGGTTGGCATTACAATGGAAGTCCGTGTCAGTACATGGAAGTACTTGGCATTACCGAGGCAATACTTGGAAGTACATGTCATTACTAGGGCAGTACATGGCATTACTATGGAATTTCATGGCATTCTCTTGGAAGTCTTTAATAACTGTCATCCTGTTTCATGTATCTTTCCATAATGTAATGTTTTGGAAGCAAAAATTTAATTCGAAAATAGTTGGCATTCCATGGAAGTACTTGGCAGTACATGGAAGTACATGGCATTACAGACGCAGTCCTTGGGAGTACCTGGCATTACCGACGCAGTACTTGGAAGCATCTGGCATTACTGGGGCAGTACGTGGAAGTACTTTACATTACGCTACTTTTGGCTAGACGTCTATGCTCAAAAAGCAAGTGAGACACCCCTCAATATTATCCCATGGTTGGTTTTTCAGTAACCGTATGAATATATCTACAATAAATAAAAAGAATCATTATGGTCTCTAATGTTAGCTACTAATAATTAACAATACTGCTATTTCATTGTTTTAAAATTGTTACTTAGTTATTTTCTATATAAAAAAACAATGCCAATGACGATAGGGGTAGACACATAAAATGGCATATATATTTTATCAAACCAAAAATTCGATAAACATATCGATGTTTTGCATGTTAAGTTTTGAAGGGAAAAGTAGACAATAACATTTTGACTTCTTTCATGAGTTTTATGTTTTTTTGTGTATCAACCACGGAAAGTTATTGTTTTTTTATAGCAAATAACTAAGCAGCAACAATGTTAAAAAAACCAACAAAACAGGGATGTTACACTGAAAAGACATTGTGGGACATTTCACTACAATTGTGTAAATTTTTGCAACAATTTGTTCTCAAAAACGTCCAAGACCAATTTGTAGCAAAATTTGCTACAATTGTATGAAAATGTATAAAAACTGTTGTTACTAATAATCCAATTAGAGTAAATTGCTCTACAAAGACTGCAACAATTTTGTGTGAAAAAAAGTCCAAACGATTTTTTCAGTGTAGCTGATTACTAGAGCTTGCTATCCCGGACGTAAATATATTTGGATCCCGGGATTTTCGGAATCGAAGAAACAAAATCCCGGGACCCCGGGATTGATCCCGAAAAATCGTAGCACTAATAAACGTAAATTATTTTTATTTATATTATTGTAATTTTAAAATAAAAACAAAACAAAGTTTATACTGAGGACACAAAAGTATGAGAAGTAAGAATAATTTGAATTCTTTTACTAGTACTAGTACTATCTAGTACTTAAATTAATCTTCCTAGGGTTGCCAAATCACACGTTAAACATTATTTTTAGGAAAAATACTGCGATGATGCTTTAAGCGTTAATTTAGGTAATTCGTTTTTTAACATATTTTATAATTTATTTATTTCGGGACTTAAGTGCCCAATTCCGGGGTTTCTCGGGACTGAATTTTAACGGGATCCCGGGATTTCGGGATCCCGAGATTGCAAGCCCTACTGATTACTTTCTTAGATACATAACAAAATAAACATCAAAAATTGCAGATTAAATATCGATTGTCTAAAAACTTAAAACTTTACTCCATAAAATTTCTTTTATGGATACTGGATGTCCGATAACCATGTCAGGTGCTGCTTCAAGTCAAACAGCATGCAGGGCAGGCCAAAAAATATAATAATCGTTCAAGAGTAAAGAACCCTTATTTCGAAAAATACAGAAAAACGTTATTAAGAAAAGTTGTTTAGAATAAGAAGATATGTCCAAATACAAATTCATAACCTTCTAATCAAAGACAATATATATATTTTTTACGTTTTAAATTATACCCCCGTATAATGATTTTTTTATATTCAACTATAATACATTTCAAATTAACCACAATCAAATCACTTCCACATAACCTTCATCAAATTGAAACAAATTTGTAAAATTTAGATTTATATTTTTTTGAGTAAAAACTTTGTCTGTTGAAACGATATTACACACAAGTTTCGAATTTCGCAAATAATCTTAAAAATAAGGCAAATACTTTTCTAATAATAATGTGCATGTATTTGCCTTATTTTTAAGATTATTTTCGAAATTCGAAACTTGTGTGTAATATCGTTTCAACAGACATGAAGTTTTTGGTTACTTCAAAAAAATATAAATCTTAGTAAATTTTACAAATGCTTTAATTTGATGAAGGTTATGTAGAAGTGATGTGATTGTGGTTAATTTGAAAATGTATTATACTTAGTTGTATATAAAAAAATCATTATACGGGGGTAATTTAAAATTGTCATAAAAATATATTTTCTTTGAATAGAAGGCTATGATTTTATATTTGGACATATCATTTAATTCTAAACAACTTTTCCTAATAACGTTTTTTGTATTTCTCGAAATAGGGGTTATTTACTCTTGAACAATTTTTATATTTTTTGACCTGCCTGTATGCTGTTTGACTTGAAGCCATTCTAAGTGCACCTAATATGGTTATCGGACATGCACCAACCTTTGGCGGTATTTGTATTTCGGTTGTACAACTAATAAAAAGAAATCCCGTTTGTTGCACATTTAATTGACCACACTGGGTATATATACAGGGTGTCTAAAATAGGTGATTCCACTATTGCTATCTCCGAAACGGTAAAAGATACGAGGTCGGTTAAATTAGAGAACATGTGCCATTTTTAGTCCCTACTCATATTTCGTTTACGAAGTTGCCAAATTCTCTATAGTTTCTTATCTACAGGGGATTTTTTAAAAATTGTCAAAAATTTTATTCTTAAATATCTCGAAAACTATTATAGTTAGAAAAAACTTGTTTTAACAAAAATCACACGATTTTTTACCTTCTCTAAAGTAACGTTGTTGTTTTGTTTATATCATTTGTTTTTATTAAGTTACCGATACTAACTTGTTTTTTTCAAATACGAACCTGGACTTTTTGTTGCATTTTTTGAAATAATACTTCACCCTTTACATCTGTGTATCACTTGATTATGTTTTTCGACGTTTTGGTGAAGAATAGCATCATCAGGATATTCTGCCAGTACGGACCTGGCATTTTTGAAGTAAATGCGCCATTTCACAACCACAAAAACCACAAACCATAGCGATAGGTTATGAATTGTGCCTTAACATGGAAGATCCCAGGTCCGTATTGTTAGAAAATCCTGATGATGTTGCTATTCTTGTTGCTCATACGTATGAGACACCCTGTATACATGGTGCCTCATACGTCATGGTCCAAATGGAAGGAGGTGATAAAGGAGGTCATTTGTGATAAAACAGTTCATATAACATAGGGTCCGATTCCTCACCGTTTTCGAGTAATTTTTATTTGCGTGATTTTTACCACAAACTTGATTTTTGTACAAAAAAAAATATAGTACAACACCCAAGGACATTTGTAATTATTTTTTGTTAGAAATAAATAGCCGAAGTGGTGGTCTTTCATTTGTTCCACCATGTTCCATTAAACTAACATTCTATATTGTTATACCCTAATTAACAATTCTGGGGTACAGATGCAAATATTATTGACAAAAAATTATAAATTGCATTAAAAAACTGAAGTACCAAGATGTTTTGCATAACGTAATATCTTATTTTTTTAAAACAAAATGTAGGATTTTTTTACAAAAAGGGATATCTCTTTTGACTCTGTTGGCTTCAGTTATACGCATTTAAAGGATTGCTACTTCTTAAAGAACAGAAATTTAAAAAATACATTAAGCTCCTATTTTTTTTTAAAACCGTGAAATTTTTACAAACATACTGCAAATGAAAGACCACCACTTCTGCTATTTACTTCTAACAAACAATAATTTAAAATGTCCTTGGGTGTTGTACCATATTTTTTTTTGTACAAAAATTAAGTTTTTGGTAAAAATCACCCAAATACAAATTACTCGAAAACAGTGAGGAATCGGACCCTGTGTGCTTTGAACTTTTTTATCACAAATGACCTCCTTTAACACCTCCTTCCATTTGGACCATGACTTATGAGATACCCTATATATATATATATATATATATATATATATATATATATATATATATTACGGTTAATTTGGTTACTTGGCTAGTTTGCAAACTAACCAGCTAATTTGCAAACTATAACTAAAGACCCTGTTATTTTAGAGGAATCAGCCGTGTTTGCTCAGGTTGGCTCAGGTTTGTTCAGGTTTTACCCACTTTTACTTAGTCTTTTTTTATATTGCATTGTCAACTAGTTTCTAAACCATCTGTTTTTTTAGTGTCTTTAGTTATAGTTTGCAAATTAGCTGGTTAGTTTGTAAACTAGCCAAGTAACCAAATTAACCGTAACATATATATATATATATATATATATATATATATATATATATATATATATATATATATATATATATATATATATATATATATATATATGTATATATACATCAATGAAAACTGAGCAAACCAGAACACCAACAAAGGTGTTCAGTTTCAGGTTTACTCAGTTTCCATTGATGTATGTACAGTACCATAGAAAATATTACCTGTTTTTTTTCGAACAAAATGCCATTCTAACAATATGCTTTTGAACAAATTAACTTTCGAACAAAATGTCTTTTGAATAAAATGTTCTCGAACAAAGTGCTTTCGAAAAAAAAAGATTCGAAATTGTGGTTTTCGAAATTGTAACCGCGACCCTAGTTGCATAGAACTAGCCTGTCTCCTCCAATCACCTCTTTCTAATAAAAATTTTAATTTAATACTTACAAGTGCTTCATTCCATCCTTGTCTCAGCATCAGTAGAACTGCATTGCAAGGAAATCCTAAATTGTAAATTTTGGGACGGAACTGTGGTCCTTTTTAGTCTCTTATGCAGTGGTGCTTACCTAAAATTTAACAAACACTAAAATAAACAGAGTTTATTCCCCAGCAAACCCAAGCAAACCATTCTAGTGCATGTGCCATCCCGATTTTGACATAATCTCTAAATCTAACTGAGATTTTTATAAATTAACTGCACAGGGACATTTTTATAAAATTTAACTCCAATACCTATCATAACTGAACAGGAACATTTTTATATAATTTAACTTCAATATCATAACTGAACAGGAAAATTTTTATATAATATAACAACCCAACCCAACCCAATCAAACCCAATGTCATAACTGCACACGGACATTTTTATATAATTTACAAAAATCTTAAGAATTTTTTTTTTCAGTAGCAGAGGCACTGAAAAAAAGGAGAGTAGGGGTGCATTGTCCTCCTGTGTCCCCTTTTAAAAAAATCATGTTAGTTTTTAAAATAAATTTAAAAACAACGGTTTACATTTATCAACAGTCCTTATAAAGCTTTTTATATTTACCATTATTACTGTACTTTGTTCCAAGATAATACTTTTTCCTACGACCACCTATGAAAGTGAGAAAAAAAGCACGGTTAACTTGGCTAGAAAGTGCCCTATATCACACGCGTGTTGAAAAGTACTTTTCAACACATGTGTTGTAAAGTACTTGTCAACATGACGCTCGACATGACGTTTGAACAGATGGGGCCAATTTCATTTTTTTTATTTTCAGCACATGTGTTGAAAAGTTTTTCAGCACACGTGTTGAAAAGTGGGGGTATAAAAGACAGGAAATGGGGGTTCTTTGGTAAATATTTTTGTGGTCATAGGAAAAATATTGTACATTACTCGTGTGAAAGTAATTTTCGCACACTCGTGGGATTATCAACATTCCCACTCGTGTGAAAAATGTCACTTTCAACACTTATTATGTAATATACTAAGTATTACATCTGATATTGTTAAAAAAAGGATATAGATGAAGGAGAATGGTAGAACTCTTAAATTGGCCATCTTATGGAAAGCATTTTTAAATTCTATTTAGTATTAAGTAATTTCAAAACGTACAGGTTAACTACTGAAATTATAAAAATTCTAGATCTGCCCAAACACATTTTATAAGAAATTATAATGCTATCAATGGTCACTAAAAAAATTCTTGTGTGCCTAATGTTAAAAACTAAACAGAACATTTAAGTTCATTACTTTTAAAACTCACTGGTAGACTTAACATTCATTAACAAAAATATATCTAATAAGAGTTTTAGAACTTTTAATAAAAGAATACCTACCTACCTCTACCAGGCTCAACAAAAAATCTTGCTGTGTAAAATGAAGAGAATACACTGTCACCCATTTGTTGGAAAACCTTCTTATATTAGGCATAGTCTTTCAAGCTTCCCACACATCATTTTATTATCACCATCTAACCACTTAATGCTGTTCCTTTTTTTGGAAAAGGATAAAAACTTATGTTTTGAAATAGAATTTTATTCGTAATACACGACAAAACACATTTCCGAAGGTATTTTCTACAGTCAGATTGTTCACTTAGGTCATCAAACCCACGATCGTAGTCACTGCAATATTGCAAAAACCCACGAAAAAATGTTTTTGTACTCAAAGTTTGCACTAAAACCGAGCAGGTAAAAACAGACACTGCACAGTATTTTAAGTGTGATTCGCCGAATGACTGAAAAAATCGAACTGCATAGGTACTATAATAGTTATTCCACAATGATTTTTGACTTTGCTTTTTATTCTTGATGTAGTTCTTCTTTATATTGAAATATATTTTAGTATTTCGTAAAAAATTGATGAAATAAAACTAATATCAAAGCTTAAAAGTGATACAAAACTATTAAACACAAAATGTAAACCCGTCTTCTCGGATGTAAACATAAATAAAATTGTGATAAAAATTTAAGGTTAGAGTACAGAATCAGCTGTGTGCTATGGCCGCAGGCGGCGCATGGTCATCGATGGAGTTTCAGGACGAGCTTAGGAAAAAACCTTTTAATATTCAAAACTTTTACTAGTGTTATACATAACTATTAAAAAAACACGAAAAAACAATCAGCGCACAGGATTCTGCAACCCAAGAGGGATGTTATGCGTTTGCATCAATGAAACACTAATATTAATTCGCCGAATGAAGAGTTACAAATCTGCTTGTACGGTAGGATTATTTCAAAATGATTTTTTGTTCTTTTTATTGATTTTGTTGCAGTTCGTCCCTATATTTAAATATTATTTAGCACTTCATCAATAATTTACTTAATAAAACTAATTTCGAAGATTAAAAAACGGCTCAAAAATTGTAAACATTGCCCCTTTTACTGGTACCAAAACGGCCGCTAGTTGGCCAAACAGCGTTGCAAGCTCCCTAATTTGAATCGCCAATTATTTAGCCTATGCTGCGGCTTAGCAATGTTCTCTTGGGCAGCGTTCCGTCAAGATGTACAGGGTATCCCATTTTCGGCACTTTTGCGGGGTATCTCCCTTATTTTTAAAGATAGAGGGTTGCGGATTTCGCGACAGCGTGCTACTTTTTTGTGAAATTAAAGATAGCGCCAGCAGAATTTTCATAGCCCTTTTGATTTTTGAGATACAGGGTAGAATCGAAAAGTGTAACGTTTGAGGCACCCCCCGTATCTGAGTTACTTTTAAACTTATCGAAGAAGTTAAAACGTATTCTTATAGAATTTTTTCCGTAGAATCCAGTGGCGTAGTCGTTTTTTCCTAACACTTTCCGTTTTTTAGGCATGAAGCAAACATATGTTCTTTTAAATGGAACACCCTGTATATTATTTTTCGTATTTATTAGGCATAATGTGGACTTTCCAAAAATATATGATTGTATACAATTATTTTTAAAAACAAGCTCAGAATTTAAGATTTTCTAAAATTTTCTTTTGTGTCCAATCAGTAGGTAGTAGGCTATGGCTAATTTGTTTGGAACAAAAGACAAAATGTCAAAAACTTTGCGGTTTTGTCAGTTTTTGATTATTAGTAAAATATTTTTGTTGTTTTGGTGTTACTTTTTTAAAATAATGACGGTTTACGAAAATAATGAAAAGTATGATATTTTGGTTTGTTTTATACAATCTAATGAAAATCCCCAAGAAGCTTCAGAATTATATTTACAAAGATAGCGTATTTTCAGCGCTATGGTTAGGATAATATCTTAGTGTTTTTTTTGTTCACATTAGATATCCAGAGAGAAGGCAACCTGTCCCAGATATATTTGCCCGGCTTACATCAAATTTGGTAGAGCATGGATCATTTATCCAGCCCCGGGTATACACCAAACAAGATAGAGATATAAAATAAATAAACGTATTGGGTTATGTAGAAGCGACGCCTTCATCTTCTTGCAAGCGAATAAGGAAGCAACTCGTCTATCGAAGTCTAATGCTCAAAGAATTTTGCAAAAATATAAGTATCACCCCTATAAATTCCACATAGTTCAACATTTGCACCCCGGTGATGCCGAGCGCCGAATGTTGTTTTGCCAATGGCATTTACAAATCAATACTGATGAATCTTTTGGCAGACTCGTTATCTGGTCCGATGACTCTTATTTTTCAAGTGCGGGAATTTTCAATCGCCATAATACAAGGAATTGGCACATAGAAAATCATCATTTGATTTTTGAGAGGGCGCAACAAGGACGCTTTAGGGTTGGGGTCTCGTGTTTCATTTTTGGAAGACGCATATAGTCTACAGAATTTTTGAAGGAGGTCTCACAGCGCGTCGGTACCGAGAAATCCTTGAGGAAGTTATTCCAGAATTGATGGAAAATGTTCCACTGGCCCTTTATAATGACCTTTATCTTCAACAAGATGGTGCCCCAAACCACAACTCTGCGCTTTTAAGGGCATTTTTAGACGATAACTTTCCTCAAAGATGAATTGGTACCTACGGACCTGTAAGATGGCCCCGTCGATCTCCGGATCTTTCAGTTTTAGTTTTTTTCTTATGGGGTTCATGCAAAATAAAATCTATAAAACACAATATCGGTCTGTAGCGGATCTTCGTGCGGCAATCGATTTAACTTTCCGAAATTTGGAAAGAAAGCCTATGATTCTTTTGAACGCTATTAGAAGAATAATGAAAATGTGCCAATTTTGCGTACGGGAAAATGGCCATCATTTTGAAAACAACTTTTAAAACTCTTTGCTTTTTCAAAATTCTGTTTCTGTTGTTGAAAGTATCATAATTACTTACACCGATTTTGTTTTTAGTAAATTTTAGCCATAGCCTACTACCTACTGATTGGACACAAAAGAGAATTTTATAAAATCTTAAATTCTGAGCTTGTTTTTAAAAATAATTGTATACAATTATATAGTTTTGGAAAGCCCACATTATGCCTAATAAATATGAAAAATAATATACAGGGTGTTCCATTTAAAAGAACATATGTTTGCTTCATACCTAAAAAACGGAGTGTTAGAAAAAACGACTACACCACTGGATTCTACGGAAAAAATTCTATAAGAATTAACTTCTTCGATAAGTTTAAAAGTAACTCAAACGTTACACTTTTCGATTCTACCCTGTATCTCAAAAATCAAAAGGGCTATGAAAATTCTGCTGGCGCTATCTTTAATTTCACAAAAAAGTAGCACACTGTCGCGAAAACCGCAACCCTCTATCTTTAAAAATAAGGGAGATACCCCGCAAAAGTGCCAAAATGGGATACCCTGTACATAGAATACGTAATCTGGAATATCTAAATTACTTTGTTACAGAAGAATACAAGAACTGCCTAGGTCCAGACATGTACAGCCATTGACAATTAAAATTTTCAAGTCTAAATAGAAACGCCACGCATATCTGAAAGTTTGAGTTCTCAATGGCTGTATATACAAATTTTAACAAACCTTCTTTCAATTCAGTGCAATTTTTTCCACTTAAATGCTGTATTTAAATCCAATAAACTGATGCAATGCTTCAAGAACAATAAAGTAAAGCAAAAAAGTTGCATCATATATGCTCAGTGTAAAATTTCTAGAATTGTAGACACAAATAAAATTTTTAAATCATTTTTCTAAAAAACCAAAACTTGTAAAAAAGTTACGAAAAGAAATTCTGTTTAAACTTTCTGCGCTGTATTTTAGAAAATTCGTTGTTTTTTAGACATGGCTTTTTGTGCATATTTGCACTTTGTCTTAATTGGGAATAACTTTTTATTATATATATATATATATATATATATATATATATATATATATATATATATATATATATATATATATATATACAATAAGTTATGATAATTACTGACCTTACGCACTTTTAGTGATAGTGATAATTTACGTTAATATCCATTGCAATATTTATATAATTCAAACCATTTATGGAAATAAATCTTGTAATCATGTGAATTCTCTACTGACATTGCATATTTAAATACCAGTAACGGTTGCATGGTATTTGATGTGTGAATAATTATTTATGTTCCAATCATTAATTATTTTAATTGCTTTAAAAGAAGTTGGACATTGAGAATCAATATACTGCATATACTTAAGAACAATACAGACTACACAACATTTTCAATCTTTATCGAATGGTCAGTGATATATACAAAATTAATTCCAAGATAAAATAAAATATATGTATGTATTTCAAGTTAGATAGTTTACTTGTTTAAATATGAAATCAATGAATACATCCGTTCGTTTCTAGTTGAAACTTGCAGACGATTCGCCAAAATCTCATTTGGCGTTTCTGAAACTGTGAAGAGTTTTACGCAGCACATTCAGAAAGTGTTATTCGCCATTTTGTTAGGAAAATTGCCGTACTTTGTTAGATTTTAGTTTCATTTTAACTTTTAGATTTCCGTTGTCAAGGACTCATATAGAAAAAGTTCTTGGGGCAAGGGAAGACAAATAGGTTTTGAACTTGCGTTTTTAGAAAGTTTGTTATCTAGAAAATTGCTATACAGGGTGTTATGAAATTCACTGCATATATTGAAATGAGTGACTCCTGGGGTAGTCTACAGACATACCCAATACTTTTTTTTTCTTAAATCGAACATTTTAAAAATTTTCAAAAATATCCTAAAACCCGTCCATATTCGCCGCACCTGGCTGAGCGTACACCCGGCGTTTGACGGAAAATTGCGCGCGAAAAACTAAAAATATTAGAATTTGTTGAAACGTTACCAGACATATAAATTTAAGGAGAATTTATTTTCTGTTTTAAGCGTAATTTAAGAAAAAGCAAAAAAAAAATTAACCTTTTTCTAAGAAAAAAAAATAGTAAAAAGGCCACTGCGAAATCAATCCTTTTTGTCAGTAGCCTTAGTTTTAACTAATATTTATGCCACCCTATAGTACGTTAATAATGAGATAAGCATTATTTCTACTAGCTTAAACTTTCCGCTAAGAAAAAGTTAAAAATCAAAACGAAAAACACTAATTCAGCACAACTACAGAGTGCAGAGTATTTTAAAAGTATAACCAAAATTTTTTCATTACAGCAATTGTCAAAAAAAAATTATTCTGTTTCACACAGCACGTTCAGAAAGTTGTTATTCGTCCATTTGTTAAGAAAATTATCGTAACTTACCGATTTTTTCGAAAAGGTCCCCTAAATAAGTTTTCTAAAGTCGAGATGCACCCGCAAACGTTACCATAATACGTAAATATTATTAATGTTCATTTTAATTTAGTTTTCAACCCTATTAGGCTAATTTAACACGTTAACTGCCATGTGTACCATATATTGACACAGGCCATTTTAATTCTGCGCCTTGTGTACAACTGGAGGACACATGTTTAGAACGGCTCTGAGCCGTGAGTACATGCGGCGGCCACAGTTAGCGTGTATTTAAATACATAGACCAATTGGTCTGGCGTAGAACTGCACTTTTTAAGAATGGTCTTGGGATTTTATGATTTTTGAAAATACGATGACCAAAAAAAAATTAAAATTTCAAGAAAATAACTTTATTTAACATTTTACTTAGAAAAAAGGGTTCAAAGACTTAAATAGAACACATTAGAAGATAAAAACTTTATGTTAAAATCCTACTTACTTGTCCATGATTGTGTCCATATATGGTACACGTGGCTAGTATCATTCAAATATTTAAAATTAGTACAATCCAGCGCCATGTGTACAACATTAGGACACCACTTTTTTGCAAAAAAAAACGAAAACCAAAACAAATATTGTACTTTTAACTAACTTTAAGTACTCACCAATTCATTTTTCAAGAAAAACTAGCGTGGCCCCCAGGACCCGGTACACTTTTTTCTAAGACCAGGTGTGGCAGTTAACGTGTTAAGAAACACTATAATCAAAGCACAAACTACATAGATAAAACGGAGCAAAATATTCGTTAAAAACGGATCGACGAAGACCATTTTCTAGGTAGTGAAAAGAAATTACATTATTATTTAAAACTAACTTCTAAAGAAAAAATATTGATAACATTCATTTTATGATTTTTATGCTGTTGCTGAAGGTAAAGTGGACTGTAAAAACTTAAATATGGCGCACGGCCGGCGCTTGATGACATTCAGAATGCTTCTTTTTCGATCTCTCTGTCACCTCCTGTCTTAGTGTCTTGAGGAAGTACATAGCTGGCGCTGATTTCGCGCAAAAATTTAAAATATAACGCGTATTTGGGTTTGTTTGCATTGTTGCCTATGTACTAGAGTACTTTGAAATAAACAAAAACCAGACATTTTATAAATTATCGTATGCGTCAGAAAAGTATGCTTATGCAACAATTATTACTATTTGTAGGTTTTTTTGGATTTGGGTTTGTTTGCATTGTTGCCTATGTACTAGAGTACTTTGAAATAAACAAAAACCAGACATTTTATAAATTATCGTATGCGTCAGAAAAGTATGCTTATGCAACAATTATTACTATTTGTAGGTTTTTTTGGGTTGCCTATCTTGTAGGTTGTTTCTTGTTTTGATTTTAATTCCAGACAGGGCCTCGTTGGGCGTCGTTATATCAGTTATATAGTAAAGCTTATTTAAAATAATCGGTTTCTCTTCAATGCGAGAACAATAAACCAGTAAAAGACAGTTTCTTTTTAAACCAAAAAGTCGAATCAGAAACAGGTTAATCATATTATTTATAAACTAAAAAAAATAACGGAAGTTGCTATTTTCCCTGACTTTAGGAAAAAATCTTTATTTTTACTGACTACTAGGTACTGAAATTTTCCGTTTTCCCTGACGGTTTTTAAACTCTTTCCACACACATTTTCCTGTTTTACGCACGCTGGGAACCCTGTCTGATATATTGAGCTACCCTTAGCTAAATTTTGCACGTTTGTGTGCCTCATGGTGACTAACTCTCTGATCTACCTTGCATTATCTATATAAACAACAGGCAAACAAGTATATTGCAGCAGAGACTATTATAGATTTTGTTGTAATGTAGCTTTATTTCATATCTAAGTTTCTCAGTGGTATATTTTACAGTGTCTAAGTATTCAGTGTTTGTGTTTTAGTTCTAGTGCATTATCACGTTTAGGTTTTACAGCTTTCAATACTCTAAAAAATTATTGCAAAAATTCTTTTGACAAAAATTCCAATTATAGTTTCATAGAAGAATATCAGACTGAGCAAACGTGACAAATGTTGTAATGTATTGTATTATAAAAACCTGAAATCCTTTTTTCTTTTTCATGTCATACGAGGACTCCAAAAGCAATCGAAGACTAACTTATTTGGTTTGACATTATCAAGACAAGTTACGTCTATTTTTTGACAGGATTGTGATTAAGGACTTTTTCTTAGGTGTACTCAGTGTACATGTCTTATTTCTTCTGTATGCCTTAAATTAATTTTGAGGAAATCGTGTTCTTGGTTATGTTATACAATATATAAAAAAAATGACCAGAATATAATGTATATTGTTTTTGATTTCTGTAAATTTTGTTGTTTTAAAATTTAGGTATGGGTGAGTGTCTATAAAGTGTTGCATCGTTTTAAGCTATTTATGAAATGTTTATATTTGTGTGTCTTTTTGATAATAAAGTTACGATCTCAACTTCATTAAGTTTGATTTTCCTTTTCATATTCATGCTAGACGTTATATTTTAAAGTGGATTTAAAACTTATGGATTTATTTGGCATCAAACCTATTTGGTTTTGATTCCAAATAATTTTGTAAGTTTTATTTGCTACTTTAAAATATTTAAAATAACCAAAAGTATGAAGTTTTAAATTGCGCCTGCGCCACCTTTAGTTCCCAATCCCACCACCGTTCCCCAATGTCCAGACTAATTGTCGCTGTAATTTGACGTTTGATTGACATTTCATATGACCTTTGACTCGATCCGTGCTGCGACAAATAACAACGCTAGTTGGTCTTCTTCCTGTATTAGTATTCGTTGAGTCAGACCGGCATTGATGTATGAAGCGGAAAGATATAAGAAATAAAAGGATAAGGACACACGTTGTAGAAGTATCTCAAGTTCAAGTTCAACAATGCATCTAATAAGATACAGGAAAAAGTACTTCTATCTGATAAGAAGAGATCATAATTATGTCGGTATAGAAAGGAATAGCAATGGAAGTGTATGGGAGGAGATATGGAGAAATACAAAAGCCGAAATGTGGAATGGAGCCGAAAACGATTTAAAGAAAGAAGGTTTAACAGCTGAAGAAACTCAGAACCGGAGGTTGTGAAGACTACTAACCAGGAACGTCCACCCCATATAGAGTGAGAAAAGACGAAGCCAAAGAAGAACTCAGTGTAGAATTATTTACTGATAATAAAGTAAACTCTAACAAAATGTTTCAGGACAATATTTTACCATAAATTATTTTTTCAGAAAAATATTTAGAATGTTGCTTTACTTTTGTTGCACCGCTCTCTCGTATTTTATTATACAGGGTGTCTGGAAAAGGTCTGTACAAAATGCTACCACGTATTCGTGAGACTAAAATAAGACGATTTAACCCAACTTACCTATATCCAAAAGTGTTTCGTTAGGGAGATACAGAGCCCCAAAGGGGTACTTAACGATTTACTTTTTTGGCTCTAACTTTTCAATCGACTTGTATAATTTAATGAAATTTTAATATTTTATGTTGGCCATAAAGACTCATAAAACCATACTACAGTAGATGTTTGACATCGTCAGGGAAGTCAGGAACGGACTTGCCACCACACTCGTTGGGCCAAATTTTTGACAGGTATGATTTTACAGAGCTCAAAACTGATTATTTAAATACTTTGGTCATTCCTCTTTAAAAAAGGTACTCTACATTTGTTTCGATAAAATTAGCCGTTTTCGAAAAAATTAAGGTTTTGTATAACACGTTATTGAAATAATACTACAATACTACAATAAAACACCAGTCGTTTTTATTTCGTTAACAATGTGTTATTGACAGGTAAAAGTTAAATCATAAAAAGTACTTAAAACTAAATCTTTTTGATATATCAGAAATCGCTTAAACAGAAAAATGTTAAAAATGTGAAAGCTGTCCTTCTTCTTGTTTACTTGCACAGATTTTCGAAGTGGGCGCCCTGTACCTCTATACATTTTCTTATCCGACGGATGTTTTGTTGTTATACTTGAAACAACATTCCAGGATTGTCTCGAATTTCGTTGCAATGGTGTGTTATTCTTTCTATCAGGTTTTCCCTGGTGTGAACTGGCATTGAATATACAAGCCTTTTTAAATTTCCCCACAAGAAGAAATCTAAAGGAGTCATGTCGGGCGACCTCGGTGGCCATACAATAGGCCCACCTCAACCTATCCATCTATCACCAAAAGTATTTGATAAGTGCTGACGAACTAAATTGCTAAAATGGGGCAGTGCACCGTCGTGCATAAACCACATCTGATTTCTAATTTCTAAGGGCAATGGTCCAATGAGATGATTCCCAATAATCCCCGCCCACACGTTAACCATAAATCTTTGTTGATGCTTTGTCTGTTCTAGGAAATGTACCAGAATAAATTCTTCTTGCCTCCTCACAATTGCCAAGTGCTTGTCCATAAATTAGATGCATGTCAGCATATTCGCTATAGGAATAATGCTCCATTACTTAATTCTTGTATAATCAGTCAGACAATTTTGCAAAGTGTTGTCAATAACACATTGTTAACGAAATAAAAACGAGTGGTGTTTTATTGTAGTATTCTGATAAAATTATTTCAATAACGTGTTATACAAAAACTTAATTTTTTCGAAAACGGCTAATTCTATCGAAACAAATGTAGAGCACCTTTTTTAAAGAGGAATGACCAAAGTATTTAAAAAATCAGTTTTCAGCTCTGTAAAATGAGACCTGTAAAAAATTTGGCCCAAAGAGTGTGGTGGCAAGTCCGTTCCTGACTTCCCTGACGATGTCAAACATCTACTGCAGTATGGTTTTATGAGTCTTTATGGCCAACATAAAATATTAAAATTTCATTAAATTATACAAGTCGGTTCAAGAGTTAGAGCCAAAAAAGTAAATCGTTAAGTATCCCTTTGGGGCTCTGTATCTCCCTAACGAAACACTTTTGGATATAGGTAAGTTGGGTTAAATCGTCTTATTTTAGTCTCACGAATACGTGGTAGCATTTTGTACAGACCTTTTCCAGACACCCTGTATAATAAAAATTAACAGTGTCAGTCAACAAAATTATGCAATTTAAAGTCTAGCCTCTCTTAACTTACTACTATGACTATAAATCAGTCAAATTTCTTATCAATTAAAGTAACAAGTAACTTTGGGCAAATGAACTTCAAATGTTTATACGCGGGATCCCACATAGGTTTTTTAATTTTATGAAATTCGATAAATTAACGTTTATTTAATTAATTATTATTAAAACAGCTTTAATTTTTTATTATAAAAATTAAAAATTAACAGTATGTCAGTCAACAAAATTATGTAATTTAAAGTCTACCCTCTCTTAACTATACTACTATGACTATAAATCAGCCAAATTTCTTATCAATTGAAGTAACATGTAACTTTGGGCAACTGAACTTCAAATGATTATACGCGGGATCCCGCATAGGTTTTTTAATTTTATAAAATTCGATAAATTAACGTTTATTTAATTATTAAACCAACTTTAATTTTTAATATAAAAAATTAGCAGTATTTCAGTCAACAAAATTATGTAATTTAAAATCCAGCCTCTCTAAACTATACTACTGACTATAAATTGTCATCTAGAGTTTAACAAATGGGGGTAATTCCAGAGACGGCTTCTAACCTAGTTGGAAATAAAATTAGGATTCGATTTGAAAATAAAATACAAATATTTATTTACCCACATTGTGTTATTTGAAAGTGCGAGATACGAAAATATCATACAGGGTGTCTGAAAAGTCTTAGCATGGGCAAATATCTTTACTATTAATAAAGATAGCAACACCAAATTTTAGTTGTACCTTATTGGTTAGTAAATCTACTTTTGTACGTAATTTGACTCTTTCAACCCCCTTGGGGGGTTACGCTAGCGAGTTGAGGTCCAAAATTTTGGATGCAAACTTATGCCGTGTGGCCTCTTCGTTTAAAAGTCTTCAAAAAAGAAACATTGTTTTAGTATTTTAGTATTTATTTATTATTGTAATTCACTTTTAAATGGCAAGCCTATAAAAATTATAACTCGTAAATCGTATAATCGGGCGGGGCACAAGTCGACCATTAGTCGGCCACTTGTGCCAACCAGTACAAGTCGGCGCTGCTATTTTTTGTTTTGTAGGGCACTTTTTTCTAACTTTTTTCCAACTTTACTTCTTCATTTGTCGTTTTTATATGTTTTGTTTTTTGACATCTGCGCAGTAGACCAAAATGCGTACCACGCGCAAACCGAGCGTGCTAGACATGCGTACGCAAGTTCAGGAGATGTACTTGGGTGTCTACATTCGAACCCATTCTCTTTTAAGAATATATCCCCAATAGTCAAAGTACCCATACATGGTATATATGGTATGTCTATGGTATAACGTTTTCCCCAAGTTTGTTTCGACTGTATTTTTCGTTATTTGCCACATGCGCAGTAGACCAAAATGCGTACCTCGCGCAAGGCGAGCGTGCTAGACATGCGTACGCAATTTCAGGAGATGTACTTGGGTGTCTACATTCGAAACCATTTACTTGTAAGAATATATCCCCAATAGTCAAGGTACCACTACGTAGTTAACTTTATAACTTTTTCCCAAGATTTTTCGACTTCATTTTTCGTTTTTTGCCATCTGCGCAGTAGACCAAAATACGTACGTACCACGCGCAAACCGAGCGTGCTGGACATGCGCTCGGAATTTCAGGAGATGGACATTGGTGTCTACATTTGAACCCATTCACTTTTAAGAATATATTCCCAAAAGTCAAGGTACCACTACGTACTTAACTTTATAACGTTCTCCCCAAGTTTTTTTCGACTTCTTTTTCCTTTTTTGCCATGTGCGCAGTGGACCAAAATGCGTACCACGTGCAAACCGAGCGTGCTAGACATGCGCACGGAATTTCAGGCGTTGGACTTTGGTGTCTACATTTGAACCCATTCATTTTTCAGAATATATCTCCAGTAGTTAAGGTACCACTACGTATTTAACTTTATAACTTTGTTCCCAAGTTTTTTTCGACTTTATTTTTCATTTTTTGCCATGTGCGCAGTAGACCAAAATGCGTACCACGCGCAAACCGAGCGTGCTAGACATGCGCACGGAATTTCAGGAGATGGACTTTGGTGTCTACATTTGAACCCATTCACTATATCTCCAGTAGTTAAGGTACCACTGCGAATTTAGACAACAAAGTACATCCCCTGAAATTTCGTGCGAATGTCTAGCCCGCTTGGTTTGCGCGTGGTACGCATTTTGATCAATGGTAAAACTTTTTCCCCAAGTTTTTTTCGACTGTATTTTTCGTTATTTGCCACCGCGCAGATAGCAAAAAAAGAAAAATAAAATCGAAAAAACTTGGGAAAAACGTTATAAAGTTAAATACGCAGTGGTACCTTAACTACTGGAGATAGATTCTTAAAAGTGAATGGGTTCAAATGTAGACACCAAAGTCCATCTCCTGAAATTCCGTGCGCATGTCTAGCACGCTCGGTTTGCGCGTGGTACGCATTTTGGTCTACTGCGCACATGGCACAAAATGAAAAATTAAGTCGAAAAAAACTTGGGAAAAAGTTATAAAGTTAAAGACGTAGTGGTACCTTAACTACTGGAGATATATTCTGAAAAGTGAATGGGTTCAACTGTAGACACCAAAGTCCATCTCCTGAAAGTCCGTGCGCATGTCCAGCACGCTCGGTTTGCGCGTGGTACGCATTGTGGTCTACTGCGCACATGGCAAAAAACGAAAAATAAAGTCGAAAAAACCTTGGGAAAAAGTTATACAGTTAACTACGTAGTGGTACCTTAACTATTGGGGATATATTCTTACAAGTGAATAGGTTCGAATGTAGACACCCAAGTACATCTCCTGAACTTGCGTACGCATGTCTAGCACGCTCGGTTTGCGCATGGTACGCATTTTGGTCTACTGCGCAGATGTCAAAAAACAAAACATATAACAACGACAAATGAAGAAATAAAGTTGGAAAAAAGTTAGAAAACAGTGCCCCACAAAACAAAAAATAGCAGCGCCGACTTGTACTGTATGGCACACGAGGTCGACTAATGGTCGACTTGTGCCCCGCCCGACTATACGATTTACGAGTTATAATTTTTATAGGCTTGCCATTTAAAAATGAATTACAAGAATAAATAAATACTAAAATACTAAAATGTTTCTTTTTTGAAGATTTTTAAATGAAGAGGCCACACGGCATAGGTTTGTATTCAAAATTTTGGACCTCAACTCCCTAGCGTAACCCCCCAAAAGGGTTGAAAAAGTCAAATTACATAAAAAAGTAGATTTATCAACCAATAAGGTACAACTAAAATTTGGTGTCGCTATCTTTATTAATAGTAAAGATATTTGCCCATGCTAAGACTTTTCAGACACCCTGTATGATATTTTCGTATCCCGCACTTTCAAATAACACAATGTGGGTAAATAAAGATTTGTATTTTATTTTCAAATCGAATCCTAATTTTATTTCCAACTAGGTTAGAAGCCGTCTCTGGAATTACCCCCATTTGTCAAACTTTAGGTCATGACACGGCCTTTAAGCATTTATTTAAAGGGGATAGCGCAAACCAAACAAAGGAAGGAAAATAAAATTTTAAAATATTTAAACGGGATTATATTTATCAAAATAATCGGAAGAGTTTTAAAGAAATAAATTTTGCGATACGACGGGAAATGTTTAGAATAAATTAATCAAATGCAAGTCAAGGCAATTTTAATAAATAAAATTTGTAGAGAAGCGTTCACACAAAGAAAACGTTGAAGCTTATCAAGAAATAATTTATTTAAAAATTATTTAAATAACTAAGTGGCCAAATAGTTGCTCATATGAAATGTTTTAGACAAATTATTAAACAATTATTATTCAAATTAACTTACGTGAATAAGGGAACAAACACTTTTGATTTAATTTCAATTGAGAACAATGAATTAAATTCACCAAGTATAGAACCTTTTCTAATTGATTGAACATTCTAAGAGGAATAAAAACCTACCCTTTGTTCTGCTATTCAACATGGTGAAATTTTCCCTCTCTTAACAAAGAAAATCTTTTTAATTACCCTAGCAAGACAAAGAAATCGGTGCTTTGCCTCCTATGACTGGCTGTCGAAAGAGACCGCCCTTACAGAAATATCGACCAAGTTCTGTTTTGCGTAAGATTGCACAATATTCCGGCCTAGATAATTTTATAGCTTTGTTTTGAACATGTTAGGAACACCTGCAGGCCATAAATGTCAGAGAAGGGAGGAAAACGGCCCCCTTTGCAATAAAAAAGTAATAAAAACGTGCTGATTCACCCAGATTCCTTTGTTGGGTTGAAAAACAAGGCTACCCACGCGTCAACTTTTCCGAGGAAGCCGGTCGTAAAAACTTGTTATTTTGGCCTCGATTCTAAGAAAGGGGATGTAAATGGGGAAAGATTTATGGGAAAATTGGCTATTTAAGCGGGAAAGCGCCAGTTTGGTCAGTCAGTACAGTTAGAATTTTGCGAGATGTAACTCGAATCGCTGCCGGATTTTATAGCGGGAATTTCTGTCCACGGGAAAGTACAAAAGTCTGGATACAATAAAATACGGTGTTAGTCGGAAGTTTTTGGAGCTCGACGAATTTTTTTGACAAAAAGCGCGGAAATTAAAGTGAAAAAGTAAGGGCGCTTGAAAATCAAAGATATTGTCTAGAATTAATGGAAAATTATTGTGAATTTTGAGAAAATTGTAATTTTGGGTGGCTCCCAACCGTAACTTGTGGTAATAAAAGTGTAATTGATAGAGAATTTTGCATTTTACTGTTAGGGAACGGGAAAACATAGAAATTAGTTAGAATATACAAATAAAAGTCAAAATTCTCATTAAAAATCAGGTTAAGTGCTAAAACCTCTGCAGTAAGTAATACATTATTAATAAGTCTATTGCCAGGCTAGATAAGGGATTAAATTAATAGGTGGTTTAACAGCAGTTGACACGGGGCTGTTCCGGGCTCCACGCAAAAGTTTTTCTTGTCACCGCCAGCTGTATTCCTGGGTTACCGCTCACCCGCCAACACGATAAGAAAAAGAGAGAAAGGAATCAGTGGTGGGTGTTACAAAATCAGTAAAATTTCTTATAAACTAAATTAATAAGTAACTTTGGGCAAATGAACCTTAAATGTTATAAGATAATAAGTCTTACTAGTTTTTATAGTAAATCACATTAGTTTGATTGTAAGGTAAGTAAGATACTTATAATACCTAAGCAGTCTCATTAATTCTCATATAATATCACGCATATTTGGCAGATACGCGTTTTCGCGTTATTTTTTAAGAGTTTACGGCTTTTTTATGGCTATGCGGATCCGCATAGCTGGTGCGGGATCCCGCAGGCCGCCAAATGATGCGGGATCCCGCGGGATTGCGGGATTGCAATCCCTATCTGGGACGTGACACGCGTGTTTCTTCTATTTTATATTTGTTGCTCTTGGGCTACTCAAGCTCGACCCTCCCCTTTCATGCCCCACCTCGCGCAATGGTACATAGATTTTAGATTAGGATAATTTGGTTGTTGATATTTTATGAATTTTTGATACCAGGATCGCAAAAATAGTCATGATATTAATGAAAACAGTCATAAATTATGTAAATATATTTTGAAAACTTGAAAGTTTTCTTATACCTACCTAAAAATCTACCCCTAATAAAGAATTACATTTTAAAAATGTAGAAGAAAAATACGCAGCATTCAAAAAAGGAAAATAGATTTTGTCTTGAAGAACGTGTTCTTGGACTAAAATAAAGAAAAAACCAAAAAACGGTTTTTGGAGGTTATGTTTCAGGCGCACATATCACGCGCAACTCTAATGTTTTTTTGGGGGGGGGGGGGGGGGGGCGAGAAGCTCCGGTGCTCCAAGCTCTTGAAAGAAATATGCCGCATATGTGAATGCTTCGGGTAATGTACACGGGCGCTGGTTGGGTTGGCAACATTGCCCATACTCAGTATGTATTTAACTTGAACAATAATTAAAAATATTAATCTCAAATGACACAATGTTGCTACCAATTTCGTAAACATTACTTTACCCATCACATCAAAACAGCGTTTAATCTGGACGGTAGATGACTGAAACAACGTCTTCTTACTTCTATTTAGACGTTACAGGATTGCCAATTCGGATGAAATGAAATATATAAAACGACCAGTCGATACAAGATTTTAATTGTAAGTACGCAAGATCTACAATTAAATGATGAGTAGGAGCCTTTTTCGAGTGGGACTACGTAATCATATTACCCTGTCAGTAGAAAATTCTATTGCGTTTAATTTTTGCAACAGCATTCGACAGATTTAAAACACTTTTAACGATTTGTTTAAGAATGACTTGAGGAAAATTTTGGATTTGATTTGATCAGCACAGTCCCCAGACCGTAACTTTATTGAAAATCGGTTGAACAAAATAGAACGTCGTATTTATACGCACAAGCATTTCCGAATAAACAATGACCGTTTAATAAAATCAATTAATTTTGTAAAATTTCTCCCAAAAATGTTGTTCAAATCTTGGCTGCCTTAAGGCCACCAAGTGACCCAAATGGAATTTTCAAGCTACGGGGTCTGACGATCAATAATAATGAATATTCTGTTAAATTAAAATATGTCTAACTGTAATTATTAAATGTGCTTCATGTCTGTTTGTTGTATTTAGCAAACCCGAGCAAATAAGGTTGTTAAACGTACAGCCCTTTTTTTGTCTTATTTATTTTAAAGATTTCTCGAAATTTTGTTAAAATTCTACCAAAATACTATGGTATATTTTTAAAATTGTAGGTGAATAACTTTATTTAAATTTAATAAGAAATACGTTCTTATATGTACGTATTTAAAGTGTCATGGGATTTTGAATAATATCCATTTTGTTGCCTAAACTTTGTCTGATAGTATATTTTATAGTGATTTATTTATGGTAACGGCATGAAAGAAAATCTAGCTAAAAATATTAAATTTAGTGGGTCTACATTACATGAGAAATATATTTTTCAAATTTGGTGTTTCTTAGCCAGGGCGTTGTCTGTCAGTTAGGACTTTGCATTTTAAAATAGAGATTTAAATATAGGGAGAATATTTTCACAACTTAACAGGGTAAGTGGATTTTTTTGGTAAATCGGAACTTAATAGCATAAGAAAATCCCAATTACATTCAAAATTTAAAACCCATGTAAGTAAGTACTTTTCTTTCCCTTATAAATGAAATGACTTGCTTTGATGCCCCACAACATTAGCGCAAAAAGGCCAACAAAATCCACCGATCTACATGGAAAAAAGGAATATTATTGGTTCAAAGCAAATTGATTTATTTTAAAGAAACGTTAGCTTCATATACATATAAGCAATGACACAATTTTGTCTAATTAAAATAAATATTTCTTTCACCTTATAGGTACTTAAAACAAGAATATAAAGTACAAAAATAAGGTTTAAAACACTTGTATCAAAAGTTATATTAATTTAGCATAAACATTGATTTTTTTATTCTAGAAATTCTTCTCTTCAAAACTATAGCTTTCGAATAGTTAAATGTTTGAAATAATACTATGATTTCTTAGATTTATAAACCATATTTCTTAGGGCTTAAATTTTTTTTTTTATACTATTTTACTTGAAAGAGAAACAACGTTCACTATAAAGCAATTGTTTTTTAAAAAAAAAGTTACGTTTTATTAGTATATCCTTGTCTAATACTTGAATTCAATACTTGCATAATTCCCCCTCCTGTCATCCCACTGTTCTTCAGTTCGCGGCCCACTTTCTTAATTCAATCGCTTACTTACTATTCATTTTAGTTTATATCACTTAACACTTGTCTGCACTACTCTACTTATATTGTTTATTAAACACTTATCTTCTTATAGTAATAAAGTTGGATCTAATATTTGGAGTTATCCGCGGTGAGATAAAGCTAATGTATACAACGAGCCAATTTCACGTAATAGTATTACTTATTATACTTTTATAAAAGAAGTTCGTTTTTTTTTCTAGTTATTGTAGAAAAGTATCTTAAAATTTTCATAAATGCCCACTGTCTAAAAACTTGTAAATTTCAAGGAGAGCTGACGAATTACTCCAGGAACAGCACCCTCAAGGAACAAAGAGAAAGAAGGAAGTTGACAGGTAGACCTAACTTCACAGCCTATCAGCCTAACTTAACTAAATAAGCAAATAAATGAATAAGATATGAAGCGATACACAGTATAAATTTAAACATAATATTGTGGAAAATGCCGAATGTTAGCTGGAAGTGTAAGACTGATGCAGAATCTGGACACTTCCCCTGTTCGCTACCTTAAGCCAAGAAGAAGACAAAATACTTTAGTAAAAGAATTTATGCAAGAACAAATGTTTATATAGATAATGCAAGGTAGAGCAGAGAGTTAGTCACCATGAGGCACACAAACGTGCAAAATTTAGCTAAGGATAGCTCAATATATCAGACCCTGGTTTAGAGATCGCACGATATGACTTTATTTTGCCGATACGATATATCGGCCGATACCGATATTTACGATGCCGATATACCGATACCGATATATCGTATCGGCAAAGACATTCGTACATGTTTCAATGTTTAATTTTTATCAGGGTTGGAAAAAGTCATGACATAAAAAAGAGTCAAGGCTTAAATCATGTGAATTAATTATTCATACCAATCAGGGGCGTGCGGTGAAATTTCAAAGCTGTATATCTCTGTTCCTACTTACAGGAACCGTACCAAATTTAGGGGTTTTAGTAGTGAGCCCACTGGGAATGTTTTGGCAAAGAAAAAAAAAACATTTTGTAATTTGCGAAAAAAGTTGAATTTTTGCATTGCTTCCACCGGGAAAAAAATGAACACGTTTAGGTATTTTATTTATTATTTTTTCTAAACAAATCTTACATCATTTTGTCGACACTTTAAATTTTAAGAGAAAAAAATGTGTTTGTAGAAAGTTATAGTCATTTGAATTTTTTGAAACCTAAAATATAATTTCAAAAAACATTCAAATGACTATAACTTTCTACAAACACATTTTTTCTCTTAAAATTTAAAAATTAATTGTCGACAAAATGATGTAAAATGTGTTTAGAAAAAATAATAAATAAAATACCTAAACGTGTTCATTTTTTTTCCCGGTGGAAGCAATGCAAAAATTCAACTTCTTTCGCAAATTACAAAATGTTTTTTTTTCTTTACCAAAACATTCCCAGTGGGCTCACTATTAAAACCCCTAAATTTGGTACGGTGCCTGTAAGTAGGAACAGAAATATACATCTTTGAAATTTCACCGCACGCCCCTGATGCCAACCCTGGTTTTTATAACGTCGAATATAAAAAAAAATATAAAATACGGTTCTGAACCTCCAATTCGCTAAATCCTGTACGTGTTCTGTATCAATTTCCGTTTTTCGTTCATGCGTTTTCTGTTTGGGCGAAAACGAAAATCGGGGAAGTCCCGGTTTATCATTATAACATAACGTTTCTGATTGGTGAAGTTTCGGGGAAGTCCCTGTTTAATGTTTTCAGTATTGCTTTGTGAAATTCTGAATTTATTTCTCCGGAAAAAGGCCTCAGTTATACTCCAGTTATATTATAAATGATTAGATATTATTAGTGACATTAGAAGAGGCACAAAAATGTATTTTATTTTATTATATTTACGAGTACATATTACCTTTCCTAGGTATATGCAGTAAGAATCCAAAATTCTTCGTTTTATATATGCCGATATATCGGCAAGTTTCCTGCCGATACGATACGATACCGATAATCGGCAACAACCGCCGATATGCCGATATAACGATATCAATATCGGTATCGCGCGATCTCTACCCTGGTTCCCAGCGTAAGTAAAACAGGAAAATGTGCGTGGAAAGAGTTTAAAAACCGTCAGGGAAAACGGAAAATTTCAGTACCTAGTAGTCAGTAAAAATAAAGATTTTTTTCCTAAGTCAGGGAAAATTGCAACTTCCGTTATTTTTTTTAGTTTATAAATAATATGATTAACCTGTTTCTGATTCGGCTTTTTGGTTTAAAAAGAAATTGTCTTTTACTGGTTTATTGTTCTCACATTGAAGAGAAACCGATTATTTTAAATAATCTTTACTATATAACTGATAAGTTATAAAAGTAATTTTAAAATGTGCAAGGGCATCGATTTCCAATGGATATAATCGTGCAATACAGCTGATGTCAGGGGTCAATTTTAATCGTGCCTTCATGCTTGGCTTTTGCGGAAAATATCCGACAGATGCTCATTAGCGTATTTTCACAAGGCATCTTTTAACGTACCTTTCTGTATCCAAATGGATACGCAGGCCTTCCTTTTGGATACGCAGTAAAATAGAAATGGATACACAAATGTGGGCCTTCGACCAAAACTTTAATACAACAGAATTATTTTATACAAATAAAAGGAATCCAAACGAGCTTAAATTAAAGATATTTATGTAAAAAGATAAAACATAAAATAAAACTTTTTCAACAAATAAAACTAAAAGTACTCATTGGTATTTAGTTTGACAAGAAAAAATAAGTCAACTATTAAAATAAAATATAGGTAATAATGTATAACACAGCACAAAGGAAAATGTTAGTCGTTAAATTATAGTTTAAGATCATTTTTAAAAAATGTAGTGACTAAATCCCTAGTTTTATAAATTTCAAGTGTTGGTTCCCCAAAACGTCGTTCCTTTTTCTTTAAAAATCCCGCGACTGCTGGTCGAAATTTGCCGTTCCAACTTTATTGAGTGACACTAAAAGGCGATCAATCATTGTGTCTTTATTCAGTGAGATTCTTCCTGGAGTTTTTATTTTGTTAAAATGTGAAATACTCCTCACAGGGATCATTGAATGAGGACTTATTAGCAACAACAAGACTAATAACTTCTGCAGAACACCTGTCTGTGGTGCAAACAATAGGTTTTCTTAATTTATCAGCATGTCTGGTGCCTTCATCAGGAGTGTCAATTGTCAATATCCGGAATTTCCTGAATTATGGGCCAACAATCGCATACATTTGTTGCAAAACGTGTTACTTCTTCGGAACCAAACAGATTTTCAACTAGTGGTCGGCCTGTAGATATCATTTGAGCTTCTGAATTTGCAAAGATAAGGTTGTAATCATATTTTTAATTGTTTCGTCTTCTTCAAGATTTAATCTAACATCAAGAAACTTGTTGAACGACTATACAATTTCTTGTCTTACTGGTGACAAGTGACGTCTTCCGATAGTAACATATGCGTTAAATATAATACGCGTGCCTTTGTTAGGCGCTGCTGAAGTTGATGCCTCCGAAGTGTCTATAGTCTATGCTCTAGATGAGCTAGAAAGGATTCGTCCTTAGCTTCTGGCAAAGGGCCATTAGCCAGCATATTCAATTTCCTTATAGCTACATCTCTAGCGATTATTATATCGGACAAAATCAAATTTGACTTCTAGAAAAGCTTCTGTAAAGTTTGAAAAACAAGAGTTATATCGGCCATCAGCGTTGTAAACATCATTTGTTGGGTACCAATTCGCCATGTCTTAAGCATACTATTTGCATCGCTTTTGTCATGCCTTGAAACAGTGCTGATACCAATGATTTCTTCTTAAACAATTCTGCTTCCAGGTAGATTATTAAAAATAGATAATATCAGATTTCTAACGTGCTCGGCAAATCGAACTTCGAAATAACCAGGAAAAGCCTTACAGTCTAAGGATTTTTGTTGAAGCGGTTTTAATTTTGAGGTTAAGGGTTAGCCTTATTAGTTAGGTTTTATTGTGTTAGTTTACTATCAAAGTAGTTTTTAAGTGTTGAGTTTTGTGTCTTTAATATACTAATACTCTTTTACTATTTGCAGAACTTACCTTATTTATTTGCACCTTATATTTTCCTTTATCACGTTAATACTTTATTGCACAGAAGTTCAAAGTGCAGACACAAGGATGATTTTACAATCGTTACCAAGTTGGACAAATAAAAATTCATTAGGCCATACAGTAATATGCGATATGCATTTGACGCTGCGATCAGAGTAGATAAACTAAAAAATAGTCATAGAGTAGTGTCTACTTCGTAGGAAGACTATAGCTCTAGGAGTAATAGAATATTATTTGACACTCCACAGTTTAGGGCTTTTTGGGACACATGGATACGCAGTAAAAAATCACTAAAAGATGCTCTGTATTCTCAAGCCATTCTTTTCTCACCAAATACTTTAATGCCTATGGAAAACCAAATAAACACAGGCCATTAATCGATTTTTATTTGGCGTCACATTATTATTTATCTCCATATGTTAAAGTATACGAAAACTCTAATATAAGTAGAGATGTGCCATGAGAATGTTCTCAAGCGAATATTTCTGGAGAACGGTAAATTACTAAGAATATTTCCCAGCATAAATTCTCGAGAATTTATGATTTTAGAAAAAAATACAAATTACAGGAAAAGTACCGAAGATATTTCCGAGAACGAGAAAGTTCTCGGGGAAACTCATATTCTCGTAGAATTTATGAGAATTTACGGAAATTTAAGGTAATTTATTTTAATGCCGCTATTGTATCATAGATGGAGCTTGGAGCATCTTTATCTTGATTTCTTTTTGTGTGTTGTTATAAACAACTTGTCTAGACATGTTATTTTATACAATGTGTTTCTAAGTTGTGTTTTATCAATAAAGTTACTCAAAAAGTCTAAAATAATGGAAATACAAATTTAATGTGTCTTTATTTTAACTAAGATGCGTAATCAGTAATCACGTTAATTTACAATTTAAATATTTTTTAATTAGGTATTGTACAGTGCTATCTCATTATTTTTTCAGATAAAATTATTGTAAAAAGTACCTTTGGCAAAAAAATATGTTCTTTCAATTTATGCAGTCAAACAAAACATAAAATTCTCCAACATATAAAATAAATTCTCCACGATTTCCGATAAAATCTCATGTTTCTCGGAGAGTATTTCCCAAAAATAAATTCTCGAGAATATTCCATCTCTACATCTCTGTATTTTTTCTGATAAAATTGTAAAAACTACTTTTGGTAAAAAAACATTTTCTTTCAATTGATGGATTGATGCAGTCAAATCATAAAATTCCCTAACATATGTAATAAATTCTCCAAAATTTCCGATAAATTCGCATTTTTCTCGGAGAATATTTCCCAAAAATAAATTCTCGAGAATGTTCCATCGCTAAATATAACGTATCTCACGGTCGGTGGTTGCTCAGCAAAATAATACAAAACGTGAAGCTGCTCAGTTTAAAAAAATATTGCGTTTCTACGGTTACTGTTTAAATTACTGACTAGCTGGAGAAATGCATTTTTCTACTCGCCTTTCAGCTTTTGGACAACTGGCGGTGTCCAGACAACCCGCTTTAAAAAGACAGAGTTTAGGACCTTAATATACAGGGTGTTATGAAATTCACTGCATATATTGAAACCGGTAAATGCTGGTATGAATTCAGACTGAATAAAAATATTCATAAATCGCGCTTCATGATAAAAAAAAGGAAGATATCGTCCCTCGAAAACAATTTTCTAGTAACTGCGCACCACTGGTAATAAATACATTACCATACAAAAAACAGCGAGAAACATCAGTCACAGAAAAAAAAAAATGTTTTGACGTCAGTAGGGTAGACCGGGGTCGAAAGTAACAGGGGTCAAAAGTAACATCTCAAATATCTTTATAAACGTAATAGATATGCATGCGCTAATTTGTCAAAGATTCCGCCTATTCAGGTGCTAAACTCCCATTAGTACCATTACCGGCTCCATGAAACACAGTTGTGCGTATAGAGCCATTTAAATTTTTTATATCAAAAAGTAACTTTTTTCGAGTTCGTTTTTATTGTGATAAAGTGCAGAAAAAGCCATGTTGGTACAATTTATCGTACTAGATAGTTTTTTTTTAGGTATTTTGTTATTGTATAGGCATAATTTTGTACCGTGTTGTTATGTTTTTTGCTTAAAAATTGTAATACAAATTTGCAAGTACAGTCGGGGACGGTTGTAATAAGGCAACTCGGGGACGGTTGTAACGTTACAACCGACCCCGTTGTAGTACAGATAATATAGTTTTTTATTGCTTTTTTTAAGAATGCCCCGTACGAAGAAAAGGAAGACAGGCCGTGGTACGAACGATATAACCTTTTACGAACCAGCATATAAAGAAGTTACTAATGGGAATCTCTCTATTAAATCATAAGCAAGACAATATGAATTATGCCACGAGTCATTGACAAGATACAAGAAAAACTGGAAGCCCCCAATGAAAATTTACCAGTGTCCATGATTGTCCTATATAAATATTTTATTATATCCCCAATTTTAAGCATAGTCCTATCATAAATGTGGTGTTACAACCGACCCCCCTTAGTGTTACAACTGACGCTGGGTGGGGGCGGTTGTAACAAATTACATCACTTTAATTTTTAGTTACCTGTGAGGTTTTTACTTTGTTCAGCCCTAAAATATCACTTACATAATAAAGGTAACTAATTACCTTAACTATAGCCATACAAATAGTATTTCCAATTCTAATAGTTTTTTCATAATTAAATACTAAAGTCAGAATGTTACAACCGACCCCGGTCTACCCTACTCGCTATGGCGTTGAAAAATCTCTCTACAATATTGCTATGTAACAGTTTTGAAAAAATAATATTTTTGTTATCTTTAAAGCAAGAAATCATACTAACTTTTTTAAAACATTCAATTTCAAAATGTTAAAATTCTACAACACAAAAAAATCCAAAGGACAGCTGTTCAAACCAAGAGTAAAATTTTGTTCAACTAGGCCGACCCGAAATTTATGGAGGAAAAAGAGTTCCTATAAAAAAGTTTAGTTCAAAATTAGCTTTAAACAAAAAAATCCTAACACTTCAGCAAGTACTTTGTTTATTTGCCCATTTTTAATCATATTTAACAGAAGATTTTAATAGGTTTATTTATATCGTCCGTAATTTTTAAGCGAAATTCCTCACAACTTAAATTAATTATAATCTTCACCTTCATAACCTCTTCCAGCGTTGAAACAGTCATTCGACTCCTTTCATCTGTCCAATAATTTTTTGATTCAAGGAAAAGTTTTTCCAAATGCATCGTTGTATTTACACTTGCCTAGCGCACTCATTTCCACAAAAAAAAAATCAAAAACTCCACAAAATAACTTTAAATACCACGCGCTTCCAAACGACGCCCAACGGGGCTCTGTCTGGAATTAAAATCAAAACAAGAAACAACCTACAAGATAGGCAACCCAAAAGAAAACTACAAATAGTAATAATTGTTGCATAAGCATACTTTTCTGGCGCATCCGATAAAATTTATAAAGTGTCTGGTTTTTGTTTATTTCAAAGTACTCTAATAGGCAACAATGCAAACAAACCCGAATAAGCGTTGTATTTTAAATGTTTGCGCGAAATCAGCGCCAGCTACTTCCTCAAGACACTAAGACAGCAGGTGACGAGAATTTTATAAAATTGAAAAACCTATGCGGGATCCCGCGTATAAACATTTGAAGTTCATTTGCCCAAAGTTACATGTTACTTCAATTGATAAGAAATTTGGCTGATTTATAGTCATAGTAGTAGAGTTAAGAGAGGCTAGACTTTAAATTGCATAATTTTGTTGACTGACATACTGTTAATTTTTAATTTTTATAATAAAAAATTAAAGCTGTTTTAATAATTAATTAAATAAACGTTAATTTATCGAATTTCATAAAATTAAAAAACCTATGCGGGATCCAGCGTATAAACATTTGAAGTTCATTTGCCCAAAGTTACTTGTTACTTTCATTAAGAAGAAATTTGATTGATTTATAGTCATAATAGTATGGTTAAGAGATGCTAGACTTTAAATTATATAATTTTTTAATCTGAAATACGGTTATTTGTTGATTTTTATAATAAAAAATTAAAGTTGGTTCAATAATTAATTAAATAAACATTAATTTATCGAATTTTATTAAATTAAAAAACCTATGCGGGATCCCGCGGGATTACAACCAATCTCGCAAACGCCCTGCGGGATTTAAAACACTGCAGGATTGCAATCACTAGTCCCGGAGCTCATCTCCACTACTAACTAAAATTCCATATGTGCAACATTATAAAACTCCCAACTGTGACAATTTCTTCCAGAATATGAGTTTTTCCCAATTATGACATATTTTCTCGATTTGTGAAAGTTTTGTTGTAATATGTCGCTTTAGTAAAATTTAGTTTGAAAGTATGACATACTGCTGTATGTTTACTTGATTAAAATTGTTTTTTTTTTGCTAAAATGTATTCTACTTTTTATACTAAAATCACAAAAAAGTTGTTGTTCTCTTTTTAGTTCAGTTAATTCACCCTGTATATTTAATTAGATAGAAAACCTTTTTGGGCCGAAGTTATGCCCAGAGTGCATTTGATTAAAAAAATATATTTTAAATCAGGCTTGTACGTTCACCCTGTATATTTAATCGAACTAGTAAATTTTGCATTGAGTTACAATAATTATTAGTTATTACCTTTTTAAGCGATGTGACCGAATAGTCTTCTTTAAAAATATTTATATAGAAAATACATAGTATTCGACAAATAGCTTCACCCTGTATATTAGATTTAGCCTCTAACATACCCATTTTGCAGTTTTAGTATTTCAGTAAGTGCAGATAATATATGTTATAAATATTGGATCTATACTTTTGCTTACTAATGCCAATGCCATGTATTAAGTGATTTCGACCAGTGTGCGGCGCGGCGTATGTTGAGCGCTGGCATATTATACCATTCTCGGCCGAAAATTCGTTGTTTTAATTTTACTTATTTTTATTTTAAGGAATATTTAATTATTTACTGCAAAGTATGAAAAAATTAGTAAATTTTGGTGGTTCTGCAGCCCTTATATACCAGCCGCCCCTGCTTGGAATATAATAATCAACTTTTATTAAATTGTTTAAGAAAATAACTCAATGATGACACGACATATTTTCTTAATCAATAGCGCACCCGGAGACTGGGCGCTACGGAGATGCAGCACCCCTACAATCCAAACTTTTTACATAATAAAACTAGATAAATACACGATTTACACCCCCCCCCCCCCCCTCAATTTTTCAATAACTGAACCTCAGTTCCTTATATGCAAAAATTCTCCGCCTATGGTCTTTATATACATACATACCTACAAAAAAATATTGTTAGTTGCGTTAGTTTTGTCTATAAGCTCTCTACAAAAATATAGTTTCCACTAAAACTAATATCTTCAGTTCTGCTTATAAAGTTTTTATATACGCACGATGCGATCTATGATTCCGACACTGTACACACAACATCCTGTTGTGACGATAGCTCGCACTAAAAACATGAAAGCTAGGAAAAGTGCGTATCAAACTGAGCAAAATCCTATTCAAAATTCGATTTTTTAGCTGATTCTGTGGAAATTCCAAACGCTGATATCGGCCTTTCTGTCGATAAGAAGTTTGCCGCCACACGGGCTATTTCAGACAAACTCGGAAAGGTTGGTAGCATGACAACATTTAAATTGGTGGCTTGTGCTCTCTTATATTTTCATTTTCTTGTCTGACTGATATATTTTTATATGCCTAATGTTTGACCCAGTACCCAGTACTAACTTTGAAGTTGACGGAGCAGTCATATTTTCTTCTTTTGGTGGCGAGCAAATAGAACTTTGGCGATTTATTTGGAAAACGCGTACTAAACTGAGAACTAATAAACTAGTACATCATCGATAGATTAATGAAGCGAAGAGCGCTTACTTTTTTTGACATAATGCAACATTCAATATAAGGCGAAAGTCTTTATCGACAATTAATAACGGTTATTAGAGTCAAAATCAATCGTGTAAAGTACAATGACGTTGGTGCCGGCGGAAAGACTGTTTCGGCGTCGTCTCTCTCGAACCTTGTGTGACTTCATTAAAAACCAGTGGTTAACTAAAAGTTTTCCCTCCGCTGGCACCGACGTCATTGTACTTTACACGATTGATTTTGACTCCAATAATGCAAAACGCAGAGATATATCAGCCACCACGATACCCCACCCGATACGAACTAATAGGTAAGTCCCTACATACTTAATTTATTTATTTATACATATTACTACAAACCGATAAATAAAACGGCAACGTCAGCGGAATAGCTTGCATTTTTCACCGTTTTACTGATAACATAAATAAAATTTTTAAAACCAATACATCAGGAAATATTATTACATACAGGTAGACATTAACTGGTTTTAGGAAAACTAAGGCCTGGGTTACCCAACTTCGTAATTTTTAGTCCTTAATTCTTAATTCTTAAGCATTTCGTAAAATTTGAGTGAGTTATTAGATCAGGTTTATCCAGTTTCTTTATTCTTAATTTTTATCTCTTCTTTTTCCAATTCTTCTTTTTTCAGCTCTTGACAGTTGGACAATACATGTCAAAATTGACATAGGAAATATAAACCCAACTTGTTTATTTGTGTTATAAATAGTTAAATTCAATATTAAAATTAAATACAAAAATCATGAAGACTGTCGTCCATCACCAAACGTCAAATTAACCCGGATAACAATGTCATTTGTCAAGATCTGTCTAAAACAGCTGAACAAGCCGCATGCGCATTTAATATTTCCTTAATTCTTTATTCGTAATTCGTAAAAGTTAAAAATTGGCAACTTTCAAGGTCGTTCTTAAAAATTAAGGATAAAGAATAAAGAATTAAGAAACTGGGTAATCAGTGTCACTTAATAGTACATTGTGAACTTGCTTATGAGTTAGGAATTAAGAATTAAGAAGTTGGATAAACCCGGCCTTAGTTAATTAAGATTGTTTATTTTTTACACAACCTGTTTAGCGACAGTAAAATATCACGTTGATTGTTTTGTACAGATACTCTATTGAGATATGTAGATAGTAGATACTCAAATAATTCTCTTATTGCATTAGCAAGGCTCTTCAGCCGTAACGTCCTTCTCGGTTTGTTGAGTTTTAAACGTATTATAACGCACAAACAGGGGTTATCAAGGTAAATAAAACGATTTTTTATCTTGTTTAATCAATTCCCTCTTTTTCTGTATAGAACATAAAAAATTTAACCAATTATTTACAAGCAGCGAATTAATATTTTTGTACCCCTAGTTCGCCTGTTATAATGACCTATTTTTGCTTCTTCTTTGACTCCCACTTTTCCTAACTTTGTATGGGGGTAGGAGGTGGAGGTTCCTAGAACATTGTCGGATTTTTTCCCTTAGATCATTCTTGGCCCATCCGCCCACTCCTGCTTTTTTTACCTCTTCGCCCATACACTTTCACTGTCATTACCCACCCTTTTGCCGACTTAATCTCTTCCCATCAGATGCCCGTGTCAATGTAGTCTTCTTCCATTCTTCTTAGATATTTCCACAACAATGAATGACTTAACCACGATACACTTACAACGGTATGCTACATCGAGGGAAAATCTTAAATTGACTATAGCTTGCCCAGCAAGAACTGACACTCCAGAAGAAAGAAAAACAAATCCCCATGATGCCGTAGTTAACTTTTAAAAATTCGGAATACTAAAAAACTATAGGCGTACACGTACTACATCGTTTTTTAGTATTCCGAATTTTTAAAAGTTAACTATGACATGATAGGGATTTTTTTTCTTTCTTTTCGAGTGTCGGTTCTCGCTGAGCAAAACTATAGGTGCTTGCCCTCCATGTATATAAGTACAGGTCAGTTTATTGTCGGGTACTGTGTTGAGTTGACGTTTATTAAAATATTATTGTCATATTTCATTTGCTCAGGTGCAAGCATCTAGTCAATTTAAGATTTTCCCTCGAAGTGACGTCTTACGTAGCATACCGTTGTAAGTGCATCGTGGGCTTAACATTGTATCCTCTTGTTACATCACATTGCCATCTTAACTTTCTTCCATACCATTGCGTGTTTTTTAAATTCAACGTACCATCCATCTTCTGTTATGGTTGAAATGAAAAGCTCAGAATGTTGTATTTAAAATTACGTAGATTTCTCGATTTATAACGATTTTTTAATAAAACTAACTTTTATATCTCAAGTGGGTTGAATGTTGCACACGCATTGTGTATTGCATTATCGAATCGGACAGCGTCGGGGTTTTGCACATATATAAAGTAGCTATAAATTACTACTTTTTCCCAAAGTTTGAGCCCTCTAGGTTTAAAAATGACCGATTTATGAATTTAAAAAAAAACTCTTAATTTTCCGGATTTTCTTCGTTGCTACTTATCTTATCGGGACGTTCGACCTCTCATTTTGTTCGTATTTTTATTCTCTACAAATCGTCCATTTACACCATTAAGATTGCTTCATTACTTTACATTTTATAAGCAAAAAACTAAAAAAATCGCGTTTTTTTGCTTAAAAATGTTTATAACAAATTAAAGGAAAAAATTTCAGAGTTGGAAATATAACAGGAATCATCTACGGATCGTCTTTCAGATGATGTGATAGGCGGTTTTCTAACAAGATTAATGTCAAAAAAAATCGCTAATATTTTGCTCTGTTGCTTGGCCTAACTACATATAAATTTAAATGTTATCAATTAGCATCGTGCATTCACTTTTATTAATATGCTCTTAGAGCACTCTCAGAGTTTTCTCAAATCGCTGTAATACGTCACGCGCTCAAATTGCGCCCATGCTCTTATTGTAAGCAATGGAACATCGCCTTAAGGCGTCATTCTCCACGTGGCGTCCACGTTGGGCAACCCAATTTCATTTTGACATGGTTTTTAGTGTTCCGTGAAACGGAACACTTATGGAATCACTTCGGTGCCCATCCGTCCATCTGTCACGATTTTCTTTGAAACTATTCGACATAAGAATTTGAAATCTGGCACAGAGATAGAGTGTGGTGGCTCAAATATAGACGTGAAGTATAAAAAGTTAAATTTTGATTCTGGGGGTTTGCTTGGGTGACAAATGAAAGCTTACTGAAGCACGAATTCAACGATATATGATGTATTTTTTTATTGCATTTCTTTAAACATTTTTCGGGAAAAACGCTTAAAAATTGCTGTCCTCCACCCTTATGACCAGAAGGATCGCTCAGAAAAATCTGAAAAAAAAATCATGAACATTGAGAATTAGGTGTAGATTGAGCGAAAATTATGAGGATTGAAAAATTCTAGCGTGGTCAATTGTTATAAACAATTTAATTGTTTTATTTCCTTATAACTGCTGAACCACTGGTTTTAGAGAAAAAGTTTTTCGACAAAAAATATTTCTCACGATATAAGGAACTTTTCTTCTTACACTTTTTTCAAAATTTTTAATTTGCCCACTCAGTTCCGCGATGTGATACGCGTTGGTGCCATCGGCGGCGGGTAGCGCGGCAGATAGACGGCGATCGGGCGGCCGAGGTTTGTTCAGGTTAAGTGGGGGCTGATGGCACGGAACACTAATTTTTTTTCGGCTTTAAAATTTTTAATAATAACATTATAAGTATATTAAGTACAGATTCATATCCTGCAAGCAATTTTTAGTCCATTATTTTAAGTTTCAACGTGTATAACGACTTCATTCAGAAGATTAATATGTTAAAAGATCTATGGTGACATTTTTTCTGTCACTAGGACATCAATATTCTTATGACATATTATTTTCCTAAAATAAATCATAAAATATCTTGAAACTTTTATTAATGCGCTAATAAATAGCGATAGAATATGAATCTACAGTTAATATTGTCACAATATTCATACAAAAGAAAAATATAGCAAAAATTGTTCTAAAATGAAATTAAGTTGGCCAACGTGGACGTCACGTGGAGAATCCAGCCTTAATGTGTTATCTGCAGTGAGCGGGAATCACGATGCGACAACAGAGTCGCACTCAGGACAAAAGCTATTTTACATGTTATTAAGTTATTAATTGTTTCCAAATACTAAACAGATTTTACAGTAGAATATATACATATATTCCTTTCTGATAAACTACGCTTGGAGTTGCATGGGTTTTGCATGGTTGCAAGTATTGTTCTTTCGCAGAAACCATAAATTAAAATAGTTGTAGCTAAATATAACGTTCTTTTTTATATATACACCTATTATAAAAATTTTATTTAATGAATATATATGTTATCGTTGCGATGAAATAAAACACCAAAATCCGGGAATATTCACTTTAATCCGTCAAACTCTAAAAAAATAGCTTGTACATTAAATCGAATTGCATTCGTTTCTCAATACTCAATGCTAAGAGAATACTGACTCAACACGACACAGTTCGTGGTGAGAAATCAATCCTATCGCTAAGACTTATCTTAATTACAATTTCAAGAATAATATTCTCACAAATAAAATGTTTACACTACACAGCAATTTACAAATCAGTTAGCCGTCCAGCCAAGATTGTTTATATTGACACAAACAAAGAAGGAATTATTACCGCGGCTCTCCCACAATAATGACATCACTCATGGCGTATGCGATATAATATTGCTATATTCTAACACGGCCATCCTGCAAGTGTGCGCCCCCGCACAAGCTGCCAACATTTGCAACCATCAAAGATCAAAACTAATTAACATAATCAACCAGTAATGGTTCTAAATAAAAATAATTTGAAAAGTGCAACCACTAAGGTTTAAAGTAAGTGACATGACCAACCAGTAAAGGTCCTAAAGAAAAATAATTTAGAAATACCAGCCACTAAAGGCTCAAACAAATTAACCTGGCCAACCAGTAAAGGTCCTAAATAAAAATTTGTAAATTTCAACCATTAAATGCTCAAAATAATTAACATGGCCAACCAGTGAAGGTCGTAGATAAAAATTTGTAAATTTCAACCATTAAAGGCTCAAAATAATTAACATGGCCAACCAGTGAAGGTCCTAGATAAAAATTTGTAAATTTCAACCATTAAGGCTCAAAATAATTATCATGGCCAACCAGTGAAGGTCCTAGATAAAAATTTGTAAATTTCAACCATTAAAGGCTCAAAATAATTAACATGATCAATCAGTAAAGGTCCTAGATAAAAATTTGCAAATTTCAACCAGTAAAGGCTCAAAGTAATTAACATGATCAATCAGTAAAGGTCCTAGATAAAAATTTGTAAATTTCAACCAGTAAAGGCTCAAAGTAATTAACATGAGCAACCAGGGAAGGTCCTAGATAAAAATTTGTAAATTTCAACCAGTAAAGGCTCAAAGTAATTAACATGAGCAACCAGGGAAGGTCCTAGATAAAAATTTGTAAATTTCAACCAGTAAAGGCTCAAAGTAATTAACATTACCAACCAGTGAAGGTCCTAGATATTAAGTTTCTCCTCCTTCGGGCCATGTCCTCAGATGTTCATGAGCAGCGGTCTTCGTTACGTTACTTCTTTTATTTAGCCTTTTAAGCACGTATCTTTCATTGTCAAGTAGCTTAACGACTTCATATGGCCCATCAAATCTTGCTTTCAATTTACCCCCAGAAACTTGGGTATTCGCTACAACTACTTTATCTCCAACAGCATAAAGTTTAGCGGCAGCTCTTTTTAGGTTAAAACATATTTCTTGCCTTTGTCGGCCCTTCTCTAATCGTTCAGATACTTTCTCGCTGACATTTGACAAATCTTCAGTCGGGCGTTCTGGAATTTCTCCTAGTATTACTGCTTCTGCTGGTAGGCGACTTCTTCTGCCAAACATTAACAAATTTGGAGTACACCCGGTACTTTTACATTCGGTTTCGTTTAAAACTGCCTCTATTATTTGTGGAATAACAGAAGTCCACGAGGACTCCTTTTTATCGTTTAAAACGCTTCTCATCAAATTAAAGAGCGTCCTCATGACTCGCTCCACTTGTCCATTTCCCCTTGGCATACCGGTGGCAATCAAATGCAGGTCTACATTATTTTGTGACAGGAATTCCTTAAATTTTGTTGAAACAAACGATCTATCTGCAACAATTCGTTTCGGTTTACCAAGCTTTTGGAAAACTTTTCCTAACGCCACAATGGTATATTCCGTTTTTTTATTTTTAATAGGACAAAACCTTGAGTATTTCGAATATGCATCGACTATGACCAAGATTTGAGTACATCTGTTAGACTCAACTAGTGGACCGGCATGATCTATATGCCATACTTCAAAAGGCTTTGTCGCCTTTTCGCCTAATTGATAAAGGCCAGTCTTCTTTCCCGTATGGCTCTTATTCAATGTGCATATTCTGCAGTTTTTAATATATTTTTTTAAAACTTGACCCATTCGAGGCCAATAGAGTTCTTGTCTAAGCCGTGCTATTGATTTATCCCAACCTATATGGGCTGCATCATCATGGTAAGTCTTCATGACAGCTAACCTTGCAGTTACTGGTACGAAGCATCGAAGTCCATCATCAGTTTTGGTAGGCTTCTTGGCAGCATAATAAATTAGATCATTTTCTTTTGAAAATCCATCCAACAACTTCTTATGCAATTGCTGACAAAAAACGTCCTGTTCTTGATATTGTTTAATGGTCTTGGCTTCACTGACATCAGCCCTTCTTTTAACTGGTAATGCTGTCGATACTGGACATCTGCTAATATAGTCAACATGACCCATTTTGCAGCCTTGACGATATTCAATTTTAAAATTAAAGTCTTGCAAGCGGATCCACCATCTCGCCACCCGAGGGTGAAGATTCTTCTTAAGGGCAGTTGCTCGTGTTGATAATATAAATAAACCGATACAAAAACAAAACTCGGTTCAAAGAAGAAGTAAATACCATAAAGACTAATTTATGGTGGCGTAATCTGATATGCTGAGAACGCCCTTCTCAATGTAACACTTGTGCTTGTGGCTTTAAAATATACATTAGTTAGTTAAGTCTATTCAGCCTTCTTGAGCACTTGAATTTCTTTTTAAGGGATAATAGACGATTAAAACTAATTACGTATTTTATTTAGTAGTCCTTAACCTTCTATTTTAATAGGTTATGGGCCCAGTTATCGCGTAAAGTTCATTTTAGTGTTTAAGTTTATATCTACGTGATAAGTGCAGTTATGGATAGCAAAAACAACAAAAGAAATATCCAACAATTTAATGGAGAAAAATATAGTGTGTGGAAGTTCCGTGTTAAGTCGTTGCTTGCGGAATTAAATATTCTAAACGTTGTTGAAGAAGAAATTCCGAATGAACCTAGCGACGAATGGAAAAAGCAAGACTTAAGTGCAAAAAGTGTTATAGTTGAATATTTGAGTGATTCATTTTTGGGCTTTGCTAAAGGACAATTATTTGCTAGAGATATATTTAAGAATTTGGATTCAGTTTATGAAAGAAGAAGTTTGGCTACCCAACTAGCCTTAAGAAAAAGGCTTCTAACTTTAAAGTTTCGTGGTGACATGAACTTATTGCAACATTTCACTTATTTCGATGATCTTATCACGGAATTACTTTCAGCAGGAGCCAAACTAGACGAGATGGATAAAATTTCACATCTTTTACTCACTCTACCTTCCTCTTATGATGGTGTAATTACCGCATTAGAAACGCTAGGTGAGGACAATTTAAATTTATCTTTTGTCAAAACTAGACTCCTAGATTATGAGGTAAAAAATTAAGGAAGATATGACAATAACAAGCCTTAAAGATCTTCAAGCATCCACTAGTTTTCAATGCACTACACCTGAATCTACCACTTCTAAATTTAATCCAAATAAAAGGAAATTTAAGAAAAATTTCAATCAGAATAAAGACAAATCCCATGAAAAATTTAGGAAGTTCAAACAACAATACCCATATAAATCATCCAACATTAAATGTGACCACTGTGGCAGGAAAAATCACTTAAAAAGGAATTGTCATTTTTACAAACAAATGGTTGAAAAACAACGAACAATTCAAACGGTTTACCCTAAATCAACAACAGATGGAAGCCAAGGATTTGCTTTTATGATGAATAGCCAACAAACAATTTTCCAAAGTGAATGTAACGAGGAACTAACATTTATTCTCGATTCTGGGGCGACAGACCACATCATAAATCAAGAAAACCTCTTCACGGAGATCTATGATTTGCCTACTCCCATAAAGATTACAGTAGCCAAGAATGAAACAACCGTTACCGCAACAAAAAGGGGTTCAATTGATGTCATTTCCAATATGGGTGTTAAAGGAAAACTGGAAAATGTTCTTTTCATGCCAGAAGTACCGCACAACTTAATCTCAGTGCCGCGTATGCAAGAAAATGGAATGGCGGTAATTTTCAACCAAAATGGGGTACAAATTAAGAAAGGTAACGTCATTATAGCGACTGGTAAGCCCTTAAATGGTTTAATAGGTACAAGATTTTAAGATTTAAAATATCTAAAAACCATGGGAGTAACATTGTAAATATGGTTAATACAAATAACTACCAAATATGGCATGAACGCCTAGGGCATATAAGTAGTCAATCATTTTTAAAGTTAAAGAATTTTCAAATGGTAGAAGATATTAAACATATAAACAATGTAAATCCCGATAAAAATGTGTGCGAAGATTGTATATATGGGAAACAAACTAGATTGCCTTTTTCAAAATCAAAGTCAAAATGCCATGTTAAACGACCATTATTTATAGTTCATTCTGATGTTTGTGGCCCAATAACACCTCCTACGATCGATAACAAAAATGATTTTACAACTTTTATTGATCATTTTACACATTGTACAGTAACCTACTTATTAGAACTTAAATCTGAAGTACTAAATGTATTTAAGGAATTTGTTGCAAAGAGTGAAGCACATTTCAACTGTAAAGTAGTGTATTTCTATTGTGATAACGGAGGTGAATATTTATCAAACAGTTTTAAAGAATATTGTGTTCAGAGGGGCATTACTTTCCATTTAAATGTACCACATACACCTAAGCAAAATGGTGTAGCAGAACGGATGAATCGTACAATAACTGAAAAAGCAAGACAATGCTTAAAACATCCGGGCTGGAAAAATCTTTTTGGGGTGAAGCAGTATTAACTGCCACATACCTAATTAAAATTTTACCAAGCACTGCTTTGCACGTAAATAAAACACCATATGAACTGTGGCATACCAAAAAACCCAAATTAGAAATCTTAAAGTTATTTGGAGCCACTGTTTATGTCCATAATAAAACTAGGAAAACTAAATTTGACCAAAAGTCATTTAAAGGAATCCTAGTGGGATATACTCCCAATGGATATAAGGTGTGGAATGTGGAAATGGAAAAGTTTCTAGTCGCTCGTGACGTTATTGTTGACGAGACTACTTTTAAAATCACTAGACCTTTAAAAAGTGATACGATATTATTTCGGTGCCCAAGGCTAAAATAACCGATTTAAACTCGGAGAAATTAGTCGATTCTGATCTTAAAAATATTCGATTGAACCCACAAACATCAAATGACTTAAGCTTTCCGAAATTAAGGAGAAGTGAAAGAATTAAAAATAATCATCAGCCGACCCACTAGGTACTCTGAGGATCTTGATCAAAGTATAATATTTATAGTAATTTACTATGTGCAAAAACTCTTGTAAGTACGATACCAAATTCATACAAAGAAATTAAAACAAGAGATGATAAAAATAAGTGGGAGCAGGCCATAAAGGATGAAATTGATTCTCTCATTTTAAATAAAACATGGTCGTTGGTAAACAGGCCCATTGACAAAAATATTGTTGACTGTAAGTGGGTATTTACTATTAAAATTGATGAACATGGAAATCCCATGAAGTATACCTAAGGCAAGACTAGTCGCACGAGGTTTCAGTCAACAATATCTAAGTGACTACAATGAAACATTTGCACCTGTTGCGCGTATATCAAGTTTTAGATATCTATTAGCTTTTTCAAACCAATATAAATTGTGAGCTCATCATATGGACGTAAAAAAAAAAAACCGCATTTCTAAACGGTACTTTAAGGGAAGAAATACATATGAAAGTTCCCGATGGTATAAATGCAGATTATGATATAGTTTGTAAACTGCATAAGTCAATTTATGGTTTAAAATAATCGTCGAGGTGTTGGTATCAACATTTTGACGAAACAATTAAAAAGGTCAATTTTAAGAGTTCCTCTGTCGATCCATGTTTATATTTCTTTGACAAACTTGACATAAACAAAAATATCTGTTATTTTTTTTATGTTGATGACCTCTTAATTTGTACAGGCGACAAAAACATAATGGTAAATTTTAAAACCTTTTTAATGAATCATTTTCAAATGAAAGACTTGCTGGACGTAAAATTCTTTTTAGGTATTCGAATACAACGAACTGAAAATAAAATAACATTAGATCAGTCTAATTATCTAAAAACAGTTTTAAATAAATTTAATATGTCTGAATGCAAGCCTATCAATACACCTCTTGAAAATACATGAAAGTACGAGCAATTAAATAGTGATGAATATTTTAATGCACCTTGTAGAAATTTAATAGGTTGCATTATGTATGCAATGTTATGTACGCGCCCTGACTTATGCTTAACTATAAACTTATTAAGCAGATATCAAAATAAAAATAACCCAGAACTGTGGAAAAATTTGAAAAGGGTATGAAGATACATAAAAGGTTCCCTTGATTTAAAACTTACGTACGAAAGTGGTAGTTATGTCAATATGTTAACAGGCTTCGTTGATTCCGATTGGGGAGGAAATGACCATGAAAGAAAAAGTACAAGTGGCTATTTATTTATGGCTTTTAATAATTGTACAATATCATGGAATTCAAAGAAACAAAATTCAGTAGCTACATCCTCTCCTCAACCGAAGCTGAATACATGGCCCTTTACGAAGGCGTAAAAGAAACCATGTGGTTAAAATCTTTGTTAAATAGTATAGGCCTAAGAATTTTGGGCCCGATTACTATACATGAAGACAATAAAAAATCCAGTAAATCATAAGAGGTCAAAACACATTGACATAAAATATCATTTTTCGAGGGAACAGATTGTTCAAGACAATTATTACCCTTAAATATATTTCCACAGGTGAACAGTAGGCACATGTTTTCACCAAACCACTACCAGCAACCAAATTTGTATCTATAAGATCAGCTATTGGTTTGCATTAATTGTATATAATTTTACAATTACAATTTTTTTTTAAAATTTTTATTACGTTTTATTTTTGAGTGGGAGTGTTGATAATATAAATAAACCGATACAAACACAAAACTCGGTTCAAAGAAGAAGTAAATACCATAAAGACTAATTTATGGTGGCGTAATCTGATATGCTGAGAACGCCCTTCTCAATGTAACACTTGTGCTTGTGGCTTTAAAATATACATTAGTTAGTTAAGTCTATTCAGCCTTCTTGAGCACTTGAATTTCTTTTTAAGGGATAATAGACGATTAAAACTAATTACGTATTTTATTTAGTAGTCCTTAACCTTCTATTTTAATAGCTCGCACCGAGTTACAGTCTGTGTAAACAGTGAAAGTAATACCATAGAGATACACTCTGAAATGCTCAACACCCTCTACAATGGCCAACGTCTCAAGGACATACGAGTGATATTTTGATTCGCAAGATGTTGTTCTTCTACTGAAATAAGCAATAGGGTGAATCATTCCATTTTCTTTTTGCATCAAAGCAGCTGCAATGCCTAAAGAGCTAGCATCAGTATGGAGCTCCGTTGGTAATTCTGGGTCAAATATTTTTAGTACCGGTTGAGTAGTCAATTTCCGTAATATCTCTTGACGGATATTTTCATGTTCCTCAGTCCAACTAAATACAGTATTTTTCCTAAGCAGCTGATTAATGGGAGCGGTAAGAAGAGAAAAGCCCTTGATAAATCTTCGAAAATAACCTGCTAAGCCCATGAACTGTCTGACACCCTTAACATCCCCGGGAGGACATGTTTTTGTCAAAGCTTCTACCTTTCGAGGACTGGGCTTAAGGACACCATTTCCCACTATTGTCCCCAAATATTCAGTTTCAGTGGCGAAGAATGTACATTTTTCCCAATTAAGAGAAAATCCTGCTTTTGTCAGTGCCTCCAAAACGATACGCAGATTAATGAGCCCTTCATCAATTGTCTTTGTTGCAACCATGACATCATCTAGGTAAACTTGAGCAACTTTATCCTTCAAGTCACCAAGAGCTGTATTTATTGCCCGCTGGTAACAGGCAGGTGCATTAGCAAAACCAAATGGCATACGATTGTACTCATAGTGGCCATCGGGTGTTACGAAGGCTGTGTATTTTTTCGATGCCTCATCAACTTCTATTTGGTGAAACCCAGCCTTCATGTCCAAAGTCGTAAAGTACCTCGCTGTGCCTAGGGCGTCCAATTGGTCATGCAAATTTGGTAGCGGAAATCTATCTTTAACTGCTTTTTGGTTTATAGCACGGAAATCGCAACATAATCTCAATGTTCCATTTTTCTTCTGAACTAAAACAATTGGACTGGCGTATGGTGATGAACTCTCTCGAATAATGCCTTCTCCTAACAGGTCCTTAATTATAGTTTTCACTTGAGTACGTTCTGCGTAAGCTAAACGTCGTGGTCGAAATGCAACGGGAATATCGTCCGTCAGTTGAATTTTTAATTTACCAGTGGTCACCATAGAAGGTGAAGAGGTCCGGGCATTCTCCAAAATTTCACCTAAAATCTTCTTCTGCCGCTCGTCCAGTCCTGACATATCAATCTTGGGCACAAGACAGACTCGGGTTTCAAGAGAGGTTTTAAGTCGAAGATCTATACCATGGTATCTCCGAACAATTTCTAACCCAGGCCGACTTATTACTGCCCATCCTATTAGAGCGTCCACTTCTGGAATTGTAGAATTAGGAACAACAACAAAATCCACTTCAAGTGTAACCTCTTGGAGGGAAATCAGCAGAGTGCATTTTCCCAAAATGGAAATTGCCCTTTCACCAATACCAGACACCGTCATGCTATCGAAAACTATGTTTCCATTAACCCGACGAACAACATTTTCATGAATAAGTGACATATCAGCACCACTGTCAACCAAATAAGAAAAAGATTGAACTTTACCATTGCAAGGAACTGTAGCTTTGGGCATTATTGCACATCGTCGTATGTTGACACACAAAACTTTCGGCTTCCCATTTTTCTTCCAGCAGTTATTTTCTTCATGGCCCATTCTCTTACAAAAGTTACATTCACTAGTACTTTTAGAATGCTCCTTCTGATGGTTTCCTTTAACGTTAATCCCGGAATTGGACGACAAACTGCGACATTCTTCTTTCTTGTGCCCGGTTTTCCCACAGTTGTAGCATTTCCCAGAAAATCTGTTTTCCAAACGACGGCGTTTTATCGGACTTGAAGTGTCTACTCGATTGTCTCTACGTTTAATAGCCTCGTGACGTCTTAATATTAACATTAATTCAGTTAAATTCGAAGGATTTTGTAATCGAATACTTTCATAAACTGCATTACTATTAATTCCATCAATAACTATGGATAAAACTTTTTCCCAAGGTAAATCAGAATGGAAGCGATACAAGTCTCTAATTTTAATTCGCGCATATTCACTAAATGTGTCAAATTGCGAACATTTAACTTCATAAGCTCTTTTAAATTTACTACCCCAGGATTCATGATCGGGAAAAGCTGCTAGCAGATCATCTTCAAAACTAATCCATGTCCGGGTAAATGGAGCCCAACCTTCATAAAACCGTCGACCTTCACCCCGTAGAGCCTCACCAGCTTTTAAGATTGCCAAGCAGGCATCTACTTTATACTTATTTCTAACCCTGTTAACTTCATTAAGCCATTCTTGTGCTGGGTAGTTGCTTTTATTAGGGTCAAAACTGGTAAAACTAAATGATAAAGGTTCCCTTACCTCGGTTATTGTTGCACTAGTTTCTGGTAAGCTAACATTACTTACAGCTCGCTGAGTCAGAGGAACACTAGCAGAAGACTTCAAATTGGCTACTTCAGATGCCAAAGTTTGCAATGTGGCTTGCATGCTCATCAAGGTAGAACCCAATAAACTGTTTGTATCCAGTATTTGAAATCCACCACTTCCGCGAGCACCATCACTAGTTTGCGAAAGTTCATTCGACCCTTCCGTTTCGGGAGCCCGCTTTTCATTATCACCCATTGTCCTTTATCACGTTATACTTAGTTATTGTATGTTGTAATAACAAACAAAAAAACTTGTCCCAAGAGCCCGATAGCTATACTACTCATGAAAAGCTACTAAATAAAAAAGTTTTTGCACTACTAAAAACGGTCATAAAACAAGTTCAAATCACTGTCCCTACCTTAGCATGTAATAGCTTAGAGTGTCCTGGCACAATTTAAAACACAAAGACCACTTTGATCCACTGTCAAACAAAATCTTTTTTTTTTACACAAAATTGAAAAAAAATGCAGTTCGTAAGCACACAGGTCTATCCCACTTCTGATGTTATCGTTGCGATGAAATAAAATACCAAAATCCGGGAATATTCACTTTAATCCGTCAAACTCTAAAAAAATAGCTTGTACATTAAATCGAATTGCATTCGTTTCTCAATACTCAATGCTAAGAGAATACTGACTCAACACGACACAGTTCGTGGTGAGAAATCAATCCTATCGCTAAGACTTATCTTAATTACAATTTCAAGAATAATATTCTCACAAATAAAATGTTTACACTACACAGCAATTTACAAAATAAGTCAGCCGTCCAGCCAAGATTGTTTATATTGACACAAACAAAGAAGGAATTATTACCGCGGCTTTCCCACAATAATGACATCACTCATGGCGTATGCGATATAATATTGCTATATTCTAACATATATATATATATATATATATATATATATATATATATATATATATATATATATATATATATATATATATATATAATGTTCTGGACTTTATATTCTAACAGGCGCGGCCCGTCCATAAGGTCATTTGTCAATGACCAACTTAATAATTTATTTTGTAAAACCAAACGTTTCTTTTACAAAAATGCAAGTTCCTCAAGAAAGAATCAAGCCAAGCCATCGTCGAAAGATATCAATATGCCGGTCCCGGTTGGGCTTGCTCTGTAGTGATGTGCATCTGATACTTTTACAAGTATCGAGTAGATATCGATACTTAATTCATAAGTATCAGATACTTTGTATCTGATACTTTGTAATCATTATACCCATTATTTTTAGTGTTATTGGGAAGATAGACATTTTAGACATGTTTCAAAAATATTTTTAAAATGCTACTACAGACAACCACAATACACAGCGTTTAAAATGTAAATAATAAATATCAACCAAATTTTTAGCCCAAAAACTTCTAAAGCTCGAAACCTATCCCAATAAAATCGAAAACAAGGCAATAAATAAGTACTTATACTAGCCATATCCGCACCACATGCCCAAATCAAAACAAGGATTTTTTAGAAATATTTCTTGTCCCTAAATTTCTTTCCCCAGTAATAAAAGCCTAATAAATGCAAAAGGTTTTGTACGTGTACGTTTATTTCTCTGTCTCAACAGTCCGCCGCTGCCGAAACATGCGGCAAGCAAATGCTACAAGATTTAAGATTTCGAATATTGAATAATGAATATTCGAATCCATTGACGCCACCTCGGAGATTCGATTCCATATCTATATCTACGGAAATACAAGACTGGTTTCGGCGCGGTTCGTTAAAATTCGGACCGCGATCAACGCTGCTTCGTGATTACTTTTCAGTATCGGATACTTGGCAAAAGGATTCGATTATTTCGAATCCCTGTAAGTATCAGATATTAAAGTATCGAGTAGATACTATTCGCACACCACTAGTTTGCTGCAATACACTCGAACCGCCCCGTGAAATATACTATTTAAAAAGCATTTGGGTTTGACAAAGAAAAACTAATTAACTAATATGCGCATTGTATGTGTATTGTATTTATTAAAGAAAACGGTGTTTCGGCTAGCTTTCCTATTTCATTGTGTAATCAATATGTGTTTGGGTATTATTTGATATTTCGGTCAAGTTACAGCAAAAATGCAGTTTTAGTACCCTGTAGCATAGTCGGATTAAATAATGAAACGGATAAACTGTAGAAAAACTTAGATTTATTGTAAATCACTAAAAATACATGTTTAACGAAAATGGTTCATGGTACAGTACATTCCTTGATTCCTTGTATTGCCTATTTATTCTAACACATTACGAATAATCATACTTTTAGTACAAGGCGCGACATCTATTGAGGAGACGTATCAAAACGGGAAGCGGCTAACAATCTTAGACTTTAAAATCACATAGAACAGCAATACTAAAACTAAAAGTCATAAACATCTAGAGTAGCAATGTTTAATATACTATAGTATCTATTTTATTTTTTTTTGCGATGTTTATTTGTAGGTAAATAAGTTCTTGGCGAAACTAGGCACATTATTAAAAAACCGCGACGGTCCAACGCCCGGCCCCGCGCGACAGCTCCCTATAACAAGCGGCTAGCCATACCAACTGTACTTTGGCTGCTGCTGCCTGCATACACATTTTGCGATAAGCTTGTTGCGCGTCTCGGCTTCTACGTCCGGCGGGACTATTTAATTTAATTTAAAATTTCATTTATGTCCGCACATGCACATTTGACGTAGTGATACGGACCTTGCTACGCTCGGCCCGTATAAGTCATTAAAAATATCCCTGACACAGCGCCAGCGTGGAGTCTCATTTAGTATGAATTTTACAAGAATTTAAAACAAAAGACCAGTCGGGCCCGGCACTGAACGGAAGCGGATACCTTAGCACAAACAAATGTTTGAGTTTATTTTGTATGAAAAGGTATGTAGGCACACAAAATTTTGATTTATTTTTTGCCTTTGATATTCAAATAGAAGAAAATCCCTAAGCTAGGTTTTCCTTTAAAACCAAAGAGATCGCATATTCTATCTATTTTGAGCTCTATTTGTGCTCAGGAGGCTAAAAATGGACAATTCTAAAGCTATAGTATATAAAAATCCTAACAATTGTAAGTTTAATTGTGTATGTGGGAAAAAATTTACTGCAGAAAGAAACTTTAGGGCATACAAAAAAGAGTCCATGGTGCAACCGATTCAGACTTCAGAATAAAAGACAAAAATTGTTCTTTATATAATTGTAAGGTATGTTTTCGGCCAAAATTCATGAAACATTGTGAAACCACTCATGATGTGAGTCTTGTGCAAGAAAAACATCTGTTTCAATCAAAGGAACAATTTTTAACCTGTAAAATCTATAACTTCGGTAGAAATAGAAAGATCGTTCAATAAGTGGATTTTTAAAACGAAAAGAAATAAACTATTGCTAAGAAATTGAGAAACAAATTTAATAATTTATTTTGCACACAAGATTTAAGAACTTGTTTTTAATATAACCTTGTTAAGCTTTTTAATATAACAAATGTTTTAATTGAAATTTTAAGTTTATTTTCCCTTATCTACAATTCTACACTCATGCTTGGTTGACTCTTCTATAGCAAGGCAGCTTAAGCGTTTACACCATCGGATCTCATATTTCTTCTAATTTCAACACAATGGCAGGTGATGTTATTTAACGGTATTTTAATAGTTTTAATCGACTGATGTATAAATATAATTATTAGGAATCCATAATTTAAGAATATACTGGTATAATGCCATAATTTCAACTTAGTTTCAAATTTCAACTAAATACTCTGGTGTAAACACCTAACGTTCATGAGCTCTAACAGGGCGATCTATAGTCTAGTCGCTTCGGACGTGGCACAAAATATCATTATTTAAAGTACCCAAAAACAAATTTTTAGTATACCCTTGGTTATTTTCACATAATAACTGATATAATTTAAAATTCTGTATTGAATGAAAAGCCAATAAAAATAAAAAACGTTAAAATATTGTGTTTTACGCGACTGAAAATGTCTAGTAGTATAAGGTACGCCGGCAGTCCGATTCTGTTAGCGCATCCAAATTTCCGCTCTATGGTTATCTGTCAGTTACTCTGTTGAATAGTCGTTTTGTTTTATGATTTATTGAAGAGATATTTATTAAAATTAAAGACGTGTGTGTATACTTTAACTAAAGTTAAGTGAAACCGCAAAAAAAAAGGTAACGAAGCCGACACCTTTGACGCAGCCGTGCCGATAAAGTCCAGCCATAGGCGTCCCAAAATATTATAACCAATTTAAGATGGGACACAATAAAAAGTTTTAACATTTTAACCAAATATTATTTATAGGTATATCAAAACCTAACTGAATCTGCAAAAACGATGTTTAACCATAGAAATAATTGTATTCATGGGCGTACCGTCGACCGATAATTAAGACTTTAAATGAATGGCATAAATACGTTGTTATTTTTATGATCGTTTTGTAGTAAGTGTAACTATATTATATTGTAACTATATCTATTGTCATGATCGAGATCAGCTATTCAACTGAGAACCAAGGACACACATAATGGCTCGGATGCGTTCCCGAGAATCTTGAAATTATTGGAGTTTCTTACGTGACCATGGCCATCGTAATACTGTCTAATTTTTTTTTGGGGTAAGGGGAGGTTCCTCTTGAACACGGTGCATTTAAACTGCAATTTTGAGTTTCATCTACCCAACCGTACTGAACAACATCATGAGTATCAAACCATGTCTCATCTAGATACACTATATACCTATTTGATTCCCGGTGTTCTTTTATTTTACGCAAATATTCTTGACGATGTTCAACAAGACGGCGCGATTCCATTATAACCATCCGATTATCAATTTTTTTGTGTTTAAATCCGCAATCTAATAAAATTCCTCGAAGAGATTCCAATGACTGGTAATTGTAATCAGGGTAATCGCGTAACTTATCCCGGATCATTTCTAATGTTGGCACCGTATTTTCCTTATATAGATTGTACACAATTCGTCTAATGACATCTTTTGCTGCATCGTCAACTTTCTGAAACTTTTGATTAGTTGTCTTTCGCTTTACCGAATGATCTGTAACATCTCTTGTTTTAATTACGCGATAAATTGTAGATATCGAAAGTTGTGTTAATTCGTTAACTCTTTTTATAATGGCTTTATCTGACTGTGCCGGATTTTCTTTTTTTAAACAGCCGTACATATTTAGAATTATTCGTTGACATTGAACATGTAAATCTTTATTAAACTCCGGACATGTTTCGACTGGCGATGCCTCGGTCGGTACCGAAGGTAATTCAACATGTAATAGTAGATAGGATATAGGCATATCAAATAATCCAAATCCAAACCCCCCACTCTTCACCCCACCAAATCCCCTCACTTAAGCCCCGCCAACCCCCCCCCCACTCTTCCCCCACCAAATCCCCCCACTCTTCACCCCACCAAATTCCCGTCTCCTCTCCCCTCTCCTCTCCCCGCTAAAAAAAAATATCCCGCAGACAAAAAAAAGCACCAAATCCACTCACTCTTCACCCTACCAAGCTAAAATCAGATAAAAACCAGCTAAAAAGAGGTCAAAACAGCTAAAAAAACACCTAAAAACAGCTAAACCCCAGCTAAAAAACACCTAAAAATAGCTACAAACCAGCTAAAAACCAGCTAAAAACCAGCTAAAAACAGCTAAAAACCAGCTAAAACCCAGCTAAAAACCAGCTAAAAACGATTAAAAACCAGCTAAAAGAGGTAAAAACAGCTAAAAAATACCTAAAAACAGCTAAAAAACACCTAAAAACAGCTAAAAACCAGCTAAGAACAGCTAAAAAGCATCTAAAACAGCTAAAAAACAGCTAAAAACAGCTAATTAACCTGACATACAAAATATTAAGACATGCCTTGCATTTTCTAACGTATGTTCACCACTTCCTCAATACTCCTTCGTCATACAGTAATAAACAGGATTAAATTAGACTTTTTCACAATTCTTCAAACATGTTTAGAAAATTTACGAGGAGAATGAGGACGAGAGAGACGAAATACTGCTACGAGTTTAAATATTTAGTGGTGATGAAGCTCGCGAGAAACAGAAAAATTTTGGTTTTACCAACTAAGACCAAAGACTGTCTAAATTTTAGTGAAGAACAATCGACAAGACATACATTGAAATACGTTTTAAGTTTCTAACCAGGAAACCTAAGGAGAGTACTGAGAGTAGTCAATATTTGTTTTTCAAGTGCAAGTATTAAAATCGTAAAAACTACGAAGAATGCCTTTCTAACGTACTCATTCCGAAAGATTTGTATTGTTATTAGACAGACTGTTAGAGCCCCGCTCCACGTAAAAATAGGAGCTTGGTTTTCTTCTTAGATCTTGTAGTGAAATACTTTAGAGACTATATATTTTAGTCGTTACTTAACCTATAAAAAAATTTAGCCATACCCTATCAGTACTTTAAACTAAGAATTTCCCCGAGAGAAAGAAGAAGAGATACTATTGGAACAAGTTTAAATATTTTAGGTTATTTGAATGGGTAGTTTTACCACTACTGCAAATAGCTGGGGAAACTTGTAGTTGGCGAAGAACCCAAAGACAGATGTGTTAAGTTTAAAACCTAAAGACAATAGTAAAATAAACGTTTTAAGGTAAATTAAAGCTGCAGTACGAACAAACTAGGGACTTGTGCATTTCTTAGAGTAATATTTAGGCCGTTTAGGATTTTGAACTTCGTGCCACTTCGTCAAATTTCGGGGTTTGAACGACTGAATTAAAATACTGTCATTCCGCGTACAAAATATATCTAGATGTTTCTAAGTATTATTAGCTCTGACCAGGCGACACTGCAGTAAAACCTTCTTGACCATAGTTTTAAGAATTTTCTAAATGTGGCAACAATGCTACAACTAATTTAGTATCACTGCAAAGTGTATGTAAAATTAGTGTTACTACTCTTGTATTAAACTTTAACAATGTTTTAAGAACTGTGTACATTTGACATCAACGAATCAAGATAGAATTGATAGGCTTACACCCCTTAATATACTTCCACTTAAAACTTGTTTTTCCCTACCAATAAACATAGAACGTTTTGTTGCCTTTTTATAATTCATCCAGTAGTTTTAAATTAGAACCGATTTAAGACTTCGCGACTTAAAGATACATAAAACAAAGCTGTCAATTACTATTAGACTACTAAAAAAAAGTTAAAATAAAAGACTACAATATTTATTAGCTATTTATTAATTACAATGCTGTACAAATATTATAATATACATTCTAATTAACAGGTTTTCTGTTTCTTGTAACCAAACGGTTCAGAGTTCCCATCAACTAGAAACTTTCTTTTTGTGGAGTTTGGCCTGTAGAGTTTCGTCTCAGTGCAGGTTGTTACAGAGTGGTCTTTGGTTCTTCGAATATCTTTTGAGATGATCGATATTGGTTCCGACTCTGTAAGAACCATATCCTTAATAGTGTCGAAATTTATTAACCGCAATGCCTCGTAATTTAAGGATATTCCCTTAACTTTACAAACCATCACATCAGAATTTGTCTTGGTAGCATTTACTTTATAAGAATAATTTTTGGGGCCTCCAGAAACAAACTCTGTAATGTAGCTGTCATCACCATACACTTCTAATTCATCGGTTAGATCACCAATGAATTGTCCATTAGTTAAATCAGTCGCACCAGGTCTGGTAACGTAAATAACGGAGTCAGTATCGTAATAAAGGACTCTGTCACCTAATTGTTCGAGAAACGAATAAAGTTTCAGGCGCGCTTGGGCAGTAACGAAAGCAGCAATAACCACATTAACAGTAGCTAACGGGTCAAAGGATTCTTCTCTATGTTCATATCCAACAATTAGAGTGTTGTCATTGACAGGGAGAACACCATTAACATAAATTGATGGATTTGTTAGCATTGCAAATAATTCAACAGGTTTATTTACAATCTTTGTCTTTGGTTGATTTTCCCGTTGTCCAAATTTGCCCCAAAAAGAGTTTAAAATAAGTTTAGCTAGAGATCTTAGGCCAGGGTTTTCAAGAATCCGAGAATATTCTAATTTGACATCTTCCCTTGCAAAGAATTCTTCAATATATTTGTTTTTCTCTTCCTCGGTCGTACACTCTTTGGGCCAGCCGGAAGCTTCCTGCTTTATTTTAATAAATTTGTTCATCATTCCTGTGAACAAGCCATCTTCACCAGTCTCCTTATTAAATGTCAGAACATCATATTTCCATATTTCTTGTATTTCGGTTATATTGTATCCCTTCACAACAGCTTTAAGTACCTCGTCTAGAACCCATGTTCCCTCTAACGTTCTTTCTTCATCAGTATGATTACACTCGTTTGTAATCATGTCTTCACCGCAGGTTCGACAAAGAACAAACATCAATTTACTATTCATTTTAACGGGAAGAACTGGGTGGTAGAGATCTTGAGGAGGTAAAATTTTACATTTAATTAAGCCGCTGATATTATTCAAATCCAAACTGTGACATTCCTCCCCTACGAAAACTTTAGGATGTGCAACTGGAAATTTTCCGTACTTACACACCCAGGGGTACAGGGAACAAACATCCATGTATTTAATCTTTTCTGCTTCTTTAGCCTTGTAATAAGTATGAGTATTACCCGTACGCCCTCCGTAGAAAGCATCTCTCGGGTTTAAAGGCAAAAGTGTTAAAAGAGGATGTGTCTCGGTGTAGGCCTTAATTTCCAAATTATCTTTTAATTGCTTTCTAAAGTCACACTCCCATATTTCATTAACAACAAAACCCATTTCTTTTAACTTTGTAATTTTTGCTTGAGATGATTCATACCTTAAATTTGGTGTTGTGGAAGAATCGTCACCAACAGGATCATCTCTTCCAAATTTATAACATTTTGGGCATCCATGGTAATAACAGCCCTGAAACTCGAAAATTTCATTGGTTTCAAGACAGTAACCATCAACTTTTACACCATGCAGAACCATTTCTCTCCCTTTAGCAGCATGTAAAATATTGATTTGTCTTTGTTTTTCCTCCCAAATTAACCACTCTATTGCAATTTTACTTTGTTGATCTTTCCACCTGTATCCGTTTTTAGGAATAACTCCAATGGTGTTGGGTTTTAAAAAGTTTCTGCGGAATACTTTGCTGCATGCGGAAGCAATTGTTGTGGCTTCGGTAAAGGGACAGACATTAGTGGTTGACAACAGTTGATCTCTAAATTTCAAACAGGCTCGTGTTAGAATTTCTACATCTGATACACAGTATTCAACCAAGTCCTTTTGCATTTCGAATCGATCATTTTTGTGTTCCTCGTACCACTGTAAAAACTTCTTTCGATCATCTTCCTTCATGGTATCTGGAGAGTAGTATTCTAAAGCAGGGAGGGTACCAACGTAATGTTCGTTTGCTTTTGTGTTGAATAAATGAGGAAAATATCCCTTTTTGAAGTCATCGCCCAAACCAAATGCTTTTGGTAATTTCGACAAGGCCATTGGGAAATAGTTAAGAGAGTCAATGAATTTCACATTTCCAACCTTCATCATGATTATTTTTGTACCCCTCATAATTAGTTCTGGTGTTAGAGTGGTGTTTGTGAGTAAATAATTCAAAATAAATTGATGGTCAAAGGCTTGACCGTTGTGTACTATTACAACAACATTTTTAAAGGTTTTTCTTAATTGTAGCAAATGTTGCGTAAATAGTAAAACAGGGTCAAAATTTTTAAGTATTTGCAGTCTAACACCACATTTTCTACATATTTTGTCTTCTGTATTGATGCACACGTCACAACATTGTTTAAAAACACAGAGATTTACTTGGTGAAGAAGCGAACCATTAGTCAACACCTCTTCTTGTCGGGTCTCAAAGTCGTAAAACACGAAAAGTACATCTTTCGTTTTCCGTTTTTCTGTGTCTCTTTGAATGAAACATAGATGATTTTCAGGAGCATATGTTCTACATATTTTACAAAATACTTCTCCACATACATGTTGTCTTTTACCCCTCACTGTTTTAAAACAGTTGTTACAACTTCTAATTTCTGCACACACTGTGCTTTTCTCCCAAGACCCATCTTGTAGGTGATTCTCGTAACAAGCCTGGCCTTTAAAGTACCGACGGCAATTGGTACAATTAATTTTAAGTTGTTGGCTCGGACATTTCGGAGACTGAAGGCAACCAGCACACACTCCACCGCACCGGTGCTCATCTTTGTGATCAAACGGCGAGTGGCATTCTTCGCAGTAATAGTTGCAGCAAAAGGCGGCCGTAGTAGAAGTAATTACATTAAAATGTCCATCATGATGTAACAAGTTAAGTCTTTTGTTGCTTTCTGTAGTTCCTTCAAAAATGGTATCTCTGCCCTTTGACCCGTAACTGTATACCACAATTTTGTAATCCTTGAGGTGTTCTTGAAATTGTTGAAGCTCGACAATACCAGCCCCTTCTTCGGGAATTACAACACCAGCTTCTTCTAATAACTTTCTGGTCCTTGTAATCTGTATTTTCCCCGTATCCTTCCTTACTTTGTTAAATTCAGGGTCTTTGTCCAAGTTGGCTATCGCAACCACCAAGGAGCGAGGTAGGCATAAGTTGTCTTTATTCGTAATACTTATTATTCCTCGTCGCATACCACATTCCTCTTCAAAGCTGTTGTATTTACCTCCTCTTCCCCGACCCGTCGGTAAGCGTACAATTGTTACTTTAAGACAAAAAGTGTCTGTATTAAGTCCTGTTGAGTTGGACTGGTAAACATTGCTAATAACATCCCAAACATCCTCGTAACTAATTTCTTCTGCCGGTTTAAATCCTATCCATCCTTCACCTCGATTAAAATCTTTAGAACAGAAACTAAAAGCCACCTGATCCGATAGTTGTAGACCGCTAGTAACCTTGTAAATAACTTGGTTAATTGCTTCTTTTATCCACTCATCGGGCTCAGCTCCAGCAGGTACTGGATTTAACTTAAATTCTAGGGTTCTACCTGTTAGGTTGAATCTTCTAACCTTCTTGCTAGTGTATCTAACAATAACAAACTTTTCCATCCTGTCAGGCATATCTTCACTCATCGACTGTTCAAACAGAAATGATTAGACTGCTCTGACGCACCTCTACTTATAACCTCGGTTCGTCAAAACAGGGGCACGTTCGGTCACTTAATAAAAATACCAAGTAGAGTATTTAACCAATCAGAATCGAACTTGCGAGTGCTAACCAATCAGAATTAAGCCTACAGATTTTAACTAATCAAACTAAATTTTAATTTGCTCTTGCAAACTTAACACACCATCTGCTTATCTCTTCAAGGTCAGCTGGTACTGCGTATTACAGTTCTCACGAAAAACACTTAGATTCTCCCATCTAAAAACTAAAGCTTAGGTTTAGTTAAGTTTTTCTATTCGATTCTTTAACGCTTAACAAGGTTGTGAACGAGCTTGGCGAGCAAAATATTAAGGTTTACATTAAGCGCTAGGCTTTAAAGATTTTAACTAAAAATAAATACCTATTAGGTGATCAAATAAAACATCTGCTTGTGTTACTATCTTTATTTAACCCATCAGTGTACATCTTACCTAGTAAAAACATTATTGCATTCACAACTAAAACTATTAATAAAACTCAATTCCAAGTTGCTCCAGTTCTCTTAAAATATTCATAATTTCAGGTGTATTAATGCCATCCGTATTATTCTCTTCCAAACATCGAAATTGGTCTATCATGTCATTGACATCTGTGCACTCTAGGATAGGACTCTCCGTCTAACTTCCTGAAGCCCTCCTCCCCATTTTTCTACTTCATAGTTCCCATCGCTAGTGTCTTCGATTAATTTTCTCCTTTGGATTTCGTTTTGAAATTTTAAAAATTTTAAATATTTCGTATTTTTCTATTTAGCCACTATATTATTCAATTCTTTATAAGTGCTTCGGGGAGGAAATAGCTTTTTAATAATATTTACATACTTACAACCAGACGAAGAACTAATGCGTTCACATCGTTTAAAGTTTCTTTTGTGGGCATTTGTTAGAACTAAAATGTTTCTATATTGTAAGAGGTCGTTATCGGTGTACTCTACAGGGTGTTCCTCAGTCAGGAGATTTAGTAGGCCATCTGTTAACTTAAACTCTTTCCCACTAATAATTAGAGTATTTCCTTTAAAAACAGCTGGCACATTTCCAAGAAACCAACTAGAGCCCACCTCCCGAAAACCAAACACGTTTTTATTTGGCATTTCAAAGTTGATGGAAATGCCAAATAAAAACGTGTTTGGTTTTCGGGAGGTGGGCTCTAGTTGGTTTCTTGGAAATGTGACAGCTGTTTTTAAAGGAAATACTCTAATTATTAGTGGGAAAGAGTTTAAGTTAACAGGTGGCCTACTAAATCTCCTGACTGAGGAACACCCTGTAGAGTACACCGATAACGACCTCTTACAATATAGAAACATTTTAGTTCTAACAAATGCCCACAAAAGAAACTTTAAACGGTGTGAACGCATTAGTTCATCGTCTGGTTGGAAGTATGTAAATATTATTAAAAAGCTATTTCCTCCCCGAAGCACTTATAAAGAATTGAATAATATAGTGGCTAAAAAGAAAAATACGAAATATTTAAAATTTTTAAAATTTAAAAACGAAATCCAAAGGAGAAAATTAATCGAAGACACTAGCGATGGGAACTATGAAGTAGAAAAATGGGGAGGAGGGCTTCAGGAAGTTAGACGGAGAGTCCTATCCTAGAGTGCACAGATGTCAATGACATGATAGACCAATTTCGATGTTTGGAAGAGAATAATACGGATGGCATTAATACACCTGAAATTATGAATATTTTAAGAGAACTGGAGCAACTTGGAATTGAGTTTTATTAATAGTTTTAGTTGTGAATGCAATAATGTTTTTACTAGGTAAGATGTACACTGATGGGTTAAATAAAGATAGTAACACAAGCAGATGTTTTATTTGATCACCTAATAGGTATTTATTTTTAGTTAAAATCTTTAAAGCCTAGCGCTTAATGTAAACCTTAATATTTTGCTCGCCAAGCTCGTTCACAACCTTGTTAAGCGTTAAAGAATCGAATAGAAAAACTTAACTAAACCTAAGCTTTAGTTTTTAGATGGGAGAATCTAAGTGTTTTTCGTGAGAACTGTAATACGCAGTACCAGCTGACCTTGAAGAGATAAGCAGATGGTGTGTTAAGTTTGCAAGAGCAAATTAAAATTTAGTTTGATTAGTTAAAATCTGTAGGCTTAATTCTGATTGGTTAGCACTCGCAAGTTCGATTCTGATTGGTTAAATACTCTACTTGGTATTTTTATTAAGTGACCGAACGTGCCCCTGTTTTGACGAACCGAGGTTATAAGTAGAGGTGCGTCAGAGCAGTCTAATCATTTCTGTTTGAACAGTCGATGAGTGAAGAAATGCCTGACAGGATGGAAAAGTTTGTTATTGTTAGAGACACTAGCAAGAAGGTTAGAAGATTCAACCTAACAGGTAGAACACTAGAATTTAAGTTAAATCCAGTACCTGCTGGGGCTGAGCCCGATGAGTGGATAAAAGAAGCAATTAACCAAGTTATTTACAAGGTTACTAGCGGTCTACAACTATCGGATCAGGTGGCTTTTAGTTTCTGTTCTAAAGATTTTAATCGAGGTGAAGGATGGATAGGTTTTAAACCGGCAGAAGAAATTAGTTACGAGGATGTTTGGGATGTTATTAGCAATGTTTACCAGTCCAACTCAACAGGACTTAATACAGACACTTTTTGTCTTAAAGTAACAATTGTACGCTTACCGACGGGTCGGGGAAGAGGAGGTAAATACAACAGCTTTGAAGAGGAATGTGGTATGCGACGAGGAATAATAAGTATTACGAATAAAGACAACTTATGCCTACCTCGCTCCTTGGTGGTTGCGATAGCCAACTTGGACAAAGACCCTGAATTTAACAAAGTAAGGAAGGATACGGGGAAAATACAGATTACAAGGACCAGAAAGTTATTAGAAGAAGCTGGTGTTGTAATTCCCGAAGAAGGGGCTGGTATTGTCGAGCTTCAACAATTTCAAGAACACCTCAAGGATTACAAAATTGTGGTATACAGTTACGGGTCAAAGGGCAGAGATACCATTTTTGAAGGAACTACAGAAAGCAACAAAAGACTTAACTTGTTACATCATGATGGACATTTTAATGTAATTACTTCTACTACGGCCGCCTTTTGCTGCAACTATTACTGCGAAGAATGCCACTCGCCGTTTGATCACAAAGATGAGCACCGGTGCGGTGGAGTGTGTGCTGGTTGCCTTCAGTCTCCGAAATGTCCGAGCCAACAACTTAAAATTAATTGTACCAATTGCCGTCGGTACTTTAAAGGCCAGGCTTGTTACGAGAATCACCTACAAGATGGGTCTTGGGAGAAAAGCACAGTGTGTGCAGAAATTAGAAGTTGTAACAACTGTTTTAAAACAGTGAGGGGTAAAAGACAACATGTATGTGGAGAAGTATTTTTTAAAATATGTAGAACATATGCTCCTGAAAATCATCTATGTTTCATTCAAAGAGACACAGAAAAACGGAAAACGAAAGATGTACTTTTCGAGTTTTACGACTTTGAGACCCGACAAGAAGAGGTGTTGACTAATGGTTCGCTTCTTCACCAAGTAAATCTCTGTGTTTTTAAACAATGTTGTGACGTGTGCATCAATACAGAAGACAAAATATGTAGAAAATGTGGTGTTAGACTGCAAATACTTAAAAATTTTGACCCTGTTTTACTATTTACGCAACATTTGCTACAATTAAGAAAAACCTTTAAAAATGTTGTTGTAATAGCACACAACGGTCAAGCCTTTGACCATCAATTTATTTTGAATTATTTACTCACAAACACCACTCTAACACCAGAACTAATTATGAGGGGTACAAAAATAATCATGATGAAGGTTGGAAATGTGAAATTCATTGACTCTCTTAACTATTTCCCAATGGCCTTGTCGAAATTACCAAAAGCATTTGGTTTGGGCGATGACTTCAAAAAGGGATATTTTCCTCATTTATTCAACACAAAAGCAAACGAACATTACGTTGGTACCCTCCCTGCTTTAGAATACTACTCTCCAGACACCATGAAGGAAGATGATCGAAAGAAGTTTTTACAGTGGTACGAGGAACACAAAAATGATCGATTCGAAATGCAAAAGGACTTGGTTGAATACTGTGTATCAGATGTAGAAATTCTAACACGAGCCTGTTTGAAATTTAGAGATCAACTGTTGTCAACCACTAATGTCTGTCCCTTTACCGAAGCCACAACAATTGCTTCCGCATGCAGCAAAGTATTCCGCAGAAACTTTTTAAAACCCAACACCATTGCAGTTATTCCTAAAAACGGATACAGGTGGAAAGATCAACAAAGTAAAATTGCAATAGAGTGGTTAATTTGGGAGGAAAAACAAAGACAAATCAATATTTTACATGCTGCTAAAGGGAGAGAAATGGTTCTGCATGGTGTAAAAGTTGATGGTTACTGTCTTGAAACCAATGAAATTTTCGAGTTTCAGGGCTGTTATTACCGTGGATGCCCAAAATGTTATAAATTTGGAAGAGATGATCCTGTTGGTGACGATCCTTCCACAACACCAAATTTAAGGTATGAATCATCTCAAGCAAAAATTACAAAGTTAAAAGAAATGGGTTTTGTTGTTAATGAAATATGGGAGTGTGACTTTAGAAAGCAATTAAAAGATAATTTGGAAATTAAGGCCTACACCGAGACACATCCTCTTTTAACACTTTTGCCTTTAAACCCGAGAGATGCTTTCTACGGAGGGCGTACGGGTAATACTCATACTTATTACAAGGCTAAAGAAGCAGAAAAGATTAAATACATGGATGTTTGTTCCCTGTACCCCTGGGTGTGTAAGTACGGAAAATTTCCAGTTGCACATCCTAAAGTTTTCGTAGGGGAGGAATGTCACAGTTTGGATTTGAATAATATCAGCGGCTTAATTAAATGTAAAATTTTACCTCCTCAAGATCTCTACCACCCAGTTCTCCCCGTTAAAATGAATAGTAAATTGATGTTTGTTCTTTGTCGAACCTGCGGTGAAGACATGATTACAAACGAGTGTAATCATACTGATGAAGAAAGAACGTTAGAGGGAACATGGGTTCTAGACGAGGTACTTAAAGCTGTTGTGAAGGGATACAATATAACCGAAATACAAGAAATATGGAAATATGATGTTCTGACATTTAATAAGGAGACTGGTGAAGATGGCTTGTTCACAGGAATGATGAACAAATTTATTAAAATAAAGCAGGAAGCTTCCGGCTGGCCCAAAGAGTGTACGACCGAGGAAGAGAAAAACAAATATATTGAAGAATTCTTTGCAAGGGAAGATGTCAAATTAGAATATTCTCGGATTCTTGAAAACCCTGGCCTAAGATCTCTAGCTAAACTTATTTTAAACTCTTTTTGGGGCAAATTTGGACAACGGGAAAATCAACCAAAGACAAAGATTGTAAATAAACCTGTTGAATTATTTGCAATGCTAACAAATCCATCAATTTATGTTAATGGTGTTCTCCCTGTCAATGACAAAACTCTAATTGTTGGATATGAACATAGAGAAGAATCCTTTGACCCGTTAGCTACTGTTAATGTGGTTATTGCTGCTTTCGTTACTGCCCAAGCGCGCCTGAAACTTTATTCGTTTCTCGAACAAGTAGGTGACAGAGTCCTTTATTACGATACTGACTCCGTTATTTACGTTACCAGACCTGGTGCGACTGATTTAACTACTGGACAATTCATTGGTGATCTAACCGATGAATTAGAAGTGTATGGTGATGACAGCTACATTACAGAGTTTGTTTCTGGAGGCCCCAAAAATTATTCTTATAAAGTAAATGCTACCAAGACAAATTCTGATGTGATGGTTTGTAAAGTTAAGGGAATATCCTTAAATTACGAGGCATTGCGGTTAATAAATTTCGACACTATTAAGGATATGGTTCTTACAGAGTCGGAACCAATATCGATCATCTCAAAAGATATTCGAAGAACCAAAGACCACTCTGTAACAACCTGCACTGAGACGAAACTCTACAGGCCAAACTCCACAAAAAGAAAGTTTCTAGTTGATGGGAACTGTGAACCGTTTGGTTACAAGAAACAGAAAACCTGTTAATTAGAATGTATATTATAATATTTGTACAGCATTGTAATTAATAAATAGCTAATAAATATTGTAGTCTTTTATTTTAACTTTTTTTTAGTAGTCTAACAGTAATTGACAGCTTTGTTTTATGTATCTTTAAGTCGCGAAGTCATAAATCGGTTCTAATTTAAAACTACTGGATGAATTATAAAAAGGCAACAAAACGTTCTATGTTTATTGGTAGGGAAAAACAAGTTTTAAGTGGAAGTATATTAAGGGGTGTAAGCCTATCAATTCTATCTTGATTCGTTGATGTCAAATGTACACAGTTCTTAAAACATTGTTAAAGTTTAATACAAGAGTAGTAACACTGATTTTACATACACTTTGCAGTGATACTAAATTAGTTGTAGCATTGTTGCCACATTTAGAAAATTCTTAAAACTATGGTCAAGAAGGTTTTACTGCAGTGTCGCCTGGTCAGAGCTAATAATACTTAGAAACATCTAGATATATTTTGTACGCGGAATGACAGTATTTTAATTCAGTCGTTCAAACCCCGAAATTTGACGAAGTGGCACGAAGTTCAAAATCCTAAACGGCCTAAATATTACTCTAAGAAATGCACAAGTCTCTAGTTTGTTCGTACTGCAGCTTTAATTTACCTTAAAACGTTTATTTTACTATTGTCTTTAGGTTTTAAACTTAACACATCTGTCTTTGGGTTCTTCGCCAACTACAAGTTTCCCCAGCTATTTGCAGTAGTGGTAAAACTACCCATTCAAATAACCTAAAATATTTAAACTTGTTCCAACAGTATCTCTTCTTCTTTCTCTCGGGGAAATTCTTAGTTTAAAGTACTGATAGGGTATGGCTAAATTTTTTATAGGTTAAGTAACGACTAAAATATATAGTCTTTAAAGTATTTCATTACGAGATCTAAGAAGAAAACCAAGCTCCTATTTTTACGTGGAGCGGGGCTCTAACAGTCTGTCTAATAACAATACAAATCTTTCGGAATGAGTACGTTAGAAAGGCATTCTTCGTAGTTTTTACGATTTTAATACTTGCACTTGAAAAACAAATATTGACTACTCTCAGTACTCTCCTTAGGTTTCCTGGTTAGAAACTTAAAACGTATTTCAATGTATGTCTTGTCGATTGTTCTTCACTAAAATTTAGACAGTCTTTGGTCTTAGTTGGTAAAACCAAAATTTTTCTGTTTCTCGCGAGATTCATCACCACTAAATATTTAAACTCGTAGCAGTATTTCGTCTCTCTCGTCCTCATTCTCCTCGTAAATTTTCTAAACATGTTTGAAGAATTGTGAAAAAGTCTAATTTAATCCTGTTTATTACTGTATGACGAAGGAGTATTGAGGAAGTGGTGAACATACGTTAGAAAATGCAAGGCGTGTCTTAATATTTTGTATGTCAGGTTAAATTAGCTGTTTTTAGCTGGTTTTTAGCTATTTTAGCTGTTTTTAGCTGTTTTTTAGCTGTTTTTAGCTGATTTTTAGCTGTTTTAGATGCTTTTTAGCTATTTTTAGCTGTTTTTTAGCTGGTTTTTAGCTGTTTTTAGGTGGTTTTTAGCTGTTTTTAGGTGTTTTTTAGCTGTTTTTAGGTGTTTTTTTAGCTGTTTTTACCTCTTTTTAGCTGGTTTTTAGCTGGTTTTTAATCGTTTTTAGCTGGTTTTTAGCTGTTTTTAGCTGGGGTTTAGCTGGTTTTTAGCTGTTTTTAGCTGGGTTTTAGCTGGTTTGTAGCTATTTTTAGGTGTTTTTTAGCTGTTTTTAGCTGGGGTTTAGCTGTTTTTAGGTGTTTTTTTAGCTGTTTTGACCTCTTTTTAGCTGGTTTTTATCTGATTTTAGCTTGGTAGGGTGAAGAGTGAGCGGATTTGGTGCTTTTTTTGTCTGCGGGATATTTTTTTTTAGCGGGGAGAGGAGAGGGGAGAGGAGAGGGGGGATTTGGTGGGGTGAAGAGTGGGGGGATTTGGTGAGGGAAGAGTGGGGGTGGGGGGGGGGGGGGGGGTGGGGGTGGCGGGGCTTAAGTGGGGGGATTTGGTGGGGTGAAGAGTGGGGGGGTTTGGATTTGGATTATTTGATACGCCTATATCCTATCTACTTGTAATAATTCGCTTTCATCTACCTCAAAAGGTCGCCAAAAAGCCATTATTATAATAAAAATTCACTTACATAAACCAAGTAAAAACACTTATAATACGCACTTCACTGATCAAAACCTAAAACTTAACTGTTTCACATAAATCATGTTCTAAACGAGCATCTGTCTAGACGTATCGTCTTAATTATAATAAAATGACTCCGTCCTCTGCATGCGCCAATATAATATTACCCTTAGTGGAAGAGACAAAACGAATCGTCGCTGCAGGTGTCCCTTCACGAGACAGGCAGCTGCTGTTTGCATTATATACCGAAGTTATCACTAACAAATCTGAATGAAATGTGAGATACTTGCTATGGGGAATCGAGCGAGCCCGGTATAAGCGGCAGGCCTTTGTCTGGCTTTTTATACCACTTAAATCTTAATAATTTAGATTTATGAGATTCAGGTAACTCTGGCAAAACTATACATGTGGGAATTAATAACAAATATTGCTAATAAAAATAGAGACAAATCTTATTTCTTGATCGTGGTATTTATTAATAACATCCTGAACAAAATTTGCAACCTTGGGTTTTTTAATTGGAATTGTTCTGTTTTCAATTATTTCAGTAAATTCATTCTCTTCTGACAAAGAGGACGAAAGAAGTTCGAAAAGACTACAAATTCTGCAAGAGTTATCGTCAAAAAACGTACTTGCTTCTGCTATTTTCATGGTCTCATTTTATTGATCTACCTCATGGATACAGACCGACCTAGAGCAATCAAGAGCACCGAAAATACTTGATTTTTTAATGGAACACGTCCAGCTGTAAATCGTCGAGGGATTTAGTTTCAACGGAACATAAAAATAGTCGCTCGAAAGCTCTCAGATCGACCTGAGAGCGGAAAGAGCGATAAATCGAAGATGCTAAATATTATTTACTCGCCTTTAGAAGTTTTAAGTAATAATGTAGTTTCTTTTTGCTACCTGCTGCTGCGTAAAGCAGAATGCTTTTTTTGACATTTTCTGCTGTAATGACAGAATTTTGGTTATAATTTTAAAATACTGTGTAATTGTGCATGATGCATAATATATGACATGATATAAAGCAATATAAATACGTAAAACTAAATTTTGGCGACGAACTAGTGACGTCATATGACGTAATTTAAAACACTGTTCCTGGCACACATGAACGCTGCCTCTGACCCATGTTTAACCTTTTAGTTTGTAGTTTCTTACAGTTCTTTAGGTTATCGAATAATTTTCCACTGAAAAATTTTTTGATTATCGGATTCTTAACTTAAATAGCAAAAATTAAAAAGGTTGATAAGTGTAATTTATTAATTTGGGAGTAAATAATTCCTTTTTTCCATCAATTCTCGGCGGAACACAAATATTAAACTCATGACTTCAGTTCAGTAACCATGCATGTTCAAAAACCCAATGAACGCAGTTCGGCGCCATAACTCCGTCAATGAACTGACGATCGCGGAAACTGTGACACGCCACTAGGGTTGCCAACTATCTTTTATTTTAAAGGACAGTCCTTTATCTGCTTGAAATGTCCTTTGTGCTTTTACTCAGTCTCAACGGAAAACTAAATGTCCTTGGAAACTTAGAGGGTTAAATCTATTATTAAGAAAAATTTTAAACAGGGATAGGCGCAGCCGAGGGCGCAGCAGTATTTGCATACTTTTCAATCAAGTGTTTTCTTTTATAGTTATTTTATCTAATGCTTATTCTTCGACGAATAAAGAGGAATGTTCACATGTGGGGGACTGTAAATTTTCTTTGTATTTCCTTTTTAATCCACCTCCGAACGTTGAGATAACAGGTGACTACTTACCCCCGCCCCTGCCCCGTCGCGCCCCAATGCTCTTTTTATTCATTACAATGTACATTAAAAATAAATTCTAAGTAGTACATAAAATAAGCTAACAATAGCCTAACAGTAAGACGCACCAAAACGATAATAATATAATTTAAAAAAAAGAAAGAAAGAGGCAATGTCGCAAATCGTTGAAAAATTTAGGTAAAGTAATAATAAATAGAGACGGATAAAAGCGATATACAAAAAAAAGTCGAACCTTTTAATTTAGGACCCCTTCATTTGTTTAAGAGTAGTGTTACACAAGTCAATATCCGAAATGATTATTATGATTGGACATTAGACGGTGAGTAAATTCCGTAGTTCCATAACTAGCCCTGGCAGTGGCAACAGAAGAAAGGTCTCGTTGCCTAGTTCGTCTTTTAGGAACCCTTACATTAATTATTTTAAGAAGTACATTGCAATCGACACCATTCAAGTTTATAATGGAAAAATAAAGTAAGCGAGTATTATATAAAACATTTTCATAAGGGGAATTAGTTTGTTTAGTAAGAACTTAACAAATTTACTGTGAACTCTTTCAAGTCTATTTATATGCTGTTATATTCTAGAATTATTCTGACTAGACAACAGAAGAGCGATAACAGTGCCCTTGTATTGTGAACTTGCCCACAAATACAATCTAACATTCAATAAAGCTTTAACCTATTGCCTTCTCGATGTGCTTCGCTAGAGAGACAGTAATTTGTCTGTCTAGCGAAGCACATCGAGAAGGCTATGCTTTAACCATATATTCATAGGCCTACCATATAAAGACAAGTAACAAAGACAAACTAAACGTCCAGACGAGGGATGGAAAATTTTAGTAAACAATATTTGTTGTGTTGTGCTGTATTGTTTACTTAGTCCTCCACGACACGATAAACCCAAAGCCGGTAATCAATTGAACTCCAAGACCAACAGATACCGGTTATCCTTTTTTATTTGCAACTCCTAGAGAAAGATAACAAAGCATCGGCTGATGCGGTTTAGTCCTGGGACTAGTGGCCTAGACGTACGTCATGACAGTGTTGCCATTTGGGGCGACAAGTCGCCAAAATGACGACTTTTTACAGGTGAAAAATTGAATATACACGTTGTATACAATACGTATGAAGAAACAACGTCACAATAATAATCATTATTGCACCGAGGGATTTCTTAAAGAGAATATCTAAACGCGCCACGAATTGTACGTCAAATTTTGGGGATTCCACCAAGTTTGTTCCACAAAAACATTTTTTTTTTATTTAGTATTGACAGTTTTCTAACCCCAATATCTCAAAAAAGCTGTGGCCACAAAGTGGCGACGTTTCATACTGATCGATGGCGACTTTTTGCTTTGTTACTCTGGCAACACTGGTCTAGACGCCCGTCGGCAAGTGATTGTTTGGGTGGTCAGCTGTTTTTGTTTGGTGTAAACTACTGTAAACACGTGTCGGTGTGTTTACAGTGAGTTGCGAGTTTATTTTACAATTTGTGAGTGTCTTGAAAGCTTTTAACAGTGTTTAATAGGTGTTTCTGTGAGACAATGGGTAAAATATGCATAGTTTGTGGCCATGAGTACCAGAAAGGTGGTGGCAGGTCATTTCATCGGTAAGTAAACAACAACAATACGAGTACTTCAATGGCGTATCTTATAAAAGGGAAGCATTAGCCAAACCTGTAACACCAAAAATAGTTTTCACCGATTACAAAATGACGATTTCGGTTTCACGTTTCTCATTAAAAGCTATTTAACGTTTTCGGATTTGTGAAAATACGCAGCATGGTAGTGTGTCATGATTTTCTCACTTTCAATAGCTTTTGGCAACAAAAAAAAACAGTGACACATGATGCTACTTTGCATTTTCTTTTGCAGGTAGCTCGAACGGAAAATGGTAGTTTTGAAGTGTTGTATTATTTGAGGTCTTTTATTTTTAATATAGCATTAATATGTAGACCTAATGTGCCTAAGTGCTTGAAGTTATTGTAAAGGCTTTTCACTAAATTTACCTTGTCTACTATCTTTACATACATGCGTAGATATTATGCAGTAGAACTCACAGTTTAAAGTAGATTTGATCAGTAAAGGATTATTTAGATAGCTAGGTTGTAGGTATTAAGAAATAAGCCGAAAAGAAACAAAAGGAAAAAATGTTTAAACCAGAAGGCAGTTGGTGGGGCATCAAATTTTCTGGTGACCCATACATTTTAATACGTATATAAAGAAACCTAATCGTGCCTTTTATAGGAACATAGTTGTACAGTAGACGTAACAATTTTTTAGATTTCCTGATGATAAAAGAAGGCAGTCATGGCTTGAGGCCCTTCAGCTAAAAGACGAAAATGTGCAACAATGGACATACATATGTATGGATCATTTTAAAATACAGATTTTATCGTAAGGAAATCAGGAGTATGAAACCTAAAACTTTATGCGGTACCTTTTAAACCCAAGTAAGTATTTTCCCAATTGCTTATACTAGGTTTATATTTGCTTTGTTTTGTTTTGTGTTAATATGTGACTTTCTTCTTGTTTATGTTTGTTACGGTAATGTGTACTTGGGATCGAACTAACAGTTGACAACATAACTGTTCTCTTATCTGTGTTCCCTTTCTTTTTCTCTATGTCCCAAGTAGAACTTAAGTATGTCTCGTAAGAAAGGGTATATTGGTATTACAAATATCTAATTTAGAGTATGTAGTTATAGTATATTGTTACTTTAGAGTAAATATCAATAACATAGGAATTATCAGACACTTGTTTGCTTGGATGATTTTGTGAAATACCTACATCTCTTACTGGGATAAAAAAAAATGCATATAATTTTGGCTTAATAATTGTGGGAGGAGGGAGCAATGACCATGGCAAATGAAAACAGTAACGTTTCTCTATATGAGCTAGTGGGGCCATTAAGGAAAACGTTACTGAGTAGGATACTTTTTGTGCAATATAGTGTGACAGCTCTATAATAGGTACCCATAAACATGCACAAAGGACCATACAGATACTTAACAGTCAAGTCATATCATTATAAAAAGTTTGTGTAGGTATTAATTTATCTTCTAACACCAAATAATGAATTTGGCTTATTACTACTACGGCTTGTTACAATTTCTTTGAGAAACAACGAAAATATGAAAAAGTGCAATAGTAAATAATTGATTTAAGTGAAGCACTAATAAGTAACAACTATTTTTTTCCAGAACGACCATCTGTAATATTGAAGAAAGATTTATAGCCATTCCTTCTCCAAAAAGGTAAATATCTGTTATCAAAATTCTCCTTGTTTGCAGTGTGCCTCATTGAGGCATAATTACCAAAAATTCTTTAAGGAACACCAGAATTTGTAATAATAATTTTTTATGATGTTACAAACTTATTTAACGAGGCTTACTTTCATCATTTAGACATGATTATGAGTCTTCGAGCACCTTGACAGCTTCTGAACACGGTGACTCCCTTGAGCTAGATAGCAACCCTGGGAGCAATATGTATGAGGGAGTGAGGGCAGAACCAAGGTAATTTATGTAAGTCTGTAAACCATTTTCAAAGTATTAACTGACAATCTCGGAGAATAACACTTTCGTTCGTTCTTCAAAATATTTTCAGGTATCCCGTAACTACCCTAAATATTCACAAAAATATTCCTGACAAAGATGGATCATCTAGGACTGTAACAGTCACAGATTTATCTGGCACACTGACAGCCACAGATTCATCTGGCACACTGACAGCCACAGATTCATCTGGCACACTGACAGTCACAGATTCATCTGGCACACTGACAGCCACATCTGGCCATTTACTCCCCAGCTGCCAGGAGAGGAAGCCACGAAAACAAAAGTTAGTAGGTATTTAATACTCAAAAAAACATTTGTTTAACGAAAAAGTGTATTTACACATATATGTATTATACTACATATATGTCACCCGCTGTGTTGTTAAGTGATGAACACAGAATTTTGGCGAATGGAAGTTATTAAAGTAATTTGACAGTGACATTGCCAGGTGGGGGGCGACCGCCCCCCTGCCCTTTCGATCAACGTGTGATTAACGCCCCCGCTCATATACATAGCGAACAGCTATTTTTTTAAAACACCCTGTTCCCCCCACCCCAAAATGCTGGCTACGGCACTGCAATTTGATTATAAGCTGTTGCACCTTTCGACAGAAAGTATACTTTCTGTCGAAAGGTGCAACAGCTTATAATCTAATTGCAGTGCCGTAGCCAGCATTTTGGGGTGGGGGGAACAGGGTGTTTTAAAAAAATAGCTGTTCGCTATGTATATGAGCGGGGGCGTTAATCACACGTTGATCGAAAGGGCAGGGGGGCGGTCACCCCCCACCTGGCAATGTCACTGTCAAATTGCTAAAGTAGGAAAAATTTTACAGCTACTTTAATAACTTCCATTCGCAAAATTCTGTGTTCTTCACTTAACAACACAGCTGGTGAAGTTTGTTGCACTATGAGGACATGATCCATATGTATTTTTTTTTTTTGTTATTGATGAGCACAGTACTTTTTAACTACTTTTAGGTACTCTACTGCGACTTTTAAATTATTAATTAATTAAATATGTTTTAGGTACTATGATGCTTCAGCTAGCTTAGATATAGAAAACGCTATTCCTAAAGGCGGTAGATCATCCAGTACGATAACAGGCACAGGTTCCTGTAGCGCATTGACAACCACAAAATTGGCAGATAACAGCTGTAACAGTTTACGCCGCAGTTCTGAAGAGAAAGAACCCCCCCCCCCCAAACAAAATAAGTAAATTAATAATCTAACAACTTTTCACAAACAAACCATGAATATAAAAGTATATGATACTTTGGTTTTTCAAAAGAAAACGAAAGTAATGTAAATATGAAAAGTTTTTAAAGAAAACCTACTTGTATTGCTCAGATAACAAAACAAAATAATACAGTATTGTTACAGTTTTAGACATCATATTTTAAGATTAAACGACTTACCTGTAAGGAAGTTCAATCGTAATACGACTGGTCCGTTCCGTATAGAACACCCTGTAGTTGCTTCTAAAGTGATGATAGTGCACTAAGTTGAAAGTAAAACATAGTTGACTCTTTTCATAACGTATCGATATCCCTTCATTAGGCTTTATGATAGCTAAAGGTAGATAAATCGAGTAGAAGGGGTGGGTATATACATTTACATAGGTATTCTTACTAAGGAAAGGGTGAGTTTGTTCTATACGGAACGGACCAGTCGTATAATTACGATTGAACTTCCTTCCTTCCTTCTCACCTAGAACAAGGTGTGAATCCTCAAAAATATGTCTCTTTTTTTCTTTTGTTTTTAAATATATGTACAAATGTAATGTATTCCGGATAAAAAGAATCACCCGGTATATTTATTATTATATAGTACAACGCACGAGGTCAGATTTCAGTTTAATCGGATGTTTATGATTTTTAAAGAACCCAAGAAAGCTTATATAAACACAACAATTACGAATGAGAATTGTGTTACAGAAACCATTTCTCAGCATCTATGTTTCAGGGTTATAGATAGGCATGTTTTTGAATTTTAAAATGGATATGAGTAAATTTCCAGGTATATGCAATTTTTTAATACAGAAAATGGAATCTAGACAAGTTTGGAAGATGAGTAAATCTCTCTGTCTAGGTATAGGTATACAGATGATGAGTAAATCATCCAGTACTGCATATCTTCACTTGTATTTTTGTAAACTTGAGTGTAATTTATATGTAGATGATGAGTAAATCATCCAGTATGCATATCTTCAACACTTACAAAGTGTTGGAATAGCAATCCATAGTATTTTATTTTACAGAAGATGACAAAATTGAGTTTTTTGAGAATAAGTTTGTATTTATTTTTACTTACTTGATGAACTAGAAGAGATATCTTCTAACAGGCCTTCTAATTTCCGCAGTTTCTTTTTGGTTTTCTCTAGTCTTTCTCTTTGCCACTTTCATATTTATTTTTACGCACTCGCAAATCAAACCGGCACTGTTAGCACTAAAAAGCGTAATGACTAATGAAGGGATATGGATACCTTATGAAAAGAGTCAACTATGTTTTGCTTTCCACTTAGTGCACTATCATCACTTTGGAAGCAATTACAGGGTGTTCTATTAGGAATGGACCAGGAAGTACAATTGGTGGATTGTGATATGTTAATATTTCTCCAACAATCTGCATTTATCATTGCAATTTATTAATTAAAATATCGTTAAGGCAATTCTCAACTCATATTTGTTATTGCTTATAAGTTATAATTTTTCCACTGTCACAGTATTTGCTAGTGTTATAACTAGAGATCTGATTCGAATATTGCATTCCAGGAACGGGCTCCATGGGAAATAATCAACACACAAAACATTAAAAATAGTGGAGTCTTCACTTACAATCACTTTATTGTTATGATAACGATATTGATATAAGTAATCCTTTTACTATAATTATTTTATTAGAAGTTCTATTGATACTATTATAATAAATTGCTCCTTTTTTCCTCGCATAGTCTACACGACCTTCACATTAGTGAGTAAGTACAGTATATCCGATATAACAATCGCCATTCTGTTATTTTGAGACCTAAAGCAGTGATGAAGAAAGCTTCATTTACAACCTTTATTTTTCTCGTTCCCATACATATGCAGTTTTGGGTATTATTAGGGCTGCTACTATTATTAGTATTATCCCCTATTTAGCCATTGCTAGTTTTATTTTTAATTCAACTTTAATGGAATACTCTGTATATTAGCTTTTTATTCTGTGATAAATTGTAGGCAAGTTGCATATAATGCACCATATGTTTACATAGAATAGTTTTACAGATATTTCCCTGTAAGACCTACTTTTGTTCTGTTGACGGCCTGTAGCCTCTAAACGGAAGGGCAAGCAACATAAGTCATAAGTTCATGTCTTAGTTTTATTACCTCTATCGAAACATATACAATTTGATCAAAATTATTTCCGTCGTGCTTCTGGAACTGTTGTGGTTAAACCGCAAGTTGACATTTCATGATAGGTGATGTAACCCTGAGACAGGACAAGTCGTTTTTCTGTAAGTTGCACTACTACAGGTATGAAAAGGAAAATAAATTATTTTTACATTTACCTTGCATTACTAACTGGTAAACTTAGACCTATGTATGATATTTTATACCTTTGTAATTTGTACTAAAATCTGAAAGTTGCACAATATAGTGTTCCGTAAATTTAAGTTAGTACCTGCCTAGTCGATAACCTAGACCCTGTATATACAACAGCTACAAAAATATAACTTCAAAAGGGTACAAAAAACTGCTGCAATACACATTTTTGCTCTTTATTATGATTTATTGTAATCGTTGCTACTACAAGATGTGTGGCGCGTTTACAATACTCCATTTAAATCCATTTTTATATCAGATAAAAATTAAATAAAAATATTTAAAAAATAAGAGAAAATTAATATAAGATTCGTTGCTTTAATTAAAAGCATTATTCCTTGCATAGGTATATGACACCAGTTTTGATTACAATAAAAAAATTCAGGAAAAGGTGTGGGAGACAATTACAAAAGAACTAGCATAAACCTATCATGATATATTACTGTAAAAATTGGTATCGAGGGGTTCCTGAGGATAAGAACAAGTAATCCCACCAAAAACATACAAGTAAAAAACAGGCCAAGTTCTCGTCAGGACTATGTGTTTTGTTATCTGAAAAAAATAACTGAAATGTAAAAATTATGCCAAGTTCCTTGCCTTCGCGTTATTAGCAGTGTTTTGATAAGTACAGAAAAATATTGTGTGAACTGATAAATTTATAGACCAAACTTGGCAAGTTTTCAAGGGTCTCAATATTGCTCAGTTCTTTAATCAAAACTTGCCAAGTTTGGTCTGTAAATTTATCAGTTCACATAATATCCATCCATTGTCCATTCATTCGTATGTACAACCCATTCACACTTAGAAATCATAAGAGTCAGAGGCGGATGTGATAACCACTATACTACGTACCCATATAACTTTCTAAAGCAGAAGTCCTAGCTATTTCGTGTCAGACATCACAATAGCAAATACACGGGCCCAAGTGTGCCAGGCTTGCGGGCCCCTCTAGTTGCCGTCAGTGGCGTATTTAACCCCCTGACTACGCCACTGGTTGCCGTTGAAATACCTAATTCGTTTTTTAGCTATAAAGAAATTTAAAGGGTGTCGCGTTATTGATAACATTTCTTTTTGTTTATTGTTTACACCTATTTATATTATACAGGGTGTCCGGAAATGGCGATGACAAACTTTAAGGTATGATTCTACATAAAAAAATATGAAAAAAAGTTCATAAAAACATAGGTCCGCAAATGTTTCCCTAGGGAGCTATAGGCCCTTGTCATAAAAATGATTTTTATTAAATTTATTAGGGTCTACTTACAATACAGAAATGCACTTTTAGGCATAAGTTAGTGTTACTGGAAGTTACTTTTTCAAAATAGCAAGAGACCCATATTGCAACCAGTATATAGCGTGGCAATAAAGGTGGTTGGTTATTCAATGTTATCTTTTTTCGCCCAGCCACCCGTTTGCTCCCACGACACTGGTTGCAATATGGGTCACCTGCAATTTTTAAAAAGTGACCTCCAATAACACTAACTTATATCTCAAAGTTCATTTTTGTATTGTTAGTATATCCTAATATATCAAATAAAAATTATTTTTTTGACACCATCTTCAAGGGCCTGTAGCTCTCTATGGACGCATTTTCGGACATATGTTATTATACACTTTTTTTTCATATTTGATTGGGGGTTCGCCGGGCCCCGGGGTTCTCACCCCCGCTGCCCCCCTCTCGACGGGCCTGCTTTAGCGTCACTCAACTAAAGCTAAAACGCCGAACGGATGATGAATAAAACACATATATCGATGCGTATCAGGGGATGCCTGGTTAGATGAACGGGTTTTTATATAAAGCGTTACTTTACGTTACTTACGTTACTTTTAAACCACCCTGTATAATGTAAATTGTTTTTATTAATTTTGAGTTTTTATTAACTTTTTTAAATACAGAAACACGCGAGAACTTCACAACAGGTAACTATAATAAAACAATGACATGACATGAAGTTATAATCATTAAGTTATATAGTAAATGACCAGTATTCTCAGGTATAACAAATTTTAGACGACTAAACACCAAAGTTTATTACAATACCGTCTTAATTACAAACATCCCACGAACAGGTTGATGCAGAAAGTAATTTTTACACCAAGCCGACCGGTAAAGTCATTATAGAAATTAAGTTGTAAAAAATGGCGGACTTGAGGCTCAAGGCCTTCTTAAATTATCTATTTTACGGTGTTGTTGAACAAAGTACGTTATATACGTAAATTAAGTAATAGGACTGCGCGTTATCTTCCTTCGATTTTTAAAAGAGACAGTTATAATCGTCTTGCCAGTAAAATTGACCATTTAAAGCCTTTCTGAGTCACACGACTGTTCACTTTTAACAGCATTCAGACACCGATATTCGAAGCTTTATCTAGAAGTGCGCTGAGTGGTTTTCATCTGACATGAAGAGTCAATGTATTTTGTCTACCACTGATGTTATAATTGTTAACATATTTTTTTAACAATCAAAAATCGTAGATGTATACCCACAAATTTTACCTTTTAGTATTTTCGTTTCAGAATTAATCAAAACGCAACATTTATGGGATCGACATGACGACAGACTGTCTACACGCTTATGTGTGTGTCTCATACGGGATAAAATTGCTAAATAATAATTCTTTATTGTCCCACTTTTATTATCGACATAATAATAATACTCTTTATTTCAATTTGCTACAATAACAAAATGAAATGACGTGAACGTAAATATTTTCGTAAACGAAATGTACTTCCCCTTGCTTTTGAGCTAAAACATCGATCTTGTCTCCGTGCCGACACAATTCTTTAATGAAGATGTGACAATCGTACCCACTCAAGTTATGAAATATAATTGGAATAGCATTGGGTAGCTGATAAAATTGAAATTACCATCGAATGAGCAGCACCAGGTCTTTTTTTCCCAGTTATGTGATAGTGGTAGCTCACTTTACAATTATTATTTTCAAAAGGTCGCTCATATACACGGTGTCCCATATAAGAATGCACACTACAGGGATCTCGTAAACCAGAAGAGATACAAAGATGATTAAATTAGAGAAAAGTTGCGCTTTGCTGAACCCTTCAAAGTCACGATTCGAAATCTAAGAAAATTCGATTACTTCCGAAGATATTTAGGAAAAACCGAATTTTCCCGATTTCGTTTTTATTTTTTCTGACTCTATTTAAAAAGATATGACAAAATAAATTTCACATCTCATTGCCACTTTTTCTGCTCTACAAGCCGGCGTCCTTAGATTTTCAATACGACGTTTCGTTCTTCGCAACCATCATTCAACTTCATTTTTTAAATAGTCGAAAAAATTTGGTTTTATTCCTAAAAAATTCTAATTTTAATTCTAAATCTCACGACATATCGCTTCTTACATTTATCCGACGTTTCGGACGAAAAAATCATCATCAATATTATTTGATGATTATTACGAAGGAACGAAACGTCGGATCAAAAATCTAATTACGTTATCATGTAGAGGAGAGAAAATTACATGTGAATGTGGATTTTATTTTGACCTGTCTTCTTTGTGAAATCAGAAAAAAATTAATTGCCAAAATTTATGTTTAAAATTTCAAGAATTCGTAGATTTTTTTCTGATTCTACTGTAAGAGATAGATTAAAATAAATTTTACATTTTTATTGTCGTTTTTCTCCTCTACAACATGACGTCATTCAATTTTGATTCTACGTTTTGGCTTTTCTCGACCATTATCAACTTTTTTTTAAATAATCCGAAAATTTTATTTTAGCTCAGTTAAATTGCCCTTGTTATTCTGAACATAATATGATTAAATAAGATTGTTTCAATGAACTTTTTGTAGCGTAAAAATAAAATATTTTGTTTTTTGATAACATCTTGCTTACTACATACTTATGTGATACGTCTTTGAATTCAGAATATCAAGGGCAATTTAACTGTGCTAAAATAAAATTTTCGGATTATTTAAAAAAAAGTTTATAATGTCGAGGAAAGCCAAAACGTAGAATCAAAAATTGAATGACGTCATGTTGTAGAGGAGTAAAACGACAATAAAAATGTAAAATTTATTTTAATCTATCTCTTACAGTAGAATCAGAAAAAAATCTACGAATTCTTGAAATTTTAAACATAAATTTTGGCAATTAATTTTTTTCTGATTTCACAAAAGAAGACAGGTCAAAATAAAATCTACATTACCATGTAGTTTTTTCTCCTCTACATGACAACGTAATTAGATTCTTGATCCGACGTTTCGTTCCTTCGTAATAATCATCAAATAATATTGATGATGATTTTTTCCTCCGAAACGTCGGATAAATGTAAGAAGCGATATGTCGTGGGATTTAGAATTAAAATTATAATTTTCTAGGAATAAAATAAAATTTTTCCACTATTTAAAAAAATTAAGCTGATGATGGTTGCGAAGAAAGGAAACGTCGTATTGAAAATCTAAGAACGCCGGCTTGTAGAGCAGAAAGAGTGGCAATGAGAATGTGAAATTTATTTTGTCATATCTTTTTAAATAGAGTCAGAAAAAATAAAAACGAAATCGGGAAAATTCGGTTTTTTCCGTATATCTTCGGAAGTAATCGGATTTTTTTAGATTTCGAATCGTGACTTTGAAGGGTTCAGCAAAGCGCAACTTTTCTCTAATTTAATCATCTTTGTATCTCTTCTGGTTTGCGAGATCCCTGTAGTGTGCATTCTTATATGGGACACCGTGTATATCACATTTTGTGGCATTATTGAACTCCACTATTTGGTCAACCGTTAAGAGTGTCCATTGCTTTTATGTCTTTTAAGTATGTATTGTAAAGAGATCTTAAATCACTTTCAACTCGAGAAACGAAAACCTGGGCTGCGTCGTTTCCCCGATAGAGCTCAAATTTAGAAATCGAATCGTCAAAGGAGCACTTTATTAAATATGCAAAAGAATACGGTTCAAGTTTGATGCTTTTTACTAAGTAAGAATTTGTGGGATTTGGTTCCACTGTACCAATGGTTTAAGCACCGAATCAAAGTCCGCGTAAACAACAAACGGTACGCGCATTTGCTTTTCTGTGTTTTGAAATTTTAATATATTTTCACTTACACTCTTTCCAAATTTATCTATTGCTAAAATTTAGCAAATCACATACAGGGTGTCCGAAAAGTCTTAGTATGGGCAAATATCTTTGCTATTAGTAATGATAAAGACACCAAATTTTAGGTGTGTCTTATTGTTTACTAAACCTACATTTTTATGTAATTTAACTTTTTCAACCCTCTTGAGAGGTCACGCTAGGGAGTTGAGGTCAAAAATTGTAAATGCAATCCTATGCCGTGTGGCACTTCATTTTAAAGGTCTTCAAAAAAGAAACATATTTCGGCAAACCCCAGGTACGTATCTTAATTCATTTTTAAATGGCAAGCCTTTAAAAATTAAAAATCGTGAAAACAAATTAAAAATTTAAATACCTTTATTTCTCTTATTACTTTAAAAGTTGTTCAAAATGACCACCATGAACTTCTTGGCAGTAATAAAGTCGATTTTGGAACTCACTTCTCACACAGAGTTCCAAAATCGACTTTATTACTGCCAAGAAGTTCATGGTGGTCATTTTGAATAACTTTTAAAGTAATAAGAGAAATAAAGGTATTTGAATTTTGAATTTTTTTTTCACGATTTTTAATTTTTATAAGCTTGCCATTTAAAAACGAATTAAGATACGGACCTCGGGTTTGCGATAAAATGATTTTTTTTAAAGACCTTTAAAATGAGGTATCACGCGGCGTAGGGTTGCATTTAAAATTTTTGACCACAACTCCGTAGTCCTTAGCATCACCCCTCAAGGGGGTTGCAAAAGTTAAATTACATAAAAAAGTAGACTTATTAACTAATAAGATACACTTAAAATTTGATGTCTCTCTCATTACTAATAGCAAATATATTTGCCCATACTAAGATTTTTCGGACACCCTGTATAAATAGAAAACAATCATACCAGAAAAGGGAGAGAAACAACTAAAAATAATTTTTTCAATAAAAAGTTGGATTTTCTTCAGAGCTCGATAATAATTTTCCTCCTCCGATGTCTAATACATTCGGGGGAGCGGCACCACCTTCAATACTTCGCATCTTCGACTCTGTTTAATGGAAAGCCATCCGACTCATCAATGTTCTCGCAAGAAAAACCCTTTCTCTCGCTTACCCACGTGCTGTTGGTAATTTATCTCTGTTTTACAGTATTTTCACTATTTCTGCTCGGGACTAGCCTTCATGGTTCCCTCTGAGCTATTTCCAACAGAACTAGAAGCATGTTACATATGCATCCCTATCCATGCACTACACAAACCTAGAACATCCTATTTTGTCCGAGCTTTCTTCACTTCACAGTTCACTTAGAGTGTTAAAATTATAGAACCTCTTGCCTGCAGCGGCATACCCTAATACTCAGTTCTTTTTTTTCGCGCTGCTATCTCTATTTATTTTCTTTGTATTTATTATTTATGTAAACTTTGTAGAAAATTTTCAATTATAAAAATGACCTGCTGCTCCTGCATTCGTGCCTAAATAAAAAATTCATTTGTTGTTCCTATAACCAAATCCGGAGAATTTAGGCCAATAACTTTATCTTCATGCATCTTGAAACCCTTTGAAAGAATCAGTAAGTCCAGGCTAGAATGGTGGTGTGAGTCCAGAGGTATTCTTTCTCATTTTCAGTTTGGTTTTCGTCGTGGAAAAGTGACTACAGACAATCTGGCACACTGTGCGATGTTGAAAATACTTTCACTGACAACAGCCTTTTTTATCTGAGACCACGTAGACTTCAAGTCTAAATACCAGCGTACCGTGGGTGTATGGAGAGAAGGAAAATGTAATCTATTGGCATATGGGATTTAAAGGATTGGAGGTAGGGACGGGAAGGGAAGACATCTGCAGGGAATTTGTTCCATAATCTGGAGACCCTAGGTATGAATGAGCGAGGGAAGTGGGATGTTCTTGGCTTTTGTAGCTGGACAGTAAACGGATGCATACGTAACGCGCCTCTTGTTGTTCTGCTAGGAACGATCAAGGGAGGAATTAAATTAATAAAAGTTCTTCAGAGCAAAATCCATGGAAGTATCGGTAGAAAAGGGATAAATCCCCAACAACGCGGCGATGAGCGAGAGAAGGGAGTTTTCTTGTGAGGACTGGGTCATTGATGAGTCGAATGGCTCTGTTTTGGATAGAATCAAGTAGGTACCGAAGGTGATGCCACTCTCCAGATGTGGGGAGAATGCCATATTTTTGGATATATATATATATATATATATATATATATATATATATTTAAAATATATTAAAATCTATTTAAATTTACATATTGTAATAGAACAGCTTTTTATATTTGGGCCCTGTTATGCAAAAGACAACCAACCCACAAAATATAGACTAGGAGATAATTGCGTTTAATTATTTTCTTAAATATTTAATTCTGGGTACTTCTTTTCAAAACTAAATCGTAACTTCTGAATAGTTAAATTATAATGTAGTTTTATTATCTTAAAACCAAAGTACTTATATATATTTTCACTAGAAAAATTTAGATACATTCAGGGTTGGTTTCTTTTTGCTGTTTAAAAAAACACGCTAATTTTTATGAATTTGTTTATTATATTTTACATACATTTTATATAAGCTCAAACTTTTACTATTAAATTGAAGATGATCATATTTTAATAATCTTCAACTTCAAAATCAAGATTTTCTGTGTTAAAACCATCTACATCCTCGATGATCCGTTTGCTGCCGTTTAGATTGTTGTAAAACTGCAAGGCATCAGATGGAATGAGGTGAATCATTTCATTGAGATTCTGTAACTTGGGTATGGCTATTGGCTTGCCTTGGGGCCATAGGGGTACCAAAGCTTCATAAGGTGTTCCAGTAGCAAATGGTCTACCCCGAACATTCTTTTTAATGTTTACCTTTTGGAACGGATTTGTAGATTTATTTTGTTTTATAAAAAGGTAATCAGGTTCGTCTTTATCTAACTTAATGCTTCTTATGTGCAGCCAGTTTATTTTCTCCTTGTTTTCTGTCGCCTTTCTGTTTACTATATTTTTGTTTACTATATTGTTTTCTATTTGTTCACCACCAAAAAAACTCCATTTTTGTAACGATAAACGGTTTTTTCTTACAAGTTCTCATAATATTTATATAGTCATCTGGTGTATAAAGCCGTTGATGTCTTTTTAGTTCAGACTCGATGTCGCTGAAATCTGAGTCATTGGGAAGAAAACTATGACCCGATATTAAAAAATTCATAATAATAGTTCGAAAGTTTGGAGTGGTGTGCAAAATAGATTTAAGTAAAAGGGTAATTTTTATATTCCTATTTTGTCCTCCACATGCATCACTCCAAAGGATTAGATGTTTTACTGCTGGCGGTAGGTTACACTTTATGTGTTTAAGTAAGCATGATCCTACTTGGGAGCCGCGTCCAGCCGTGCCTTCAACCCATACGTAGCAGTATTCACGACCTTCCTTGCCGCTATGTACCCCAGCAATATATACCCAAAGCTGACGTTTGTAGAATACTATATTTGTGGGAATGCGGGGTAATGGTAGAGTTTTTTTCCAAATCAAATGTTAAGCATTCTAGTTCATCATTTTCTTTGGCTCGTTGAAAAGCGTGTTTACGAATATCTTGAGCTTCAGAAGAACATCTTTCCATTTCTAGTATATCAGTACTGGTGGCTTCTTGACCTAAAAATTAAAGAAATGCGATCTGCAAAAACCAACCAACCAACAACAGGTATATATTTTTAAGCCAAATAAAATCGATTTAAAATTATTACAACTAGAACATTGAATTTACATGGTTAATCATATCAGTTGAAATACCACTAAGTATTAATATGTAGTTTGTAGTAAGAAAAACATTAAAATATATAGAAACTAAACATAACCTCATTACTCAATCTTACCATTTTTAGTTTTTTTTAGCGCCTCTCGCAATATTTTTGCTGTTCTTGAGGGATAGATATCGTCCTGTTAAATTACACACTTTATGTCCAAAATAAACACTATAAATTTAGCACCAAACCACAGAGCATACGAAAAAAAAACACGATGTTTCGCTGACCGTAACAAAATGATGCAGTGCAAACTTAAAGAATCGTATTCAGCATAACAATACCAAGCCTCCAAGCCACTTGGTCGGTAAACAACACAACTAATTTATAAAACCTTATTCAGCACAATACTATCAACCCACTTGGTTGGTAATATTTGAGTGGAAAATATCAAAATGTAAATCACACACCAATCCAAGTGGAATGGTTGTTTTTTTTGCAAAATCCGAAATTATTCATTAATGCACAAGAGATAAGATGGAACGCATTTTTCAAGGATATTATATTTAGGACGGCTTGGTAGCTTTTTGCAGAATATAGTATGGATAATTTTTGATCAGAAAATGATATTATCTCGTTCTTTATAAATTGTGGGTTGGTTGCTTTTTGCATAACACGGTCCATTTATTCCTCGAGGTGTTGCCAGTAATATAATAATTAGATTATTTACAAATAGAAAAATTTCTATTAAAGGGGCAGGTTAAACTGCATGCTAGTGTCAGGGTGGTATCCAGTGCTCTGCCGCAGGGCTCTGTTCATAGACCATTTATTTTCAACATTTACACTACACATTCACCAACTGCTTAATGCCAATTTTAATGCACGGTAATGCATGGTTCTTCAAGTTGCTGATATCTGTATTTATACCCGTAGTAGATATAAATAGATTGAACAATGTAAGACTAACCTAAATCACATTATATTTGTAATATGTATTTTTCGGAGAATGGATTTACAATATCGAATAAAAAGTCAGCTGTAGTAATTTTTACTAGACATCATATTATCGAAAAAGACAAAACTATTTTAAATACTACTTCAATTCCCTGGGTTTAATCTATCCAAGAAGTGATTTTAGATCAGAAGCACCAGACCCAAGCGAATCCAAGCAAACCCAAGCTAACTTGGGTCAATCATATTAACAATATACCGAATAAAACTGAAGTCTTAATTATTACAAGCCATCAAGATCTTGGGCCTCAGACCCCAAAACAAACCTATTATTTTATAAATCTTTTATCAGGCCTGTAATGTTGGATGCTTGTTTTATAAAGCAGCATCTAAAGGCTTGTCCACACCAACTGCGCTGCGCCAAACCGCGCAAACCCGCGCCCGCTTGTTTTATTTTGACGGTAAACCGCGCCGATCTGTGCCACTTCCAACGTTCAACCATCAGCAAACACGATCCAACTCGTGTCGGTACATCAAAGAAAAGCGTTGATTCGCTCGCGTTTAGTTTTGACGGCTTTTTAAGTTTTGTTCTGTGTTTGCTAACAAATAGACAATGTATGTACCTACGATTTTTGTGAATTATTTAAAAATAAGTTTTGGATGGTGTCATGAACAAATTGAAAAACTGATAGACAAAAAACGGAACTGTGGAATCCTAAAGATAATTATTATCATCTAAAAAAAGTGATGCTTGGCAGTACATTGCTGACAATATGGGGTGCCCGGTGGATGATGTTAAAACGAAAATGACGTCTTTATTATCTTCATTTAGAAGAGAGAAAGCCAAAACTCAATTTCTGCCATTGTACTGTTTTATAAGTGAAAATTAGATTAGTTATTAGTTTTAGAAGAATTAATTTTTTTTCGTCATATCATGTTAATTTTATGTTTGAACAGTTTTATGAATAAAAATAAAACTTCAGATAAAGGATTTATTTACCTTTAATATAGACCTTTAATGCTCTACAAACGTCCATAACAATCGTTGATATACTCTGCTTGGATACTTTGGAGAGATACATTAAACTTGTAAAGGAATCTCCTATGACCAAAAAACGCAAAGTTATCCTCTCCTTTAGGGATATAGCGATTCTGTAATTTGTGTCTATTTTTCTTATAGTCGGCTGTCGGTTCAATCAAAGTCAGTAGATATTCAAAATCTTCTATCGACATACGGCAGAAATTTTCAAACTATCCACAATAATTATTGCTAACAAGCAATTCGTTTAAAAGATTATCCCCTCCATATATGCTTCTATTTTGTAACACTGGTGTAACACAATGGCGACGTTTTCTTCGTTTTTTTCTTTCTTTTCATTTAAATGATGGTAAATTACCACGAAAGCAGCACTCGCGATTTTTGCTTTTCGATGCTTCATTTCCATCAACGGTGCGCGGGCTCCCAATGGAACTTCCCGCTCAACCACAAATTTCTAACTCCGTCTTGCGCAGATTTGCGCAGCTTTGCGCTATTGTCCGCTGCTTTGGTCTGGACATATCTTAATGCTGCACTTAAAAAAATTGACATCTTATCAGTATAACTCTCTGGCTGGTACCGGAATTATTTAGGTCTACCCCTAATCAGGCATTACTAGCAGAATGTAAAGAGCTTGTCCATAAGGTCATTTGGTCAATGACGCACCTCAGAATTTATTTTTAATGATCCACCTAATAATTTATTTTTAAAACCAAAAAATAATTATCTTTTATTTCAAAAAAGTGCAAGTTCCATGCGAAAACTCCCCAATAAAGAATCGAGCCAAGCCTGGTCCGGCCCCGGCCATATTTTAAATTGACTTCATAGGTTTACAATGGAAATATAAAATTATATAAATGCATTAAAACTAAGAGAAAAAAAAAAACATGCGCACTTTAGGAAGTTAAAAAGAGACAAATATATAATGAAATTGTCGACGCCGCCAGTTCTCGGGTTGTCCCGGGCCACAATGGAAATACACTCGAACCGCTCCGTGAAATATTCTATTGCAAAACATTTCGGTTAGACAAAGAAAAACTAATTACCTAATATGCGCATTGTATTTGCATAAATTTTTGTTTACATTGTATTACGTCGCGCCGGCACTTATTATTAGTTTAAGTTTTCTTGTGTAATATGGTTTTGGATATTATTTGATATTTGTGTTGTGTCCTTTGTGTAGTAGTAAAGTACTAGTACTTGTGTTAACAATGGTTTTAACAGTGCAAGAAACTGTTTGCATATAATTTAAAACAAAGTCACAGCAAAAATGTAATTTTAGTATTTTATGTTTTTTACGGTGTTTATTTCTAGGTAAATAATTTTTTGGCAGAACTAGGCACATTATTAATAAAACTTCTTTAATTAAAAAAGTGTATCTTGCTTGTTACGCTGATATCACTAGTTGCCCACAAAATTGACCCAACCTGTAAAAAACTCACGGGCCGCGCCTGCTGTGAACCACCAATAAAATGTTTAATATTCTATCAAAAAAAAAATCGCCAGAGATTCTACAGTTAAGGCTTCCCATAAGTATGTCTAGGGAAACTCTTATTACATTTAATCCAAAAAACATCCCCCTACATACCTTTTGTCATTCTAGATCGTTCTATAAGAAAATATTATGCAAGAAAATAAATAAATCTACATGTGTAAAAAAAAACAAAAATTCGCATATAGGTATTTATTACACTGCGAATATTTCTCTTCATCTTCAGACAGAATCCGTCCCTGGAATCTACGATGTAAATCCGGGCAATAGATACAGCATTTTGCACTGGAACCAAACCTAGTCACAGAATTTAACTATAATAGAGACACAAATTGAAACTCCATATCCCAATGTTCGAACTAATCCAAAGTAATATGTATGGGTTTCTTGCGCTCAGCATTTTTATGTTGTTAAACACACTACCACATCACCAATATTACTTTATGTCTAAGAATTTAGTTCTTGTAGTTAATTATGTAAGTTTTAACTACGACTCAGACCAATACAACGTTTAAAATATATTTTTGTTTTATTTTGTTCCCCTTTCAATACCTAAAACTTAATAATCCTAACCTCAAAGTCCCAAAATGGCGATTTTGGGCCTACTGATATAAAAAAAAATATCGTATCAATCAACAACATCATAGCATAGAGTATTACTACTGTTTAAGAATTTTTGCATTTGTATTGAAAATTAAGAGTCGTGCCCTTCAATTTGAGCTGTCGTAGACCTCTCTATTATAGCATATCTCATTCGGAAATTATAATGGTTTAAATAGCGCCGAAAACGCATTTTTCACCTATATTTCTTCCTTTTTCTCAAAAACTCGACCTGTTAAGGAAATTTTACGGCCGGATCCGTAACCAAAAATGATTTAGATAGTCTCTCAAAGAAAATTGTGTCGAACAGTGAATTGCTGTGCGGCCCGTCAGATTTATTGTAATTTAACAGTGACCCATGGACTAGTTTATACTGGAAACTGTACAGGCCTGATCTAGATATCTCTATATATAAAAGAAGAAACTGACTGACTGATTAATTGACTGACGTATCAACGCATATCCCATACCGCTGGGTCTAAAAACTTAAAATTTTGCACAAAGGTTTCTTACATAGCGTAGGCGTGCACTAAGACAGGGTATTCAAAATTCAACCCCTACAGGGGTGAAACTTGAAACTTAAACTTTGTATGGAGAAGTTTAAAAATGGAACAATGGGCAATTTGTTCCAAAAATATATACTAATATTTCAGTTTAGGAATTATTAAGGTCAGAAAATATAATTTTGTGTAATAAATGTTAAGAAAATCAACGTGGGGAGGGGTATAAAAAGAAGCGACTGGAAATTTGTCCAAGATGTTAACTAATATGTCATTTTCGGGGTATTGTGCTATTTGTCTAACAGTTGTTAAAAATATAACCGGGGGGGGGGCTTGGGGGGGGGGGAGGTGTATCATTTTTGGGGTTATTGAGATCCTAAAATCTACTTTTGGCCAACAGTTGGTAAACAAAATTGGGGGGGTGGGGGTGGGGGGGGGGGTGTTGGGAATAAAAAGAGAGCGATTGATAATTTCTTCCAAAAATGTGAACCGTATGCCGTTATCGGGTATTAAGGTCAGAAAATCAGTTTTTTTTGTAATAGATGTTAAGAACATTAACGTGGGGGGGGGGACTGATAATTTCATCTAACACGTTATCAATGTGTCATTTTCGGGATTTTGAGGTCAGAAAATCCCATTTTGTCTAACAGATGTTAAACAAGTCATCGGGAAGATCCGGAACAGCTGAAAATTTCTCCAAAAATGATAACAATTATGTCCGTTTCGGGGCTATTGAGGTCAGAAAATCTGATTTTCTCCAACATAATAATGTTAAAAAAATGAACGGAGGGGGGGGGGGGGGATAAAATGGAGCGGCTGAAAATTTTTCCAAAAATGTTAAATGCCATATCGGGGTTATTAATGTCAGAAAATCTAATTTTGTGCAACAGATTAACAGACGGTAATTACGGGAGGGGGGGTTGGGGTCGATTAACAAGTTTTCCAAAAATGTCACTTTCGGGGTGATTAATGTCAAAAAATATAATTTTATGTAATAGATGTTAAGAAAATTAACGGGGGGGGGGGGGAGGGGGGGGGGTGGGTTGCGTACGGCTATTAGCAATTTCTCCAACAATGTTAACTAATGTAACATTTTCGGCGTTATTGAGGTCAGAAAAGCTAATTTTGTGTAACGGATGTTATAAAAATTAACGGGGGCGGGGGAGTGAAAGGGGCGGGAGGGAATTTCTTCAAAAATGTTAACTAATATCTCATTTTTCGGGTTATTGAGGTTAGAAAATCTAATATAACGTGGGCATTGCAAATTTAAAGGGGTAGATAAAATAAAGGGGGGGGGGGGAGAATAGGAGCACTAAAAAGAAAAGAAATTCATAAAAATGAACAAAATTAAGTTGACCATTAACCGCGGTAATAAATACGTAACAATATTATTTCATCCTTTTTAGTGCTTTTCCTTTTGTGAAGTTGGTTCATTTTTTTGAAAAAAAAAAAGAAATATTTTTAGGGGCAATAATTCATAAATATAACCTGACAAAATCTAAGATTAATTTCATTTCATTTACCTTTTCTATCAGTTACCTGAGTCCGACCCCGATTTTTGCGTCATGTAAAATTGAAATCCGGTCTCTAGATATAACTAACCTAACTAGGGGCATATTTACGTATGGGCTGATTTGGCTATAGCCCAGGGCGGTAGAAGATTTAAGTAGCCCGGGGCGGCACTGAACCTAAATACGCCACTGAACCTAACCTAACATGATTTATGTTTCATGTATTCATAATCATGACATCAAAACTACACTATTATCACCTATACTACGCTGACGAAGTCGCGGGCGGAAGCTAGTCAAATAAGTCTAAATCACATCAATGCTATTTCCGAGGCTATTTCTTATACGCCACTGCACTTCAAAAATGTATTCTGTTCATTTGAATGATTTGTGGGATGGTCGAAGCTGGAACTGCATTCTTTATTTGTTGCTTTTCTGCTCTCTTCGCTGCTTTGATGGCAGAGATCCGGTCTTTATATACGGGCATGCATGTGTATACATACACTAAGTTCGTTATTATTATTTTTTTAATTTTAAAAGAATTCTTTCTTAGTAAAACAATGCTCATTTAATAATATAAACATACCTTTAAGCATTACAGGGTTAACACTAAATATTTTTTTTCATGTATTTGCCCAGAGCAGGCTAACGCCTAATCTATTGGAAAATATTTTATTTTTTATGACAGCAGACAAACTGGCTGAGCAATAGATCGACCGACAACCGGCGGATCAGGGAAACCCTAATTTACTATGAATAAAATTATGTTTTTATTTAAAAAGCGACTGAAAAATGTTTTTAATTATAATTTAAATATGTCAAATACTTTTGATTTAACTAATATTTTACGTGCACTCCTTTTACCTTACTGGTAACAGAAAAAAACATATAAAATTTACTGATTAATTTGCTGCAATGCTAGAAAACTGACTCAAAAAAAAATTAATTTGTGTCTATAAGTAACTTGAGGCGTTACCTTTACAGAAGAATTTTTATCAGCAGAATGTGTAAGTAAACTTAGAGAAAAATTGTTTTTGCTTTGATCAAAGAAAGCCGGTTTGCTTATATGTTATGTATTATTTTTTGTGATTACCACAATTAGGTGCCCTGTTGAAGGATAGATATTATCCAACAGGAAGTACTGTGCAGTTATCATACGTTTGGCTTATTTTTGATCTTCAATACTATGTACCTTGTTTTTTCTTATAAATTTAATCGCAAATGAGGTTTCATGCAAAAGCTTTTGCAGATTATTTAAAAAGTTTTTCACTCTTACAAAAAGCAAATGTTTTTGTCGGAGGCGACAGTCAAACTTCATATGTATCAAACAGAACAAATTTTGTCTGTGTGAGTTAACATCAATCACGCGAATGAAATTGACGTCAAAATGTCGGTCTCAAAGGGTCATATCATATGACCATTATAGAATTAGGGCTACCAAGGGGTTGCAGCAGAGGTTTGGCACCCAACGATCGTATGATAGTATTCTTTGAGACCGACATCGACATTTTTTATTCATATTATGAAAGCAAGAATTTAAAGCGGCTTTACAGTGTTATAAGCCACGTCAGAACGCTACGGATAATACGGGAATTAATAACGGTGGCTCCGTGTTCGTATATGCCAATGCTAACTTACACATACACAGTTTTTTGTGTGTTTATTACATAGTAAATTTGACGATCGGCTCTCGGACTATTGGCAATACCATAAAAAAACAAGTGTTGACATGCGTTTTACACAGTGATCATACTTGTCATTAGCTGGCCGCTTTCACCAAAAATCTAACTAAATTTATGTAAGGTGTTTACAGTATTATTAAACGGTTTTACATATTTTTGTTTGTTTATCGGCTAATTTTTCCTACATAATTTTACCGAAATAATTGTAGAAAAAATACTAGGGTTACCACCTGAACGGATAAATCCGGTCTGGACCGGATTTTAAAGGCGCTGATCGGGCTCCGCCTGGATTTCATTAAAGACCGGATTTTCTACACCATCAGGCAACGATGCAATTTCCGGCAAAAAAGACTTTTTAAAAGCTGTTTTAAGTGGCCAAAAATATAAATAATTTAAGGGATTATAAAAAAACTTTTAAAACTATAAAACGGTAATAAAAAATTTTAGTTTTATTTTTTACACCACAAACCGGACTTTTTTTTTATAAAATCAGGATATTTCTTCGGTCACGACCGGAGTTACGAATTTAGCACCTGGTAACCCTAGTCACTACTAACTTACGCAAACGTTTTTTGGCCTCTATTTAAATAACATTAATAGGTTTCAAAATAATTTTACTGCATTTTTTAACAATTATTCGAATTTGTAGTAGGGGCTGTTAATTTATTACGTAAGACGCTTTAGGGGGGTGGTGTCAACATCTTATTAATTCTTACATATGGGAAGGAGGGAGTCATATGAATTTCTTACATACGCATACGATTTTATTTCATATTATAATAATTGCTCATCGATACATCCTCATCCAAGTGCGTAGCCGTTCCTCTTCCAAATGGCTTTTCAGCCGATGGACAACAAATATAAAATAATTTTACCTTTTCCAAAAATAAATTTTAATTTGATGACACTTATTAATACAGAGCCATTGTTTCAATTTATTAAAATACACGTTACCTTTACAGAAGAATTTTTATCAGCAGAATGTGTAAGTAAACTTAGAGAAAAATTGTTTTTGCTTTGATCAAAGAAAGCCGGTTTGCTTATATGTTATGTATTATTTTTTGTGATTACCACAATTAGGTGCCCTGTTGAAGGATAGATATTATCCAACAGGAAGTACTGTGCAGTTATCATACGTTTGGCTTATTTTTGATCTTCAATACTATGTACCTTGTTTTTTCTTATAAATTTAATCGCAAATGAGGTTTCATGCAAAAGCTTTTGCAGATTATTTAAAAAGTTTTTCACTCTTACAAAAAGCAAATGTTTTTGTCGGAGGCGACAGTCAAACTTCATATGTATCAAACAGAACAAATTTTGTCTGTGTGAGTTAACATCAATCACGCGAATGAAATTGACGTCAAAATGTCGGTCTCAAAGGGTCATATCATATGACCATTATAGAATTAGGGCTACCAAGGGGTTGCAGCAGAGGTTTGGCACCCAACGATCGTATGATAGTATTCTTTGAGACCGACATCGACATTTTTTATTCATATTATGAAAGCAAGAATTTAAAGCGGCTTTACAGTGTTATAAGCCACGTCAGAACGCTACGGATAATACGGGAATTAATAACGGTGGCTCCGTGTTCGTATATGCCAATGCTAACTTACACATACACAGTTTTTTGTGTGTTTATTACATAGTAAATTTGACGATCGGCTCTCGGACTATTGGCAATACCATAAAAAAACAAGTGTTGACATGCGTTTTACACAGTGATCATACTTGTCATTAGCTGGCCGCTTTCACCAAAAATCTAACTAAATTTATGTAAGGTGTTTACAGTATTATTAAACGGTTTTACATATTTTTGTTTGTTTATCGGCTAATTTTTCCTACATAATTTTACCGAAATAATTGTAGAAAAAATACTAGGGTTACCACCTGAACGGATAAATCCGGTCTGGACCGGATTTTAAAGGCGCTGATCGGGCTCCGCCTGGATTTCATTAAAGACCGGATTTTCTACACCATCAGGCAACGATGCAATTTCCGGCAAAAAAGACTTTTTAAAAGCTGTTTTAAGTGGCCAAAAATATAAATAATTTAAGGGATTATAAAAAAACTTTTAAAACTATAAAACGGTAATAAAAAATTTTAGTTTTATTTTTTACACCACAAACCGGACTTTTTTTTTATAAAATCAGGATATTTCTTCGGTCACGACCGGAGTTACGAATTTAGCACCTGGTAACCCTAGTCACTACTAACTTACGCAAACGTTTTTTGGCCTCTATTTAAATAACATTAATAGGTTTCAAAATAATTTTACTGCATTTTTTAACAATTATTCGAATTTGTAGTAGGGGCTGTTAATTTATTACGTAAGACGCTTTAGGGGGGTGGTGTCAACATCTTATTAATTCTTACATATGGGAAGGAGGGAGTCATATGAATTTCTTACATACGCATACGATTTTATTTCATATTATAATAATTGCTCATCGATACATCCTCATCCAAGTGCGTAGCCGTTCCTCTTCCAAATGGCTTTTCAGCCGATGGACAACAAATATAAAATAATTTTACCTTTTCCAAAAATAAATTTTAATTTGATGACACTTATTAATACAGAGCCATTGTTTCAATTTATTAAAATACACGTTACCTTTACAGAAGAATTTTTATCAGCAGAATGTGTAAGTAAACTTAGAGAAAAATTGTTTTTGCTTTGATCAAAGAAAGCCGGTTTGCTTATATGTTATGTATTATTTTTTGTGATTACCACAATTAGGTGCCCTGTTGAAGGATAGATATTATCCAACAGGAAGTACTGTGCAGTTATCATACGTTTGGCTTATTTTTGATCTTCAATACTATGTACCTTGTTTTTTCTTATAAATTTAATCGCAAATGAGGTTTCATGCAAAAGCTTTTGCAGATTATTTAAAAAGTTTTTCACTCTTACAAAAAGCAAATGTTTTTGTCGGAGGCGACAGTCAAACTTCATATGTATCAAACAGAACAAATTTTGTCTGTGTGAGTTAACATCAATCACGCGAATGAAATTGACGTCAAAATGTCGGTCTCAAAGGGTCATATCATATGACCATTATAGAATTAGGGCTACCAAGGGGTTGCAGCAGAGGTTTGGCACCCAACGATCGTATGATAGTATTCTTTGAGACCGACATCGACATTTTTTATTCATATTATGAAAGCAAGAATTTAAAGCGGCTTTACAGTGTTATAAGCCACGTCAGAACGCTACGGATAATACGGGAATTAATAACGGTGGCTCCGTGTTCGTATATGCCAATGCTAACTTACACATACACAGTTTTTTGTGTGTTTATTACATAGTAAATTTGACGATCGGCTCTCGGACTATTGGCAATACCATAAAAAAACAAGTGTTGACATGCGTTTTACACAGTGATCATACTTGTCATTAGCTGGCCCCTTGACCAAAAATCTAACTAAATTTATGTAAGGTGTTTACAGTATTATTAAACGGTTTTACATATTTTTGTTTGTTTATCGGCTAATTTTTCCTACATAATTTTACCGAAATAATTGTAGAAAAAATACTAGGGTTACCACCTGAACGGATAAATCCGGTCTGGACCGGATTTTAAAGGCGCTGATCGGGCTCCGCCTGGATTTCATTAAAGACCGGATTTTCTACACCATCAGGCAACGATGCAATTTCCGGCAAAAAAGACTTTTTAAAAGCTGTTTTAAGTGGCCAAAAATATAAATAATTTAAGGGATTATAAAAAAACTTTTAAAACTATAAAACGGTAATAAAAAATTTTAGTTTTATTTTTTACACCACAAACCGGACTTTTTTTTATAAAATCAGGATATTTCTTCGGTCACGACCGGAGTTACGAATTTAGCACCTGGTAACCCTAGTCACTACTAACTTACGCAAACGTTTTTTGGCCTCTATTTAAATAACATTAATAGGTTTCAAAATAATTTTACTGCATTTTTTAACAATTATTCGAATTTGTAGTAGGGGCTGTTAATTTATTACGTAAGACGCTTTAGGGGGGTGGTGTCAACATCTTATTAATTCTTACATATGGGAAGGAGGGAGTCATATGAATTTCTTACATACGCATACGATTTTATTTCATATTATAATAATTGCTCATCGATACATCCTCATCCAAGTGCGTAGCCGTTCCTCTTCCAAATGGCTTTTCAGCCGATGGACAACAAATATAAAATAATTTTACCTTTTCCAAAAATAAATTTTAATTTGATGACACTTATTAATACAGAGCCATTGTTTCAATTTATTAAAATACACTGCTCGCAAAAAAGTTCAGCAAAATTTTTAGGGTTATTTTAACTGTCGATGTCGGCTCAAACACTTCTAGAGCGATTTGTATACATAAATACATTTTCCGAAATTTAAAAACTTATTTCATTTAGATTGAGCTACTTTTTGATCAGTTATACGATTTTCAATATTATACAGGATGGGAAAGAAAGAAGCTTGTGTCGATATTCCAGGACGTTTTTGCGGATTTTTGTTTAATGCTCTATAAAAAAATTATGTAATTTTTTTTTCAAAATACATTTTTATGCCAAAATAATAAAAAGCACCAATCTACCTGCAAGAGTTTTTAACGATATTGACATCCATTTAAAAACAACTAAATTAAAAATACTCCTAAACTTATACACCGGGTGTTTCAAATTATGAATATATTTAGAAAGTCCCGTATTTTAAAAACGCAGAAGTTTAGAGGTAGCATTTTTTTAAAATAATTTGTTTTTTGCACAACATTACGACAAAATTCAGTTTCGTGTTTAATGAACTGTTATAGTAAACTTTTTCTTAGATCTCGCAATATGGTGGCTAAAAGACAGGACCGGACTTTTACTCACCGTTCAACTTAAATAATAAACACCAAGAAAATCTAGTGTCTGAAATCTATAAAGTCCAAAAGTAAAATGTTTAAAACATGCACTATACAAAAAACACCCACCGAAACATCAACATCACAAACACAAAACACCAAAATCAAATGAAAATAAAACGACACGACCTGTCGTGTCAGCTTGATACGGCCCACTACTCACTACTACTGATATAGGCACTTTTCGAAGGAACCAATATCAGCTGTTGATGTCATATTGATTGTCAAATGTCGAAACGCTGAGTTTTATTATAAACTGAACTTTATATACATATAATAAATGAAGTCTATTTAGATCTAAACTGACACCTCTTTATATACACCAAAAAGCTGACAAGTTAGTTTAAATCAGGGCAGTGTCATCCTAACACAACACAGAGAGATTTACACTGACAACTAGGGAAGAAAACTACGAATTAAGACTCCGCCAGTAAACCGATAGGTATATCAGTACTTGCTTAATATACAGTATGTTCCAGGAACCTTTTGCCAGAATACAAAAAAAAAAAAACGTTTTTTATTAGAAAAGTCACAATTTTAAATTATGTGGTCATGTAGTTCAAAAAGCAATAATTATTATTAAAAAAAGGTTACTTGGCTAAACTTCTGCGATTTTTAAATCTGAAACAAACCCAATAATTTGGGACACCCGGTATGTAAGTTTAGGAGACTTTCTAATTGACTTTTTCTTAATAGATTGCTAAAATACAAATGTGGTACTATGCAAGTTTAGATTGGTGCATTTTATTAATTTCACATAAAATCAGCTGATTCGCAAAAAAATTAAAGTTCTTGCATTAAATATAAATCCGCTAAAAACTTCCCGAGATATTGACTCAAGCTTCAAAACATCGTTATAATGTAACACAAAAACAAATAACATAAAAAAATAACGTTAATTGAAATTCTAGGTTTTATACATTGCTCCCTTTTCCACCCTGTATAACACGTATAATCGAGCAAAAATCTTCCCGTCGCTGAATCTAAATAAAATAAGTTTTTAGTTTCAAAAACCGCATTCAAATTGTTTAAGAAGTTTTGGAGCTATAGACAATAATAAGAGCTGTGCAAATACAAGTGATTCCAGTGGCGTCGACGTTTTATTTATTGGTTTGGTTTGCAGTGATATAAATAAATATATAGGGTTTACCTTTTGGAAAGCTGGACAACAGGGAGGCAGTTCAGCAGAGGTGAACTTTGGCGACAGCGCTAGTAGCTTTCCCTTGTCATTAATTAGTTCACGTTTAGTATTGCCTCGCACTAGTGATAAATCGGCACCGTGACTGGGGCCTATAGTTTGCTACTTGCGTTAGGACCATTATTACCCGATTCTCAGATTTAAAGTATGACGGTACAAAGATATTTTACGGTATATGTTGCGTAAAGCGAAAAGTGCGATATTTAACTGGATGGTCATCGTATAACTGTTTCAGACATGTTGACAGTGCTCGCTATAAATAGAATAGGAATCTTTGTTTCATAAGGGCAGTGTTCATTTTCGAATTAATTTTGGGGCCGATTCACTCTCGTTAATTGCACAATTAAGGATTTAAATTCGCAGTTAATTCTTGTAATATGTATTTTCGTATTTCTGACAGTTTTTCGCAATTATAAAGAAAAAGTATTTGAGTACTTTTTTCTTATTAATACAAACATCATTTTCACACGTTTGAAAAAATTGATTAATGTGGAAACCAAGTAATTCGAAGCAATAACAGAATGAAACCCAAACTTTGATTGACGCCTAACAAGCAATTTATCACACAAGCTGTCAAAGCTATTCAACTAGAAAAAATTAAATTTAAAATCGATTTAAGCTTTGTGAAATAGGTAAGTTTTTGTTAAGTGTTGGTGAAATTCCACATTGTGTGTTAGATAAAACATACTTTCGAGTGCTTAGAAAAAAAAAATGTCCTTGGCCGGCCCCACTAAACGACAAGTACTAGGACAAAAACTCAATAGAATATAATATTAGAAACGAAACCATTACTGCCATTATTAAGTAAGACAACTGACGCACAAAACAATGCAGTGGGTGAAAGGATGTCTTGCGGAATAATTCGGATTATACGTAAATGTGTTCCATTAGTGAGGGTGTACGTGATGGACGGCCAACTATATTTAGACAAATTTTGCGTATGTCAATATTACGTCCTTGGATGTAGAACCCTCATTTTCTAAAGAAATGCAATACAAATGCTAATGTAAGCAGAGATACTACAGTAACCTTAAATGAATACGCAATAATATGTATGGGTTTGATATATGTTTGTTTTATTTATATCACTATAGTACCAACCAATAAATAAAACGTCAATAATTAAAAATTTCCGTAAAAAAATTATTTTCCGAACTTTTTGATGAACAGTTTAGTATTCGTAAATGTCAATGTGCATTTTTATTAATTTTCCTTGAAAGAGAAGTAAATGAATTTAAACGTTTCTCTTACATAGGTACGTTTTTTTGGGGGGGGGGGGGCTGACTTTTTATTTTTTCTTGTCATGTAGGAGAGAGTACGTAATAAATGAACGGCCCATTACTTAGCAACACTATTATTTAATTTAAGTCAGGTGGCATATTTGGCAATTTCGTACAATCTGCTTTCAAAATATCTATTTTTCAGTGAATTTGATATGTGCTGAGGTTGCAACATAATAATTTCTATTAATTAAAACCTGTTTAAATCATAAATTTTCCGCTATATTTACGTTGGTTGAAAATACCATATTTCCTCATCAATATTAACATTTTAATAGTTCATTTGCTGACCATAAAGTAAATGGTAAGTATCTAATTTAGATAACCCCAGAAACCGTAGGTTTAAAGTCATTTATCTATCTTTATAACATTTAAGTAAAGGCTGTATAGATGAATTCAAATGTTATTCTGTGTTTGCCTATCAATCAAATCCAACAAATGTTATAATTAGTCGAAGTAATTAAAATAGATTGGATAACTGATGGCATAAACATTAGACTTTTAATAAAACTGAATACAGGATTAGGATTTTCTACTAATTTATATAAAGGAAGCACTTCTTATACTGGCAGTCTTAAAAATATTTCGAGAAACTCCCTTGGAATGTAGATTCATAATTTTATCATCGAAATTTTAACACTAGGTAGGGGTCATGCTGGTCATGGCTCTTCATTTCAATCATGGCGTTTGAATTAAAAAATAATTAATAAAGCATAAGGTTATAATTCTGGGCAGCTTTCACTATATTGTTTTTCAGCTTTAAGCTAAATTGTTCATATTTTTTTAACTTGTGTAACTGTGTAAATTATAAGTGTTCACTCGAACATAAGTCAGTACAATCTATCTATTTCTATTATTTGCCAAGTATGTTTATTATCTTCTTCTAATTTAAGGTCTCTAAACCAACTTAAAAAATTTTACCCTAATAGTACCTTCATAAAAACCTACTTCACTACTTATAAAAGAATATATAGGGAAGTCATCTCTAGAGCAAAGAAATTACATTACTCTTGCAAAATTAATAAGTCAACAAATAAAAGCCGTATGACATGGAATATTGTCAATGAAATCACTGGGCGTAGCATTGACCATCAAAACCCTAATAATTCCTTGGATCCTAATGACCTTAATGACTACTACTGTTCTGTGGCCGAAAACATAACTAATACAATAACATCAAATGTCGACCCAATAGGCTACCTTGCTGACACTAACATTTTAAATACCTTCCATTTCAGACAAATCACATGTGATGAGACAGTCAAAGCAATAAACGACATGAAAAATAAAGATGCAACTGGTAGTGATGGGATCTCAATTAAAATCCTTAAGGAACTCCCTAAGAAAGCCCTTCTAGCACTGACAGATGCCATCAATGGCACTCTTTCGTCTGGTCACTTTCCCTTATGTTTGAAGTCTGCCACTGTTGTCCCGATCCACAAGGGTGGTGAAAAAATCCCTTCTAACTTTCGTCCAATTTCCTTATTATCAACACTATCCAAACTCACGGAGTCTGTAGTCAAGAAACAAGTAGTGAATTTCCTTTCTGAAAACAACATCTTAAATAAAAATCAATTTGGCTTTCAAATGGGTAAAAGCACAACCGATGCTGTATTTAACTTTATGGAATACCTTCTCAAAGCCATTAACAACCGTAAATCTACAGCTGCAGTGTTCTGCGATATGTCAAAGGCATTTGACTGTGTCAGCCACTCTGTGTTGATAGAGAAAATGAATATTTACGGTTTCCGGGGTACTGAATTGAAATTCTTTCAATCCTACCTGGATGATCGTTATCAAGAGGTATCCCTTGGTGGAAATGTCTCTCGGAGAAAACTAATTTCATCTGGCGTGCCCCAGGGTTCTGTCTTGGGGCCACTTTTATTCCTCATCTATATCAATGACCTTATGACCCTTGATATATCTGGTTCATTCACGGTTTTCGCAGATGATGACACGGTCACTTGGAGCCACCATGATCCTGCAGTTCTTCACAACCAAATCTCTTCCGATCTGGTCAGTATCAAGAGATGGTGCGATGCCAACTCACTCTCACTTAATCTTTCTAAAACTCATCTCGTAACATTTAAAAATCTTAATCTTCCGAATATCTCTCTCTCGCACCACATCCTTGATTCAGTACCCTCATCTAAATTTCTTGGTCTCCATGTTGATCTTAAACTAAAATTTGAAAATCACGTCCTATCACTGAACAAAAAACTAGCATCTGGATGCTACAGCTTAAGGGTTGTTGCCTCCGAACTAGGCAAAGCAGTGGCAAGAACGACTTATTTTGCATTGGTGGAATCTCATTTACGATACTGTCTACCATTCTGGGGTTCCTGTAGCCAATACCTGTTTCAATCAGTGTTCGTAATGCAAAAGAGGGCTATTCGGTTTCTTTGTGGCGTCCACCCTGGGTATCATTGCAGACCTCTGTTTATTTCAAACAAATTACTCACCTTTCCTTGTCTATTTATCTTAGAAACAGTGTGTCTCATCCATAAACATCTCTCGCGTTTTCCGACAGGGAATGGCTCTTACCAAACTCGACAAGTTAATAACCTGGGATTGCCAATTCCACACTTTACGCTTGTCAGAGACTCTTTTATTTATAGGGGAATTAAAATGTACAATCACATGCCTGTTGAAATTCGGTCAATTGCTGACCTTCAAAAGTTCAGAAGTAGATGTAAAGTTGTTTTTCTTGAGCAGGCTTTCTACTCTGTGCAATCATTTTTTGACCACAGATTTTAATTATCTGCTGTGTTTGTCTTTTTACATATTATAATTTTGTTTCTTGTTGATTGTACAGTGAATGTATTGTGGAAGTGTTGCTTTTGTGGTGACAAGTAAATGTGTGATGGTTTGGTTGCTCGAAATGCAATACATGAGCATGTGTTTTTGATAACTTGGGAAAGTATGAGTAAGTTTTTTTAATTTGTAATGTGATTTAAAGTTTTGATTAGCCTTAGTTTATTGCTTTGTCAATAAGAATTTTGTTCTTGGACAATAAAGCTTGTTTAAATAAATAAATAAATAAATAAATATCTTACAAATGAAAATGGATGTACCCGTTGGGATCTATATATAGAGCTGAGAATCACCCAGCTGTGCTTTAATAGAGGAAGAATGCAGTTCCCAATTTTGCGAAGTTTAACTAATTGGAATTACAAAATCGTGCATGATCGAAAAATTATACAACAGATCCCAGTGTGTAAAATTCAAAATACTACAAAATTCACCTATTTTCTTTGTGCGGTGAAAACCTTTGCTCACCTGTGTAACTAACTAATAAACAGTGATGCCAAAAAACTTAAACAACTTATTTAATTATTTACAGACATAATGCCTGTCATAAAAAATTCTTGAAAGAAGTTAATGATTAATGGTAAAGTAGCATTCACTGACGTTGTTTGCTGCACGGTGCTGTTTAATGTATATATTTTTATTTTTTATGAATTAGATAGGATGTAAAATAATTATTAACTGACTTAAAATTGAGCTACTACAGTATTTCAACTGTTATTTGTGACGCATATAATAGGGAAATATTTAGGTCTATAGGTAATACATTAAAAAAATGCAATGATAAAGGGTATAGCAGGATAAGCATGACGAGTTGGCCCCCAAATGGCAACCTATATCGAAACTTATGTTATATCATCGGCTTGATGTACGAACACGATTTAGATATATATGTTTCGCCGCCGGACTCCGCTTTGACCTTGAGATATGGACAAAAATGACCGCACGCATGACTATCGTTCAAAGAGGCATATCTTGAAAACTAACTAAGGTAGAGAGGTAAATCCAACGCGAGGCCTCAGGTAACCTTACAGAGTATATACTATATTTTTTTTAGATTTAACGAATAATTACACATATGTTTAAAAAAATAAAAAAAAAATTATTCATTTTTTTTTCGTGTTCCCTCTGACTTACAATCACTAGAATAATATATTTTGTAATCCTTTATATGCACTAGTACCCATAAAAAGTGCGTTAGAAAAAAAGTGGTGCAACACTTCGAAAAAAAAATAAAATATTATAAGGATACAAACTTGACATAGGACACATACAGGGTGTTTTCTAATTGAATGTCAATATTTAAGGGGGCGATTTTTGGGTCCGCTTTAACAAGAAAACTTCATATGAACGTATGTCCTAAACGTCTTAACTGTTGAGATACAGGGTGGTAAAGTTTTCAAGAATAAATAGTTTTTTATTAATATCTGTAATACCACTTCAGATATTTTAATTAAATTTGGCATACATGTACTATGTATCAAGAGGCATTATTTAGTGTACCACAATTTTTTCTATTTCCACCAGTGGCGTTCGTATGGAATTTCACATGCCTATTTTGGCAGACATTGATGGTACGCCACTGATTTCTCGTAAAATTAAAAGTATTCCTGAAATCCCCAATCATTTGCAAGCAAATTTGAACTTTTGAATTTTTTCAATCCGATGCACGTTTTTCGCTTAAAAAAATAAAAACCTTTTCTCTGCATGCTCATAACAATATCGTTAATATGACAATATCACCATGCAGAGAAATAGATTTTCTTTTTTAGATCAAATTTGCTTAGAAATGAATAAGGATCTCAAAAATTAACTTCCTTATTCATTTCTAAGCAAAGATCTAAAAAATAAAATCTATTTCTCTGCATGGTGATATTCAGCCTTATTCTGGTGCACATTGGAAATTGATTAGATACCAAAAACCAAGAGATATGGTGGATTGCTATTCTGGCGTTTGTCAAAATTATTGGTTATCGATTCAATATTGAACAACAACCAAGGTCATTTCGCAATATTAGACATCTAAAAATTTCCAATATTTGCAATTCGCGAGAGCATACATTTTTCAATAAAGTGGATTAGACATTGATAATTTAAAAAAGTTGCGGACATCACTTTTTTGAGATTAGATATTGGTTATTTAATTAATCACGGCCGACGTCCTCCACTTCCCATTACTGATTCAAGCGTTAAATAATGAAATTCAAAGGTAAATAAGTTATGTTTCATATGTACAAGTAAATTTTTAGATTTAACCTTTGCAGCATTGTATATAACCGTTTACGAAAAATCTGAGGGAAAGCTCAGATCCCTCGACCTCCCAGATGGCTTCTTTAAGGAAATGTATCGCTGTAATAAAGTTACAGCAAGGCATCTAATCGCAGAAATAAGCAATTTTCTGCCAGACGCAGAAAGGGAATCTATAGCTATTCCAAAGCCCCTGGTAGTACTGTGCGCTTTGCATTTTTATGCTCAAGGGTGATATCAAAAGGGAGTAGGTATGGACACAAACTGCCCAATGAGTCAGACTTCTGTTAGCCGCTGCATAGAAGTAGTAACCAATATTTTAATAGAAAATTTTAATCATAAAATTGGTTTCCCAACTAAGTACTCAAGACCCTCCCAAAGACATTCTAAATTTTTTAGTGTTTCCGAAGGGGCTAACTTTCCCGTTAGTAAAACTGGATATTTTTCCAGAAATGCGAGGTATACATCAAATTGTTTTCGGGTTGTTCTTTTTTTTTCAGATTTTAGAACTGAATTCATGTTCCTTTTTTTACAAACCAAGACAAATTACACATTCCGTGTACTGTGCAACATACGAAAAACAACCAATTTAAAAGTTATGTCCAAATCTTTTGACGTATGATGATAACGAAAAATGAACAAATTCCCAAAATTCCTAAAGGTATGCAATGTTGCCGCCTATTTTACAAACAGATACTATCTATTAGATTTCTGTCATCAAGGTTGTAGATTTCAATAGTGTCACCAGAATATGGGAAGATTTCAATATCTTATTTTATCAATAACCAATATGAAAACAAATCAATTTTTACCAGTTAACCAATGTGCACCAGAATAAGGCTGATTGTCATATTAACGATATTGTTATGATCATGCAGAGAAAAGGTTTTTATTTTTTTAAGCGAAAACCGTGCATCGGATTGAAAACATTCAAAAGTTCAAATTTGCTTGGAAATGATTGGAGATTTCAGGAATACTTTTAATTTTACGAGAAATCAGTGGCGTACCATCAATGTCTGCCAAAATAGGCATGTGAAATTCCGTACGAACGCCACTGGTGGAAATAGAAAAAATTGTGGTACACTAAATAATGCCTCTTGATACGTAGTACATGTATGCGAAATTTAATTAAAATATCTGAAGTGGTATTACAGATATTAATAAAAAACTATTTATTCTTGAAAACTTTACCACCCTGTATCTCAACAGTTAAGACGTTTAGGACATACGTTCATATGAAGTTTTCTTGTTAAAACGGACCCAAAAATCGCCCCCTTAAATATTGACATTCAATTAGAAAACACCCTGTATGTGTCCTATGTCAAGTTTGTATCCTTATATTATTTTATTTTTTTTCGAAGTGTTGCACCACTTTTTTTCTAACGCACTTTTTATGGGTACTAGTGCATATAAAGGATTACAACATATATTATTTTAGTGATTGTAAGTCAGCGGGAACACGGAAAAAAAATTAATAATTTTTTTCTTTATTTTTTTAAACATATGTGTAATTTTATTCGTTAAATCTAAAAAAAATATAGTAAATACTCTGTAAGGTTACCTGAGGCCTCGCGTTGGATTTACCTCTCTAGCTTAGTTAGTTTTCTAGATATGTCTCTTTGAACGATAGTCATGCGTGCGGTCATTTTTGTCCATATCTCAAGGTCAAAGCGGAGTCCGGCGGCGAAACATATATAAATCGTGTTCGTACATCAAGCCGATGATATAACATAAGTTTCGATATAGGTTGCCATTTGGGGGCCAACTCATCATGCTTATCCTGCTATACCCTTTCTTCGCTAGTAAAATATAAGACCGTCAAACAACTCAAGAAAAAAGACCATTTTTGATTCTGCTCCAGGTGTCCTGGTTGAAGCCTGCCTAATGAAGGGTAAGAGTACAGAAACTATAATAGCAGGGTACCTGGACCACAGAATCAAAAATAGTCCTTTTTCTTGAGCTAATTGACGGTCCTGTATTGCATCACTAGTAAAGAAATTAATATTTGCATATTTTGAATATATTATCTATAACCAAAAGAATGAAGTATTTTCGGCACAGTGGTGGTCCTGTATAGTCGAAAAAATTCGACGTATTTATGTTGTTTTATCATTAGAGTGTAATTTCGGAGCACACATAAAACTCACTGATGAATATAAAGCTGATTTTGATTTTGGTTAAATAGTGGTTTGTTCTTCCACCATACTGGGTGTAAGCCTGCTGAGCCCCTATTCTCGAAACCGGGGAACGCATTCGCCGGCGATGTTGCTAGGCACCAGCCAATCGTACTTTCCATACCTTGCCAACATCGTCGAGGGAACGTTCTCTTAAACTCGAGAATAGGGCTGCAGATGTAGGATAATGGTCCAGATATCGCGATAGCAGGGCACCTGGGCGAGAATTAAAGATTGTCATTTTCTTCGAGTTTTTGATGGATTTTTGAGTGAAGAAAATTGTTTGTAGTTTTTCAACATATAGTGCTTATCTACATCTATTTTGCAATATTGGGCTATAATACAAATTTACAATTGCAAAGCAAATGTCTTTCGTCATTTAAATTAATATTCGTATAGCTAAAATAAATAAATGGTATGTGGTTTAATGTTCTGCCGTTTTGTATTGCAAATCACGCCTCAAAGAGAAAGCAGAAAAAGTAAATCTGTACGATCCTGTGGGCACCCCATTACTTCTTCTGTTTTCACATTCTGTTCATGAAGTGCATTCAGTATTCCCTATTTCCGCCAATCGCTTTTGCAAAACTCAAAGACTGCAAGCGGGTCGCCTCTTTGTGTCGAGTCAACCTTTATGTCTTTACAAATTTTGTTCCTCATTAGTGCCAGATTGACGTTAGTTTGGAAAGAACAAGCTTTGAATAATAAAAATATTCAATGCTTTAAACGAATTTATCCAACACTTTCATATAAAGTGAATATATATATATATATATATATATATATATATATATATATATATATATATATATATATATATATATATATATATATATATATATATATATATGTATATATATATATATATATATATATATATATATATATATATATATATGATATACATGATTTTAAACATATAAAGTTGTTCATAACTCACTAGTGAGTTATAGCAAAGAAAATAATAGGTGCGTAGCTATTATTTTCTTTGGTTATAGCCATAAGTCACTACTGGGTTATTTTAAAAGAAATTCTGATTTTTAATTTTTTAAGGCATTTTTATTATAAAACAGTTATTTGACAACGGAAAGTTGAACAAACGACAATACTATCTACTTATTAATATTTATGTTAATATTTTTATTATTAAAAAAGCACTGCTTGAGTAATGGGGTATGCTGACAGAATAAATTTCATCTCTGCTCGTGGTAGCCGTTGTATTTTTTTAGCAATTTCGATTTTATTGGAAATCGACTCTTCTATATATCCCTCAGCAACAGTGGATGACTTCCATCCACCGTGCCCTTTGAGGGTGGTAATGTCGTCTCCACCATTGCCGAAAAGGGTCGCCGAAGCGCGACGCGACGCAAGCTATGGTCAATAATAAATTTGGTTCTGTTAATTTTAAAAATTGTGCAACAACATTGGGAATTTTTGTCAACGCACTGATGTGTGAATTGTCCTTTTTGATCAATTTTAAAAGACTTGTGGATGTTTTTCCGAATTGCTATACAATCTTAGCTGTTAGCTCTAGCATTAATTTTTAAAATGCCTTATACATATAAATTCTTGCGTGTTTCTTGCTAATAATTATAAATTCAGAAAGTTTGATGATGAAATAAAAAAATTGCTGCTATTAAAATTACCTACAATCGAGCCTACAACGAAAACTTGCCAAGTGTAAAGCGGGTTTAAAAGCGAGATTCCAATATAGAGTCGATCAAGTCTATCCGATACGACACATTTATATGGTTTGTTTCATTTAGTCAAATCAAAATCAAACTGACGATGAAAAAATAAAACCACCTAAAAACTGGCACGACTTCAAAATTTTTATTTATTTCAGCCTTAAACCACAGGCAATATAACCAATGTAAACCAATCAAATTAGCACCAGCATAAATACTCTTATAAAAGTATTATAAAGGAGAGCGTCAAGAACTATATTCATACATTTATTTTGACGGCGGTTTATCTTATGCTTTTTAAAATATTTGCATATTTTGTTTTCCTTTCACACCTCATCGCACATATCGCGATCCTTATATTAATCGATAATATAATCGCTTTCACTCATTAAATCATCCTCCCGGATTACATAGCTAGCCGTATATTGACGTAATTAACTGTTGCAAAATTAATCGCTGTAAATGGGCAGAATAATGCGTGAAGATTGTTCGACGAGATGCTCATTGTTGAGACGTTTAAAACTCTCCAGGGAATAGGTGTGGCAACTACCCGGTCACTTACCGAAAGAAGGTCCATGACAGACAATCAAACAATTTCATGATTTATTTTAATGGTGAGGAATTATATATGTGTGGTGCTTAGGATGATAATAATCATCATTTGGTATTATTACCATGGACTAATTCACAACTACATCTTAATAATAATTATGTGAAGAGCTCGTTCAGACGTGGTCACTTAATAGCGCGCGTTAATCGGACGACTGCAGGACGCTAGTAAAAAAAACATGGAGACAATGAAGAAGTAGGGTACCGGCACACAGCGACCAAATGAGGAGCGATAATTCAAAAAGGGACATGTCCACTTAAAATGACTTTGAGATAAACGTAAAAAACGTTTGACGTTGAGACCGTTGAAACTATAATTCTAAACAGGATAAAACATGATTTGTTTTCTGATTAAAAATATATTTCTAAATACTTTTTTTACTATAGTTTATTGTTTAAGAGAAAAATCGAAAAAAAAAAGTTGGACATGTCCACTTTTGCTTGAACTAAATTTTTATGTCTCATTTTTTCTGAACTTTAAATCCATTTTGTTGTTTGTCTTTAGGGTAAATAGTGTTCAGTCAATGTTTACGAATTAAATTTTTATTAAAGAGAAGTACAACAAATAAGTAACCTTAATGTATGTTTTAAATGTGTAGTTCATTATGACTTTCTAAGCAATCGCACGTTTCTATATCCTGTTCTGTTCCATTTTCAGCTTCTTCTGGTACATTATCTTTTAAAATTTTCTTGAAAAACTCGTTCTGCTTGAAGGTTAACACTAAGCGTGTTGATTTAAGTTAGGTTTTATTAAATCGACAGTAGTTAAATATCAACCCAGAAGTAAAACATCAAAGTTGCACACATAGTGGACATGTCTGCTGTTGAAATGTATTGGTATATACCCATAAGTAATACTACTGGACTTGTCCCATTTTGATTGAAACAAACTTGATTTACTTGTACTATGGACGTGTCTCGGTTTGTTCAAATATCTTACTTTCATATGTGAATTTTACAGGGACGTGTACTACTTTGAAAGAATTTAAAGAGGTGGGTCGATAGAGATGACAAAAATGAGATGAAAATTGATACAAAACTTCTTTTGAAAAAATGTGGACTTGTCCCTTTTTGAATGAACGCTCCTCAAATAGTCGCACAGCTGAGGCACCGAACAGTCTGCGGCGCTAACGAGCACTCGCAGTGTTGCCGCTCGTAGGGGAATTCCGCTATTTGTAGCGGAATTTGCGACAGTCCAGTATTCCAGTATTTTATCATTACTTTTTGTACATTTAACCAATTACTTCTTGTACATTTTGTTTATATAACCTATCTTGTAGTCATGGGCGCCCATGGGGGGGGGCAAGGGAAGACAGTTGCCCCCCCCCCCCCTGGTAATCCCTTGTAACATACGGTTTTTGGCTGGTTGCCCCCCCCCCCCCACTTAAATTTACTCTATGGGCGCTCATGCTTGTAGTAGTAGTACAGTAGTTTTAAGAATTTTCGAGTTCCTACATATTTAATATTTCCAAAGACTAAATAAGTCTCGAAATAAGTACACATATAAAAATATTTAAAAAGTTTATTTAGTTTTTTAGAAAAATCTTTTTTATTTCGAAATAAATTATGCTTTCTTTATTCTTTTAAATTTTAATTGCTTATAACATCCTAATATTTAGTAGACCGTAGCGGCGGATAGCGGATTTTTACGTTACTTGTGGTGGATTTTGAGAAGCACATTGCGGCAACACTGAGCAGTCGTTGTCCATCTGTGCCGCTACTAACGAGTAGTATAAATTAGGGATGTTACGGAATAGCTTTTTTTTGTACCTAGTAGGACCTGTACCTGTTCCAAACACGAACCTATTCCAAATACCTATTCCGGGTTCAACCTATTCCGCATCAAATTTATATGATGGGGGTCAAGCGGCTGGCGCTATTCCGGCTGCATAAGCGTTAAGGATATTCAAGTGATATTCGAGCCGAGAATTTTATTACTTTTATTTTTAAGAATATTTGTTTTTTTAATAATGGTTCTATATTTTTGGTTATTTTTCTATTTTTTAATTTCTTCTGATGAAAAATAAAACATCCTATCCCTATATCTCTCTTATTTAGTGACACAGGTAGATCAGGTGACAGGTAGATCAGGTAGATCAGATGACAGGTAGATCAGGGTAAATCAGGGACTTTGATTCGTTTCTTTTCTATCACATGCTATTGAAAGATTTTAGCATTACAGTCCATTTATGTTACATATGAAAAAAAACGCGTTTCAAATTTCATTCAGCTGCTTCGATAGTAGGTAATCCGTCCGATTTAAGAAAATACCTATTTCCTATTATACCTGTACTCGAATTGTACCTGTAACCGACAACCGATTTCACTGAAACAAGAGATTCCAAACGCGACAGTGCGCCGTAACCCGTCACGGTGCCAGCGGAATCGGAATAGGTATATCTGATACCTAGTAATAGGTACACGGAATAGGTAGGGGATACCTATTCCAAAAGAACAGGTCCAGTTCCACTGTAACATCTCTAGTATAAATTTGGGCGTATAAATTTACACTCAAATACTACAACACATAACATTCATGGGTCCAAAAACTACAAACATAGCTTAACTTATTTAAAAATAAACTTATTAAAAAATATTACCCAACCCAAACCAAGTGGCTGTTAACATTGTATAAAAGTTGAGCCAAAAATTGAAACTCCATATATCCTAATGTTGGAACTAATTATTTATCATTGATCCACTGTTTTGTTTGGATGCCCATAATATAATTTTATATAACAAAAAATGAACACTCATATATTTACTATGTGCATGCCCAATAGCTCCTTATTTATATAAAAATGTTTTTGTTATAACAACCCCGCCAGAAATTATAAATAGTTTATTTAAGAATCCTTTGATCAAAGCTAAAAATAAATCGTAGCCAGCAGTCATGAACCTTCATTTCTTTCGACAGTTTGAAACAATTTAAGTCTGAAAATAGATTTTAATTGGTAGCGAAGAATTTTACCATGAAATTCTAGGATATTCTGACAAAGACTACCTAATCATGTATTCTAAATGATAAAATATCTTAAATTATTACTACAAAAATTGCACAACGTTTGATAACAATTATGTATTTATTTAAACTTTTTACCAGTATTGTAAAGTTACGAATTTATAGCAGTTTTTGACTCATTTAAAATGGCATAAAAAAATTTTTGGTCGCTAAATTGAAACAACAAGGAGATTCATTAATATTTTAAATTAGTCGATTGTGACAATTACGGGCCTAAGTTGGCAATCATGCATGAGTTTAACTTGATAATGATAAGTATACCGTATTCAGGTATACAGTTTTGTGTTGGAAATTAAAATATTCCTAAATATTAGTGAATCTTTTATGAACTCAATTTTCCTAGAATAAACATCCGGGAGTGTAAGAGACTTTGTAAATGGTAAATTTTATGATTTCGCAAGTTTAGTTAGTCCGGTTTCACACAAATGACACTAGTTTACAAAATTTCCCTTTTTGTCTGGAATAGCTGATTATACATAATATGTATATACTTTTAAAGCATTTTTCCAAATTTACCCTCCAAATTTGGCCAACAGCTCGAGTTTCCGTGAGATTTTCAAACTACCTTATTTATCACTATTGTGTAGTTGTGTACACCTGGTCGTGCCACTGGGGATACTGGAGCATAAGCAGAAATGAAGATATAAAGGAGAGAAGGGGAAGTGGAACCCTCTCGCTTCTATATACAGTCTGTACTGGCGGGAATCTAAAAATCACCTGAAAAATTGTTATTTTTGCAGTCTCAATGTGAAGGGCATAAATCGAAAAAATCGACATAAATGGGAATATCCAAATACTAGGCCAGTGCAGCGCCCCATGCAGGATTCTGATGACGTTTCAGTTCCCTCAGTAGCCGTTCTTGAAAGAAGCTCTGAAACTGATGATTAATAGATTTTTATTTTTCTTAAATAAATGTATTTTCCTTAAGTAAAAGTTGCTTTTTCTTTCACACCGGTTACCTGTATCTCAAAAACTAGAGCTGATAAAAAAATGTATATTTACATTTTCGGAATCAGCGTGCTAAACTTAGTCGAAAGCAGCAGAAAATTCAGAAGCAACAACAGATATAGTGTAAACTAGTGTTATTTTTGTTACTATTATAAAGTTTTAATTATATACCTACATATTGTATATCAAACATTTTAGTTCACGCTTCTGGCAAAGCTGTATCAAGCGCCCTATAGAGAAGTGAGATTTTTTAAATGCTCACCTAATGAGTATTTAACATCTTGGCCCATTTCATCAATTCCTATTGCACTGTACTACTGCTCAAAGGCATTTTCTGGATAATAGCGGACGCTGGCTTGTGTTGCATAGTGCATAGGTACTATCTCACTTATAGCCGGTAGAATTCGTTCTTCACCAATAGTATGCGGTTTAACAGGTTTCAGTCAGCTACGAAATGTTATACGAAACACGCAATCCATCGTCATCTTGTTTGGATGCTGTTGAAAAAAGTTTCGGCAATGTCGGTTGATTCAAAAATTTTTCTTTGGGTGTTTGAAAATAAGAATAATCCTTATATATTTTTTTAACAGCATAAACTTTTGTAAAATGTTCTTGTAGTCTTGAAGGCTTTATAGCGTCATTTGATAACATTTTTGGCAAATTAGGCCCATTGGCAATGGAATGTACTGTTTGTAGGCAACTTATTATTAGTAGGAACTGGAAGACACAGAAACGAAGACCGTACAGTAGATGTAAGGAAATGTATAAAATACTCACATGTAAATGTTTTATAGACACAATAATACAATTTGCATTGTATGGTATCCGTAAAGATCAATTGAATATGAATTACAATTTTTAAAAACGTATTGCACTTGCACTATCCTTACTGCTTGTCACAAAATTGTGTTTATAGTATCGTATTTTAAACAAGTAATTATCCGCACATATTCCTGCTCTATGCACACAGGACTTCCTGAGAATGAGCGACATGGTCGCCTGCCAACACTTGCTAGTTGAGACCTGTCGATGGACATGACCGCCGAACAAACCGTTTTACGTAATTTTCCTAGTTTTCTTCTTTCTTTATGCTTCCACCGCCCGTTGGTTTTTATTCAACGTCCCCCAATTGCATCCAAGACTACTACCACTCCCTGGATCGTACCAGCGCCCCTTGGGAAGGTATTGTCCACTTTGGGAACCACTGCTCTAGATGAACGACAACAAGGTTTTAACTGATTAATCAGGACAACATCACAATGGCCGGTGTAGTAGTCAACCGTCGCGTCGTTAATTTAAACAAGTTCTTTTGTAATGGGTAACTTTTTATTTTGCCCCATTGGGATCACCATGTAAAACCTAAATAACAGCGCCTTGAGAATTAATAATTTTCTAAAAAAAAAATACTTCTAATTCAGTTCTATAAATTCCCTCAGAGGTATTAGCATTCCGCGTTTCATTGGTGTGCCATGAATCTTACGTCTTCATGTAACAGTAACAGTTTTGACTGGGAACCCCCAATTGCAACCCAAGTTGTATATCAATAACTCCGTTACATATTATTTTGATGCGATCCCATAAAAAATGTGCTTGCACTTTCGGTACTAAAGTATGTCCTTTAATCCCTCCAAACACGGACTAAACTGGTTCATTTAATCCCTAGGGGCTAAAGTATATCCTAGCAACGCATAATTAAAAAACGTCATATATTTGACAAAATTTCATTTACTTTTTTATATTTAAATGGATGTTTACATTAGTTCAATTTACAATATTAACATAATCGATTTATTTCATCGACAGTATGCTGTACGCCGCTACTTGATGTAGAAGTACAAGCAACAGCTTCAGAAACTAGCCTAAAAGCTTGCCTGAAACTGTTTCCAAAAGGTCCGGGAATTTGGGATGCTTCCATGTCACCATGTCCAAATATTTTGCCGCCTATAGTTTTTTATTATTTATGGAATTTTAAACGCACCCCTCGGCGACGGCTTCTAATTTCCATCCTCCATGCCTTTTTAAAACATCCGCAGATGCATCAGAGCTAATAAAGAGGCGGATGTTCATCGAAAGCAGTGTCCAGTATATATAGGGTTGCCAGAAGTCCGGGAATTCCGGGAAAATCCCGGAATTTGTTAGGTCGTCCCGGATCCCGGAATTTTACTGTACTATCCCGGAAATCTTTAATCAAACAAAAATAAACAACTTGCAGCTGAGCTGCAAATTCAAATTAATTCCAGTTAGACTTGCCCTGAATTTTTGTCCTTTTTAAAAGGGCCTGAAGACGAAAAATTGTTAAAACTTGCCAAGTCTAGCGATAAATATAAGTAGTATTTGTAAACGATGTTACGTCGTTCGTTTGGCCAAGCATATAGGTAAATTTTTTGACTACACCATAGTTTTTTTTTTTTTGGTTGACAGGACGTCCCGGAAATTAGTCTTTCGAATCTGGCAACCCTAAGTATATATAATGATGAATTGGGTAGATTTACGAATGTTGCTACTTTTTGCCTTTTGGGGTAGTTCTCCAAATATGTTTTTACCGACTGATTGCGTAGTACATTGATTGTTTTGATAACGAACAAAAAATCTTGAATGAAGAGTCTCAGCATTTCTTAGAGCCATATACTTCCGGCACAATTCAGTAAAATTTACTGTCTTTTTATCTGAATTTTTAACAATAAAATTCCTCTCTATCTTGTTTTTGGTATTTTTAATTTTAATCAGAATTAAGTGGCCCAAATCAGTATCATCCACCGTCAACTGAACTAACTCGTTACCCCTACAGGCTCCTGCGCGACGCCAAAAATAAGTGCTCCCTTATAATAATTATATTTACAAGTATTGTAAAACTTATAAAATGTTTACTACAAACACTAACCTTTGTCGTTAAAAACTGACTGTCTGGGGCTTCCGATAAAAATTTGTCAACCTATGGTCTCCTGTTAGTGCCTTTGCTTTTCTCGGTTTATATCCTTCATTTCTTCTTTTCAGCAGGGCAGTTAATTTGTGAAATTTGCTGATATCGATATTATTTTTAATCTTGAGCATGGTCTTCAGAATGGAATAATGGACCCAAAGTGTTGAAGCTGAAAGAGTCCTGGATTTCTCTGTGAAAAACACAAAGCATCTTCGCTGAAATTTTACAAATGTCTGATACTTCGCTTCGTATATTTCCTTGATTTTGTCGGTAAAATACCATCTAGCCCCTCTTTAGCTGCTTCTTTTATGTCAAAATCTTCCATTTCGAAAATTGTGATCGCGAAATTGATGACACTGAGAACTTGTTTATTTAAGTGACTTTTTTATTTCAAAACATTAATAAAATAATAATCAACTGGTTCTTGTCAAATTAAATTGTAACACTGACTGGTGTTTTTAAATTTATATCTACAGGTTACCCAATTTTAGTAATAATTTTTCCGAAAGTGCAAAAAATATACTACCGCGGGACTAAAGTGCAGAGCCCTCGGGCAACAAACTCCACTCGAGGGATTAAATGGGGCACTTTAGTCCCATGATATATAATATACTATTTTGAAAACGTTTTGTTTGTCTGTTTGTTTGTTAATGCCGTTATAATTCATCTGTAAGTCACCATACAACACAGAACTAATTAAGGACAGTCCCTTTGTTAATTCCATAACACCCTGTATTTTTATTACTCCGTTAGACTAAAACTCACCGTAGTAATTTAACCATATTATACAGCGTGTCTTCGGAAGTTCTTACCATATGGAACAAATTTTTATTATTGATTTTACGAAAAAAAGTGCCTCTTTATAAAAAGTTCTGCATCGTGAGAAAATAGCATTTCCATTCAAAAATTTGATCTAGTACATACAGGGTGGCTCAAAAATGTAAAAGTCCTAATACACGTGAAGCTAAAAAGACATAAAATCGTTATTTAAAGGTAAACTGCCACTGCAAATGTGCTAGAATTAACTTTTTTATGTTAGTAAATTAGGTTTGGAACATACAGGAGGTCCCAAAAATAAAATTAATTTTTTTATCGCCTTTACAAAAAAAGTATATCTTCATAAAAAGTTCTACATTGTGAAAAAAGAACATGGTTATTCAAAAATTTGATATATGACATAGGTATCGGTGGCAAAATAATTTAAATTGTGACTTTCAGCTGTTTAAGCCACCCTGTATTGTCCTACATCAAGTTTATAAATAACCATGCTCTTTTTTACAAGGTAGAACTTTTTATGAAGATTTACTTTTTTTGTAAAGTTGAAAATAATTTTATTTTTGGGACTCCTGTATGTTCCAAACCTAATTCACTAACATACAAAAAGTTAACTCTAGTACATTTATAGTGGCAGTTTACCTTTAAATAACGATTTTGTGTCTTTTTAGCTTCACGTGGATTGGAACTGTTACATTTTTGAGCCACCCTGTATGTCCAAGATCAAATTTTGGAATGACGATGCTATTTTCTCATGATGCAAAACTTTTTATAAAGAGGCACTTTTTTTCATAAAATCAATAATAAAAATTTTTACCATATGGTAAGAACTTCCGAAGACACGCTGTATATACTATTTTAATAACTTACCAATTCCATGCTGGTTTATATTATGCAATAACATAAAATTTGGGTAGTCAAAGGCCATGATTATTGTGTTTGCTTTTACTCACCTGAAAAAGAGAAAAAAAGTTGAAATGACTTTTATATTATTCAATAACATTATAAAAACAAGTTCTTTGCAATTGCATTGTATCAAAATGTTTTATTTTTAAATCGTAACAGTTGAATTCTATAAACGTTTCCATCCTGACAACCAGAAGTATTACTATAAAGAACTTAAGCTTGAACATATAGAGTGCTGATCCTTAAAATCCCTTCAGTGTAGAAGACTTAGGAATTTTTTATTGTAGCAAAGAACTTGTGACTTGGTGCGAGAAGGACCAATGTCAAATACGTAGGGCGGTTCATGTATTTCCGGCCTAACAGTGTTATAACAGGTTACATTCACATTTAAATTGTAAGGGATAAAGACTCCTTAAGAAAGAGTCAAAATCACATAAAGCATTAATGACCAAAAGCCCAAAATTCTGCCTAGGCGTGCTGCTTTTGAATGACAAAACACCTGAACATGCAGATGGGCTGCCACAATTGCTGTTAAGAAATGCGGATTCACCGTGTTGGATCACCCATTTTCCATTTTGTTAATTTCAATGCCGACATCAGAAGGAGAAGCTCCCCAGATGTGGGAACAAGGTGTCTTATTTGGGAAACATAGAGAGTGTGTAAGTTGGAAGGGGAGAAGTAATTTATGACTCAAAAGAGAAAACCAAGCTGATGTGGCTATTGAAATACTGTGTTTGTGCTAGCTGAGATCATGTTCGAAAGCGAAGTCGACAAGATCGAACATTTCATTGTTCTGTAGGGCTTGGTCATTCATATGGATGGGGAAGTGTTGCCGGATGTTTTGCGTGACAGGGAGCAATACTGGGTTTTGGAGGCGTTGAACTGAACAAGGTTTTTGGCACCCCAGACTAAGATTAATTGGCAAAGGGATAGGTGCATAGATCTAAGTATATTATCCAGCTCTTGATACGAGACTTGTCTGGAAAAATGAATGTTGGAATGAAGAGTGCCATCGTCTGCGCAACTGTGGATGGGATTGGTACTTGAAGAGTGCAGGTCACTAATGTGAAGAAGAAATAGGGTTGATGCTAGGACTGACCCTTGGAGTACGCCAGCATTGATAGGATGGAAGTTAGATGAGTGACCGTCCACCACGACAGATATGCGCCGATTAGAGAGAAAGCTACCGATCCGGCCCCCGGATCACGCCACCTAGAATTCTATTCTATGTGTCAAAGTCACATGACTACTCAAACAAAACAAATGATCCATCATAGGGCCACTGTCATTAGTGTCAAAATCGCATAGAATTCTATGCATCGTGATCCAGCACCAGGTACATCGTTTGGTAGGAAGACCGTAAGAAGGTAGTTTGTTGAGGAGTGCGGCATGCCATACTTGGTCAAAGGCCTTGGTAATATCAAGAGCAACAATCTGGGATTCGTCATGAGATTCGAGAGATCTGTTTCAGTTATGTGTGACAGAGATAAGGAGATCAGCTGTGGATATTTAGTCACGAATACTGTCTGTCGTGGATGAGTTTGTGTTTTGGTAGATATTTTAGGATTTGCAATTTGATGACTTTCTCCATAACTTTGCAAAAATCAGAGAGAAGAGAAACAGGTATATAATTAGATGGAACGAACTTGGGGGGGGGGGGGGGAAGCTTATTAAAAGCTTATTAGTACATAACAGTTAATACACCTGAACCAAATACCTTTAAGCTTTTACTCCTTTCATTTCTGCAGATGTAGGTAAAGTCAGGATTTGTGGAAAAATTATTTGGCAAATTATCATTGTTAAATAGTCATTTTAATTAAATCTAATGTTCCTTATCCATGAAATCTTCTATTTTTCGGACAACAATCAAGAAAATTCATTAATACTCGAATTTACAATACACCAGTCATAATAATTAAAGAACGGAAATATCATACGAGCTCGTATGAGCGTCATGGGCGGCGTGAAAATATTTTTGTGTAATAAATGTAAAATGAAAACAAATCTAGACTATTACAATTTATTGGCATTACATGATATAATTAACATTTTTTCAAAGTTCGCTTCACTAAAACGCGTTCGTTTATAATTAAGAATATCTCTAAGTCTAGAAAAGCTTCTTTCGACATCACAGCTTGTAACCGGAGCGAAACGGAAATGATTATACAAGTCAGTATTTTTAGTTTTCAATGTTTCAAAAATATTTGTTATTTCTGAAAATCCTGGATTTCTTTCTAAGATTTTTGGTATATACACTTTTAATTTTTCACGAATTTCGGTAGGACATGCTTTGAGCTTGTCTATGGTTGTCTGAAGTAAATTAAAAGAAGTCAAAAGAGGAAGGTTTTGTGTCTCCAACTGTTCAATTACACCTGGAAGATATCCAAAATTTTCAGAAATAACCTTTAAATCATTTTTAAGCGTCAGTGCACTTATAACTTCGTTACTTCTTGCTACACTCAAAGCATCATCTTTTAGACTGTCAGTAACATTTTTAACTAAGTCGTAATTTGTATGGTAATATATAACGGCTGATAACCATGTTCCTCACCTTGTAATAACAGGTTGTGGGGACAATGGGACATTAGGACACATTTCTTTAAATTTGTTTATTCGCGCTGGTGATTTAAGAAAAACTTTTTTTACCTCACTAACCAAAGTATCAATAACTGGATAGAAGTCACGTATCAGTTTACATATTCTATGCAAGGCATGAGCTAGACATGTAAAGTGAATCCAATTTGGGAAATGTTCTTTTAACTGCCTTCCTGCTTTTAGCATATATATGCCGCACTATCCGAAAGCAGCAAAACAACGTTGTCAGTAATATTCGTATCTGGAAAGAGCGACCTGATGCTTTCTACTGCATCTTGAGTTATTGTCTCACCATTGGTTTTAGCCAGAAATTTACTGGTGACTACATATGAGCTTTCCGCTTCTATAGGATTTAAAGGCGCAACTATAATACATATTAGCAACGTATCGGTGGTTTCATCGATGCTGGACCAAAACTTTTTTCCTTCAATATTGTGACGTATTTTGTCAATAGTTTTTGAGTATACCTTATCCACATAACTTTTACGAACAGTAAATTCGTCTGGTACTCTGTGGTGGCAGTATTTTTGCAACAATTTCTTTATAGATAGATTACTTATTTTATGGTGAGGAATGTCCGCTGCAATAAAGGCTACACACAAATCCATGCAAAACTCTGCGTGTATTACATCAGGTTCTCTAGATACGGATGGCCCCGGATCAGATTGCATCTTCTCTAAATGCTTTGGACCTTTGACATGTCGCTCGATGTGATTTCGTTGTGTACAAATAAATTCAGTAGAGATAGTGGAATATGGAAGCAGCCACTCAAACTTAAGTTTTTTACTTGTACTCATTGCGGCTATTGTAAATGGTCACAGATAATATGGAACAAAATAATTTCAGCACACCACTAACTTGTTTACACTGAAACTGAACACAAAGTAAGTGATATCTCTATTTTATATCTCAAAAACTAATTAAATTAACAAGAAATAAACTCCACTTCAGAGTAAGAAAAAATAATTGTATGGGAATGTCAATTAGGCAAAAAAAATTTGTGAGTAAAAAGATCTCCACACAAAACATAGTTGGTATGCCCCGAGGGCATGTAGGGGATAGAACTGCCATATGTATGCAAATAACCGCAAAATACTTTTTTCTACAATGTAACTAACAACTAATTTTCCCACTACATGGGACGACTATGGGTCTAGATCCGGAGTCGGCAACTGGCGGACCGCGGTCCGGATTCGGACCGCGGAAGGTAGAAAACTGGACAGCCAAAAAATCTTAAGTAATTTGTAAGAACCAATACTTATCTATCTTATATTATTTTTATTAGTAAAGTTAAAAAAAATAATATGGATTTTTATGATCTATGTTCCTTTTTGAGAATCAACAATTACCTGCGGTCCATTTAAAGTTTTTCTTTTTTTTTTCCTCGGACCTCGATACAATTTTTCAAAGTATCCGAACCCTACTAGAAATTAGTTGCCGACTCTTGGTTTAGATGTTTACTTAAAGTTATTTGCTAATCGAAAAAACAAAATTCCGTTCTTTACTCAGTATCACTTTGAAACAAAACATCAGAATGAGGTGTTAACCATTCTAACTTCAGCTTTTTTTCGCACTCATTTTAATACTTTCTTTACTTTTTTACAAATTTAAACAAACACTAAAGTCAGTCTACACCCGAACTTAACGGAATCCTGCAGGAGATCTTTACCTCACGACACACCAAACGAATTTAACAATTGTGTGATACTTTTAAACCCGCTATGATCTTTTCTCAGTATTTGCACCGTTAGATCAAACGCCGCCGAGAACACGGCTTGCATTGATGTACTTTGACGACAGACGTTAAATTCCTTTTCCAATTTTTATTTCGTATTTACCATGTACTATTTTATTGTTTAATCTACTATTACCTGCATTTTTGTAAATTTACTAATATTTTTGTGTTAAGTGATCCAAATTTAATGTATAAGCTTGGCTAAAAAGTTGTAAGGCCAGTAAAGCGATTTACTTTAAAAGTAGCATTTTTTATCATTACAAACGCCGCAACCGTAACCAATTTTCTCCGATGTAATAAATAATCATTTACCTGCTACCCCGTGACGTTTATGGGTTCACATGTTTACTACAATTTATTTTCTTTTGGAAAAACATTGTCAAATAATAAATCATTAATTATGCAGTATTTACACATAAAAAATTATTTTATGCAAAAATATACGTTTTTCCTATGTAACGCATATGATCCTGGGTTGTGTTGGAATTAGAGCTTGGACATTTTTCGCACTGCACTTGCAGAGAGAGTTAGTTGCGCCAAAGCATTGTATTTATGTAGGTAATTATTCTTAATTACGGCAAATATGAACTCCAGTAACAGTACAATTACATAAATTAAATGTTTCTAAATATATATTATGAAGTTTAAGTCAATTTTTGGTTTATTAAACTAATGGAATAGGAATAGAAAAAATGGTAGTTTACACTTTTATTGGTGCAAGAAACGTGATCCTAGAATAAAAGCTATCCTAGAATAAAAATATTAAAACTAAATAGGAAATAGCAAGGCATTTCTTATTGATGCTTGTTAATTTTATTGGTGGTATTTCACACGATTAAGTGAGTGGAAAAAAACCAAAGTCCTAACTCTAATAATAACAATATTATTTTTATATCATTTGACGTCACAAACTATAGGATCACCTGGATCACGTTTTGCAAGTTTAGAATTTTGTATGAAAATCTGTAATAAAAAATCTTTTTATTCTTTAATATAAATCAAGATAAATGGATAAAAACAACCGCCTAAATAATTAATTTATGTAAAGAATATAAACAAAAGTATTTCAAATTTATTTGGATTATATGCATATTTGCCTATTGAATGGAAATGTTACCGATTGAAGTATCTGCGATACTTAATAAACAATGTATCGCATAACACCAGATGATCTGAAAAGCAATATCAACCAAGTTTAAAATATTTCGTCAGTGTTAAGCTTTTCTTCACCACTACTATGGGTATTGATGATTTTATCAAATTTCACAAACGATTAGAACTCGTCTGAAATACTGCCAGAGGGTTTGCAAGTCATGCATATAGCAATTAAACATTGTCATTGACCAAGAGGCTATTACCACCAGCAGGTTTTACTGGCAAAATCTTGATGTGACAGGTAATTACATTTCAGTGGAATTCGTTCTACTAGTAAGTTTTATTCGCTGCGTTGCAATTTTTGCTCTCCTGTAAACTTTTTTTACCGCTGCGCTGCTACATACATACATAGTTTTATAAAGAGGCCTATTGTCTTGTAAAAAAGCTTACCCGTTTTTTCAAAATAATTTTAAAACGTTTAATAAACCTGGGCTCCCAATCTGCTGCAGGTAGGTATCATGTCAATCTAATTTTATAATAAAAACTTGGGTATATATTTTCATGTCCCTTAATTTTAAATTACAAGCTTCTGCGGCACGCGGTGAAAGCATATCGAAGTCAGGGTATTATTAAAAGAGGCATACAAATTCTCCAATAAAACAAAAGCTAAGTAATTTGTTGAAAGTGATTTTTGATACTGAGTAGGAGCGTCTTGTAACCAAGACCTTAAGAACAGTTAGCGAATGGGGCAATTAGCAAAATGTGACATTCGTGATCCTCTCCATAAATATCTTGAAAAACAAGGCCGTGTGGTGAGTGTGTCCCTAGAAGAGATTTTCTGGAACATTTCATCGGAAGGAACAGTCCGTTTGACACCTAACTATAAGAAAGCTCGGGCGGCAGTAGGTCCAAATGACATTAGTGAATTCCTCAGTAATATTGAAAGGGTTTTGAAAGGCATTGATCTAGTATTCAATTACGATGTGCACTGTATGAAGGATGCACTGTATACTGTAGCACCTAGCAGGGTCCAGATTGGATTTGTTGCACACAGTGCTAAATTTGGATTTGTGGAGAACGTAATGGCGAGAGTAAAGACCCACTTTTCGTGTGTGATCTCCGCCTAAATAAGCCTTATGACTTGGATGACAGTTTAAAAGACCGACATTCTTCGGTCTAAAATCGTTTATTTTCATTTTTAAATATTTTCTTCAGAGTTACACTTTTCTTAGAAGACGGCTTTATTTCTTGTTATTTTCAATAAAAATATATGCATTAACTTTGGTGTTTATTATCCCTATGAGTTAAAAATTTTTAACCCTGAAAGTATCTACGTCAAACTTACACATTAAACTATTTATTTTTGGTGCCAAAGAAGGTTTAAAAGAACGTCCATTCTGGACTTAATCCCTTTTAAAGCACCTGCCAAAGCATTTTGCTGCCTACTTTGGTACCACACAAACAAATTTTTGTCTTGGTTGTCTTTTTACATTTTAAATCTAAATTATGGTGAGGTACTTCCCAAAGGACACAAGACACTATGCTATTTTTAAAAGTTTAATATTCCTTCTCGTTTTTGAGTTATATACCCAACTAGGTCAAAACCTGCCAAAGTAATCCCATTTTACGGTATGTTGCCCAAACTTCAGGGTATTATTCCTTACTCAATTTTAAGACAAAAAGTTTATATAAACATAGGTCTTAAAGGACTTTTTTTTAATGCACTGGGTGTTGAATTTCTTTTAAAATGTTTTTCCTCAATAACTAGAAGACACAAATTAGCATCAAGTTGAAACTTGGTGACAATTTTTAATGCATAAAGAGGGGTCTTGCTAGTTGTCAAATTTGTTTAAAGAAGTGTTTTTGTTTCCATGGCTCTCTTACTTTTTTGTTATTTACCACAAAAAAATCAAGAGATGATTTTTGTGTAGTTTTATTTGCTAAATCATATATCCTATCAGAGTGAAAAAAAGTGGCGTACTTATATGTATATTTTTTTTAATTTAACCTCGGGCGTTAACCCTGTGCACGCCACTGGTAAAATGAGAAAAACAGTTTTTGCCTAAAATACTCCTCTTTATGCATTAAAAATTGTCACCAAGTTTCAACTTGACACTAATTTGCGTCTTCTAGATATACCTATTTAGGAAAAACCTTTTAAAAAAAATTTCTACACCCTGTGCATTAAAACCAGAGTCGTTTAGGACCTATGTTTATATGAGCTTTTGTCTTAAAATTGAGTAAGGAAGGATACACTGATGTTGGGCAACAGACTTTATTAACACCCTGTAGATTTCAATTTTAATTTTTTTAGTCTCATATTATAAAGTTACAGGAAAAAAAATTATTGTGTTTCCCTTGAAAGATCAAGATAGTGCAAATGAAATTTTCAGCTTATAGAAATTATAATTTTTCTCTAATTTAAGTTCTCAAGTTAAACTATCATTAATCATATATTTTGAAAAACTGCACAACCTCAATACTTTACTACTTATTAAATATTTCTCTTTCCACAGATCTGTGTTGCCGCACTGAAAATTCGCGTTGGTCTGTGGAATCCCAAAGAATCACCCATTGCAAATCGTGCCGATGCCGTTATCGCCTAGTAGGCGACCAGACTTTACTTCCGAAAAATCAATTTTATGCCCCAACTCAGAAGTACCTTTTTGCAGAACATCTTAAGTCTCGAGCCTCGTGTTGCTACGGCAATGAAATTAAACGATGGACCAAGATATAACATTTCATTAGAAATCCATCTCAGCCATCTAATAGTCCGAGTCTTGACCCAGAGTGATTAACGATCCGTGTTTTGTTGGCTGGCAAGAACGATTTTAATTAGCCAACGGCTAAAATACAAATGCAGGTTTCGTTTTAATTTGCATTTAAAGTTTTTCAAATCATCGGTTTAAACTGCTTGTGACCTTTTATCATGGATGAAAAAATTAATTATATTAACCTTGAAACAAGTTTCCGGTTAAGGTTACGATAATTTAAAAGTTATGTTTTGTGCAGATTAAGAACAATCATGGTAAAAAAGTACATCTAATTCACACTCTGAACGTATAATAAGGGCGTTTTTTAATGTCATCACTTTTTGGACTGTGTGAGTTATAACAATATATTTGTCCACGGGTATACCCACTTGTTTTGCACAGCTTGTAAATTTTTTTTAAAATTCTTAAAAAAACACAAGTTTGTACGGACAACATAATCAAACTTTATTCTTAGAATGTAACTAAAATTATTTCGGAAATAAAAGTGGGTTAACGCAAATCTACTTTTTACTGTTTTTCCTCTCGTCGTCAGTTCGGTTCTTAATAGTTACTTAAGATTTTTAAAGCGATGTGCAACATGCAAAAGACTTTAATTAAAGCATGCATCTGCTTATTTTTTATTATTAAGCGCAAGGTCTTAAGATTATTTCTAAGATGTTATTTCAATCCTAATTCGATTGTGTTTGTCGCACGAACGTTTGGTTCCATCCAATCCACACCTAAGTCGGATCGGCCGGCCGTGTATTCTAGAATCTCGATTACCAAATGTCACAAGCAACATCGATATGTTTACGCATAAAACTGAATTTTTCAATATTACGAAAATCGACGTATCTTTACCATTGGAAAGAACCCAAATATGAAGAAAATTTAAGCGAAATTACTTTGGTATCGTATGCGAAATATACGGTATTGAATTTCGAGAATAGATTCGCCATCTTTTGTTAACTACATATAAATACATAGAATATAGATGTTCCCGACTCGGCCAACGATCGAATCGAATTTCATGGTCCTACTGTAGGCCGGATCCGAGATATTGCTTCCGGTGGTAACTTTGATCGCGATTGTATACGTATTAAGTTTATAGCAATGTTCAATCGGTTAAATGTCTCGTGTGATATTTTTCTATTTCTAACCAAAAACCAATTTTTTGCTTTAACAAAAAAAAAATATTTTTGTCTTTTTTTTTTAGTAATTTTCAAATAACTAAAATATCTTAAATATCAATATTTAAAATGCCAATGATATGTAATAAACTACTTTGCATATAAAATTGTATAATTTTGATTTAATAAAATTTACCAAATTATTTTAATTAGAACTTGTAAGTAATGTAAATACTTATTAGGTATATACAAAGTATTATTGATACCCGACCAGGTATTCTCTTAGATTCTTAGAACAAACTTACACACTATAGGGAACTCATCATTAAAGTTGTCAGGCTGGTTGGTTGAACTAGTTTTATAAATGCCATAGTCCTAAGTTGATGTAAGCACACTGTTTTTAAATAGGAGCGTAAAGATAATTGGAAGTGATTTATACTTAAAAAGAAGCTTTGTATAAATAATCGAATGCTTGTATTAGGTACATAAGCAAATGGATGGAAATTTTTAACTTACTAAAATCTCTTTTTTAATTAATTGAATAGTAAAAAATTAATGCGGTGTGAATTAATAATCCACAAAATGGCGTTAAAAATTGTTCCAAATGGTGTTACAAACAACACCGTGCTAGAGGGTACACTTTACTCATTATTTAGGTTTTTAATGGTGTTAAAAATACTTCTTAGTATATAGTGTCACTTTGACCACCAAGTGGTGTAAATGGGCAATAACCTTCATCGCGCACCAACCAGAGCTCAGGACGCACACGAGAACAAATTATCGCTCACATCACGCAAACTACCCTCATTTGGCTTGTTTACGAGAACGAACAGTGAAGTAACCGCTTCAGTTAAACAGTTCTTACAGTATCTGTGGAAAATGTTATCAAATAGATTTCAATATTTATTTGATGATATAACATTGTACCTAGGGGAAAAGGTTCCTTTATATGCATGTCAGCTTTATTTACTGCTTTAACTTCTAAAGCATGTTCTGGAAATTTACTAGGATAATAATTTTGTTATACGTATAGTAGTTTTTAATTTAAAATAAACCATTTTAGATTAGAAACTGTGTAAAACAGTAGGCACTTTCAGTGTCGGACTGGCCTACCGGGCAACCGGGCAAATGCCCGGTGGGCCAAATGATTTGGTGGGCCAAACCAATATGGACGTTTTCAAAAACTAAATAATTTTACTTATTTAAATAAAGTAACTGAAATACCTACTATAAACATAAAAAACATGTATAGTACTAAAGACATTATAAATAACATTATGTTAAGTAAAGTTTAGTACTCAGATGGACTCAACACAAGATGTTACTTCCTCAGAACAGTGCTCAGTAATATGTAGATATGTATACAATGGAGAAGTCCGTGAAAGGTTATTAGCTTTTACCGAAATAATATCCGATTCCTTGATTCCTATAAAAGAATGGCCACATGGAAAGAGAAAATAGGAGCAAACAATTTGAAACGCTTGAAAAAGATTTGCAACACAAGATGGTGAAGCAAATCGAAAGCTTTAGAATTATTATTTTACTCTTATACTGATCAGCAAAATGAAATATATTCCAAGATATTAACTGTTTTATATACCTACAATCTATACTAGTGAAGAATCTGAGAGTAAGACAAATTCAGAAGCAAACAGATTAGTCGACTCCTTCGTTAAATTTGAGATAATTGTGGTATCATTCACTTATTTGCGTCTCTTTCAGTATTTAACACCGACTACTAATTAGTTATAAACAAAAGGTTTAAACTTTCAACAAATTTTTCATATTATTAACAATGCAAAAAAAAGTATAAAAGCTATATTTAATAAGTATAATGTTATCGTCGATAGTGTCAGAAAATTTGTAAATAGTATTACGCGAAGAAAATATAATAATCAATTATTGTGATATTTCAGTCTAAATTGAATTTTCGGAAATGAGATTGGGAAGGAAGAAGAAAATGCTCGGAGAATCTTGCGAAGATGAAATATCAGTAATGCATCAAATGGAAGGAATGAAAAAATTGAGATTGAATGTTTCAAAATTATACTGAATCAAATAATACCAATTTTGCATTCTAGATTTTCGGATCACAAGGCAATTTATAAAGAATTTTCTTACTTTGATTCTGCAAACTTTTATAGATATTGCTAGTTTAGATGCGAAAAACTTTCCTGAAGATGCTTTATCATCAATTTCTAATTTAACGGGTACCTATAGAAGTAGCATTAAAGCAAGAATTACTAAGTTTTGCAGAAAACTACGACAATCTTAAACTAGAAAATTCAGAAAAATATAATTTTATGAACCGACCATCCTCCACGAAATCTCGGCTTCGGGAGAGCTCGGAGTCGGGCTCAAATGAATAAATTTCATCTCCAAAGCATACCTCAGAAATATGCTGGGTGTATGTATTGTTGTTTTTTTTATATTACATAAATATGAATTGCACTCCTTAGCTTACAGTAATTTGTATAAATATTTCTTATGAATATTTATTAACGTTGTCTTTGTACATAAAGTTCTTGCGAAAGATCTTTTTCAAAATTAAAGATTATATAAACAAGACTAAGATCTGCCCTTCGTCAAAATTTATTAGAAGTATTCATGATCCTTAACGTAGAGACTGATCTTAAAAGAAATTAATAACGATAAAATAATTTTATCACTTTACATTTTATCCACAACTTCACCTTTGCTAGTCTAAACTCTGCTCAGCTCAGCTTAATTAATTATAGGTTAAAAATAAAATTAAATAATTTTAATTTATACCATACTATACTTAATATTTTTGTTTATCTATTTTATTCTAGGTTAGCTTAGATTTTTTATGATTTTCACTTTCTTTATTTTTGTGATTTAACTCAGCAATGAATTTTTAAAGAAAATCATGCTGTTTTATTAGATATATATTATATATATATATATATATATATATATATATATATATATATATATATATATATAGATTTTTTGGTTGTTTCCATTAATACATGTTTTTATTTTGCATCTTTGTTTTACAATAATTTATAAATAAATATTACAGGTGTTTTTTTGTTTTTTATTATAAAAGATTAAATAGTCTAGGAAAATATTGTAATAAGAAAGTATAGGTTGAGGTGGGAAGTAGACCACTTTCAGGTTTTGCCCGGTGGGCCAAATAACGCCAGTCCGACACTGGGCACTCTTGGTTTTTATGTTAATTTAATTTACACTTTAGCACCCTCCTGATCTAAAAAATTGTTTTATTGTTTATCGGCGCCGGCGCAGCGTGTAGATAACTATTGAATGGGCAATTTTAAATAGTATTTAAAATAGAAATTTATATTGGCCTAACAACGTAACATTTACTTTAAATTAACTCTGGATAATGTGATTAAATATTTGTTTTTACATACTTGTTATTTGTCTTCAGATATTATTTTATAATTGTTTATTATAACATTTTTTTTTGTTTATTAGCTGTCGCCAATGGTCACTGTTCAAGTATAACAACAATTTTACTATTACTACAAGTAAAACAACAATATTGACAAAAGCTCAGGTGAAAAGCATTATCAACAAGCCACGACAACATGCATGTTCAACGAGTGATGAGGATATCACTTACAGAAAACCAATTTCAAACCGACATCCTTGACATGAAATGACTATACACGTCACGCGCCTTGCAAAATCAAGCTTAGTCAGATTCCGTTATGCCATGCCTAGACCTGACAGAGCCGTCAGTTTTGCAACACACACGGTCACATTTGCGCGCGTGCATTGGCTCGAAGTGCAAAAGTGACAGTTTTGCATTATCGGGTATGTGGCGGTAACTAACGGAACAGATGAGCCTGTTCATCACTCCACATTTTTTCAAATCTGGGTATTAAATTTGACACAGCCGCCCCTCATTTCCTTTCGACATTTATGTTGCTCGGTATTTGATTTTAATCACATCAACCGAAAATACCCAGCTTCACACAAGTAAGAGGTGGAAAATGATATTAAGAGGTGTTTTCCTACTTAAAAGAGGATATTCATCATTTATTGAAATCCAAAATTCAGTTAATTTCATGCTGGTCAATTTCAGGGTTTTGTCACAAGAGAGTTTAATGAGATTTTCTTCTTCTGCCAAAGTAAGCTCGGAGGGGGCACTAGTGCAAAATGGACCTTGAATTCATGCAAACTTATCGATTTTATCTTTTTAAAATATTTGTCAAAACGCGAATTAGGCTGCGATAAATCTTTTTCAACAGCTGATTTTATATTTTGAGAAAGCTCAGCTTCATTGGCGAGCAAAAACTGCTGCAGTAATGGCCAACAATCTTTGCCTCCGTCTGCATTCATTTTCCTCCTCCATAGTTCTAGTTTTTTTACAAAAGCTTCAATTTTTTCAACACACTTTAAAATGTTCATGATTTTTTCCTGCATTGAGAAATTTAAAACATTCAGCTTTCCAAAAATATCACACAACTGGCTAGCTTTATCAAAAAATCTATGTCGACAAATTTTTCTCTATCCTTGTGTTCCTCTTCTATAAGAAAAATATAAAGTTCCTGGCGCAGTTCAAACGTAAGTGACTAAACCTTTTCACGAGAGAGCCATCGCGCACTGCTGTAGTATGTATAATAAAGATGTGTATCCGGCTCCCATATCCCTACAAACTCTTTTGAAAAACCTTGACTTTAACGGCCGAGTTTTTATAAAGTTGACTACATTCACCACACATTCTAAAATAAAAGTACCTTTTTGTTGTTTTAATAAATAAATAAATCGTTTATTATTTTTTTTTTTTTTATTTAATAGCATAGCTAACAACAAATACAAAAAAACAAAAAAACAATTAAATTTACATTTTACAATTTTGTTAATAAATACATAATTTAGCAAAATTATCACACTCAAACCTATTGCATCCCAATATTATTTTTGCAGTAGTCTACACATTTTTTTCGAAAGGTCTTTATGGATTCACACATCTTTATATAATTAGGCAATTCATTATATTGAATAAGTCCGTTGTGGAAAAGATTTTTTTGGCTATATGTTGTAGACACTGTATTTACATAAAAGTTGTCCCTTGTCCGTGTTGGGTAATTATGTATATCCGACACATTTCTTAGATTTCGTAATAAATGTTCTGGAAAAAGGCCGTTTTTTATTTTGTGTATTACTGTCATTGTATTTACAAAAATTATTTGTTTTACACTTAGCAAACCAGTGGAGGTTAACATATGGGCGACACTAGTGTAACGATCACATGAAAGAATGTAGCGCATTGCTTGGTTTTGTTTTTTTTGCAATATACTTAATTCCGTCTCATTAAGCAGAAATAGAACAGATGTACAGTAGTTAAAGTGCGGCATGATTATTGTTTTATATATGTTTAATTTAGACCACTCACTTAAGTGAGGACTTAATCTTCCCAGCAGGTTCACCTTCTTTGCGATCTTTTTGGTCATGTATTGTGCATGGCTAGAAAATGTTAGGTGCTCGTCGATTATAACACCCAAGTATTTATATTCCTCTACTTTGTTGATATTTTGTTGGTTTATAGATATTTTGGTTGTTTTTTCGGTTTCAGTACTATTTTGCCTACTTCTTACTATCATATACTTTCTTTTTTCTAGATTTAAGCTTAATCCATTCTGAGTTATCCACTTATGTAGGATTTCTAGTTCTTCATTTATTATTTTGATTACAGTTTCAATATCTTCTCCAACTAGATATATTAATGTGTCATCGGCAAACAGTTGTATATTGCATTTTGTCAGACATTTTACTATATCATTTATGTATACTATAAATAGATTTGGCCCTAATACCGTTCCTTGTGGGACCCCAAACACATTTTCCTTTGAATTAGATGTACTACTCATATATCTGGTTTCTTGGCATCTATCGGAGAGGTAACTTTTAAACCATTTTAAGACATTTTCTTTGATGCCATATTTCTTTAGTTTCTGTATTAAAAGTGTCCTATCTATGGTTTCAAAAGCTCGTCGAAAGTCTAGAAATACTGCTGCAATAATTTTCTTTTCACTTAAGGCTTCTTTCCATTTTAATAATACTGTTTGTAGCGCACTTTCACATGAGTTGTTTTTCCTGAATCCTGATTGATACACACTTAGGAGTTTATTTTTTTCAAAATAGTCTATTAGCTGTTCATTTACTACTACTTCAAGTAATTTTTCATATGATGGAACCATATTTATGGGGCGGAATTCTTCGCATTTATTTGTGTTGCTTTTTTTTTCTATTGGTATTACTGTAGATTTTTTCCAGGTTCTTGGAAATGTGCCATGTTCTAAACTAGTGTTGATCAAATGCAGGAATCTATCTCCAATTACCTCAAATGCATTTTGTAATATTTCTGTTGTTATTCCATCAACGCTGCTTTTTTTTTTCTTTAAGTTTTTTATTATTTTTCTTAGTTCTACCATTGTAAGTAACTTAAACTGGTTCATCTGTACTTTGCTCTCGATTTCCTGTAATACCGTTTGCATGTCTGTATCACTAATTGCATGACTAATTATTTCAATGCTAGTAATAAAATAATTATTAAAGTTTTCTGCTATCATGTTCTCTTCACTTTCAAACTTATTGCCAAAATATATTTCTGCATGTTTACCATTTTTTTTTTCCCACCTACAAGCTTTTTAATAGTTTTCCACATCTCCGTCGGGTCATTCTTATTCATGTCAATCTTTGCATTATAGTAGTCTCTTTTTTGTTTTCTTATCATTTCTACTACTCTATTTCTCTGATCTTTGTATTTTTTAAAATCCTCTTTATTCTTTGTAATAATGGCTCGTCGATACAGTTGATCTCTCTGTTTCATATTAATGTCAATTTCTACCGTCCACCATTCTCTTTCTGCCCATTTGATCTTTATAATCTTCTCTTTTTTTGGTGCATGTCTATCCAAGGTATTTAATAGGGATTCAATTAGGTTTTTGGCCAAAATATTTATATCCGTACAATCGGGGTCCCAAAGGGTTTCCATTAAATCTGTTTGAAAATTCACTTCATTAAAACTGTGATAATCTCGGTAATGTTTGATAATATCTTTTTGTTCTGTATCCCCTGTTAACTGCACGGTTATTATAGAATGGTCTGTGATTTTGGGTGTTAGATGTACCTGAGTGGCTAGGTGCTTGTCATTTGTAATTAAAAGGTCAATTATTGTTGCACTACTTTCAGTTATTCGGGTAAAGTTAACAACAGCTTGATAGAGGCCATAGTAATCCACCATTTTTTTTAATTTTTGAGAATAAAATGTGTTTTTTGAGACATCAATATTAAAATCTCCCATTAGTATAAGTGTGCCTTTTTTCGTTGTATATTCTTCCAAGAAACTCTCCAGATACCTCAAAAAATCACCATCGCTTGCAGAAGGTGAATGATATATGCAGAATATCATAAACTTTTTGTTTCCTATTTTTGTTTCTACACCAGTTATCCATAAATTCTTCTGTACAGATTTATTTACCAAGGTCTTGGTTTGTAGTTCTTCCTTAACATACACAATTGTTCCTCCAGTATGTCTGCTTTCTGAAGGTGTGCTTATTGTTTGATATCCCTCCATCTTTATTTCATGTTCCATTATATCCTCTGTTATATGAGTTTCTGCTAGGCAAACAATAGCAGGCTTCCAGTCACTGATTGTGAAGTTTAGATTTGTCTTATGAGCTAATAAACTTTCTATATTCAGGTACATCAATTGTTTTTTTGATTGCTATTTATTTGTAAAAACACTTGGATAATTCACTTTTTGTTCTAATTCTCTATAAATTCTTTTGTACACTATGCAGTCTCTATCATATACAGAATGTTTGTAATCAACATTTGGTATCCGTAAAACCTCCGATGCATGCCTACAGTTGGAACAAATCACTTCTACAGACTTGCATTCGTTAACTTTGTGTTCCCCTCCACATTTTGAGCATACTGTTTTGGACTTACACTCTTTTGCTATATGGCCATATTTATAGCAGTTAAAACATTGCACTACATTTATGTGATCAAAGTACCTATATGACTTCCAACCAATATACAATCGTTCCCTTCTATGAATTAAACTATATGTGTTGGGATCCACCTCCAGTATGACACTGTTTTTATCTAGTTTTCCTTTCAATTTTTTTACCACTCTTATTTTCTTCTGAGCATCTTCTGTAGTTATAGCATTTTGAAATATTACTTTCTCTATAAATTCATTGTCATTCAGCAGTAAATTTTCTTCTATGTTTATTATTTTAATCTTGGGGCATTTCTTTTCTGGTATTTTTATCTCGTAGTCTTCCCCCATTTGCTTTTGGATATTTTCAGACATGTGTTTTAGGTCTTCCTTCTTCTCACAACTGATTGCAACTCCTCCGTCCTTCAGATATTTAACTCGTGAGATGCCTGCTTTAATTTGCATTGGATCTATATTTTTTTCAATCGCTGATTTTGTTTTTGAACTTTCTTGTGCTTTTTTTGGTTTTACTACTAGCACATCATTTCCTTTTTGCCTCACTACTTCACTGTATTTTAGGTGGTTTTCTTCTGTGGTTTCATACTTTCTCTTCTCCAACTCTTCAACTTCTTTTTGATGAAGTATTATTTGCTCTTCTAGACTTTTAATTATACGGTCTTTTGCCATGACTACTTGATTTTTTTCTTCAATCACTTTATCTTTGCATTGTAGCATTTGTCGAAACATAGCTCTGGGTTCTTCTTCTCTGCACTTGGAACAATAGAATTTCATAACTCTCGAGTTTAGCTCTAGCACCTTTACTTCTGATGATGTTAATTGCCCACATGTTTTACAATTTCTGCTTTTACAAAACTCACATTTAAAGATCTGTACTCTGTTCTGTTTACAAACGTCACATTCCATTTTGAGGTTATGGATACCTTCTCGAAATTTTGAAAAATGTTGGATGTATATTCACTTTTCGATTCTGTCTTTATTTCCAGATGTAATCCAATTTCTTAGCTTTATTTTATAACCAAAATGACTTTATTTTATAACCAAAATGACTATTTATATTAAATTATTATCAACAAGCTATATATAACCTCTTTCTGTCAGAACAGAATTCTCAGAATTCTCTTAACTTTCTCTCGAAAAAGTCACGAGATTTGCTAACCATATTGCAGTGGTTGGTTCCTAAATGACGATTCAACTTATTTGATAGCATGCATTCTGGAGCCAAAACTTTTAAATCTTCTTGCAAATTACACACTGTGGTCCCTCTTCGATACTGGCTTCTGTCGATGTAAAACCAAAATCTAAATAACTATCATCGTACCTACGATATTTACGCTTTTCTACAATTTTATCACTGGTTGACGGAGAGCTTTATTTATTTTAATTTTTACGTTTATTAGGTACTATTTAATAAGAAACGGTCCATTAAAAAAAAACTGTAAAATATATAACTCAAAAAAATCCACCGACTCAGTAACACACTTCCATGCAAAACTAGCATTTGATATCTACAAATAATAAAAACTAACTGGACACCGAGCGAAACGACTTCTGGTTATATACGAATCCTAAGTGCCAAGAAAATTCAAGAAGCTAACTGAATAATCCAGACGTACAGATTTCAGATACATGTACAATGTACATATAGTATCAATTGCCAGGTTGTCAATCCATATTCAATTAAAAATTTAAAATATGAAATTTATTATAAAAATCACGGCGCGGGGCGCGGCGCCCCTGCGTGAAGAAGTCGCGGCGCACTCTTTGGGAACTACTGCTCTGGTCTATGAAAAATTTAAATTGTAACTGTAAGCTTAGGATTTATCCAAATAATTTTCTCAAAATTACGTTTTCGAATTGAAACAACAATAAAAAAAAATACTATTCAAAATTGCACACCCTGTATGAGATCGCACCTAATTTTATAAAAATTAATAACAAACTACTGATGTAAAATACAACCAGTGAATAGGTTATATTTGCCTTAGATAAATAATAGTGCTTTAATTAAAGAAAAACTTAATTTTTTTAAGTTCTTCACTCTGTATCCGGGATATTAAAAGTGTCGTCATTTATATCAGCGGTGAAGGCTCTAGATATAGATAAAATATAATATCTCGAAAATTAATCCGTTTTAAGTTATAGCAACAAATAATGGAATTAATTTTTTAACGTGCCCACCCCGTATATGTTTCATCGGAAGTGTAAGCAAAAATTTCATTTTTTATGGTTAACTAGTTTTTATGTTTTCGCGTCAACAGGCAGACAGACGGACACACAGACCGACGGAAATAGAAAACGATATTTTCGTGATCTAGGGACCCAAAACCGTGAAGATCTGACAAAATTTGGAGAGGTGTTTCTTCACGAATACAATACTCTTTCTCTAGCAAAGTAAGTAATAAGTCTTTTGTCGTCAAGTATCGTAAAACATCCTAGAATTAAATTTGGATATTCCTAGGTACTCATAACAACGTAAGATGTCCGATGGACTCCGAAATTTGACCAAAACAGGCCCACTATATCTTATTTGAAAATATTAATAAACTAATACATTTCTTTCTATCAACTTACAGATTTTCTTTGATTGGCAACAAATTTTTCCGCCAATTGCGAGATTTTTTCTGTCAATTGTGAAAAAAACTTGTGTGGCACTACCTAGCCTTCGTAGGTTCAGTAAGTAAGAGTTTAGAATCAATTATTACTGACAAGTTTTCTCTGTCAATTAATGGATTTTTCTGTCAATTTAGAGATTTTCCCTGTCAATTGACATCTTTCTGTTAATTGCAAGATATTTTCTGTCAATTGACAGATTTTGTCAGTCAATTGCGAGATTTTTTTCTGCCAATTAAAAAAAAAGTTATGTGGCAATACTACACCGTCATATTGAACCGGACCAATGCAGAGGCAAAGAGGAAAGTGTTAGCTCAAATCTTTGGTAGATGCATATAGGCTGCAGGGCTGGATTTGGGTCACACATTAAAAAAGGTATATTGTTTTGGTTTCTCTATACTTTCTTTCGACTTTTGTCCACCTGGGTTTTTCAAAATTTGAAGAAAATCATTAGTTGTCATGCAACAAATAAAATTTTTAATGAAAATAAAATATTATTAAAAATTATTATTCATTTGTCACATAAGATCACACGGTGTGCCTCGACTAAGTTTAACTCAAAGGTCTTCCCACTTCCATTTTTTCAGCTTTTGTAAGAGTGGTTGTGGCCTAAGTAATTTACGCCCAAAATGAAAATCCTAGATCAATAGTTTGAAAAGAAAACTTGATTTTACTAATTTTTTTTAGGTTTGGCGGCTTTATTTTATGAAAAATAGTATCAAATTTTTTAAGGCGCATAATCTTCTTTTAAATCCTGGAAATCCTGGAATATCTTCTTAGTTGAAATATATAATAGTTTTAAATAGCTTTGATAATCCTGAAAAAGGATGAAAAAATGAGGTTCTCGTCAAGTTTTGTTACCTATCTCTTAAATGGTACCTACATTCAAATATGATGGTTTATAAATTTATTTTAAAGATAATGCAATTATCTACAAATCAAAAAAAATCTATCTACATCTGTTCAAAAGATATAGGTAATAGAGGGTTGAAAACTTCAAACAAAAAAAAATTATGGAATCAGAATGTGGTGATATATCTCAATAATTCTAAGTTATGGTTAAAACTGATCATCATTTTCAAAAAGTTGACTCAATTTCAAGCAAAATAAAAAAAACATCTTTTATCTCGAATAAAACCAAAGATAGGATCGTCGGAAACTGTATGTCCGCGACGACGCGACGGGATTGACAGTGTCAACCGCGTAGAGCGCTATGACGAAATGTATTTAGTAGCTGCATTATTAAGCTTTTTTAGAGTTTTGCTTACTTAATAGTGAAAATATAAAATTGATTCCTTTTAATTTAATTTCGTTTAAATTAATTATTTTCAATGTATCATTCAATATGAAAGGGCAAAATGATACATTGAAAATAATTCATTTAAAGGAAATTAAATTAAAAGGATCAGTTTTATATTTTCACTAAGTACCTAAACCTCGAAAAAAACTTAATAATACAGCTATTAAATGAATTTTGTCACAGTGCTCTACGCGGTTGGCACTGTCAACACCGTCGCGTCCGTCGGCGCGGACATACAGTTTCCGACGATCCTATCTTTGGTTCCAGATAAAAGATGATTTTTTTTATTTTGCTTGAAATTAAGTCAACTTTTTAAAAATGATGATCAGTTTTAACCATAACTTATAATTATTGAGATATATCGCAACATTCTGATTCCATAATTTTTTTGTTCGAATTTTTCAAGCTTCTATTACCTATATCTTTTGAACAGATGTAGATAGAGAGGCATTTTTTTTTTATTTGTAGATAATTGCATTATCTTTAAAATGAATTCATTAACCATCGTATTTGATCGTACCATTTAAGAGATATGTACCGAAAACTAACGAAAAACTCATTTTCCATCTTTTTTCAGGATTATCAAAGCTATTGAAAAATATTAAATATTTCCACTAAGAAGATATTGTTTCCAGGACTTGAAGGAAGGTTATACGCCATAGAAAATGTTCATAAAATAAAGCCGCTTAACCTAAAACAAAATAGTAAAATCAAGTTTTCTTTTCAAACTATTGATCTAGGATTTTCATTTTCGGCTTAAATTACTTAGGCCACACCACTTTAACAAAATCTGAAAGAAAAATGGAATTAGGAAGGCCTTAGTATCGGTTTAGCCTGTGTGCTGCTCAACAAACATTTACTGAAAAATCCCCAGTTTTGTTCAATAGTGTAGGTTGTAGGTAGATGTGTATTTACTGATAGCAACTAGCTACATTGATACCACTGGTAACTGTTCTGATAAAATTGTGAAAATAAAAAAATATGATTACTACAGTACGCCCACTGATTACCTATACTAGGTTTAGCTTAATGTTTTCTATTTTACCTTCATCTTACAAAAAATAGGCAATCTAAATGCCGATTAGTTATGCTCGTTGAAACATTACAGTGCAAATGGGGGCAAATTATAAATTTCAATTTAAAAATATGACAGCACGTGTGTTTCTTTTCACATATATGATGTACATTATTATGATGGTTAAGTCATATTGTATGAAATTAAATATTACATAAAATTATTTAAAAGTTAGCATCGTAGGCCGCTAATGAACAGCAGTGTTAGCATTCAACACAAGATAAAGTCTTGTTCATTTAATTCATCACCTAATACCATTCGCTAAAAACATCAAGCAACTATAAACTCTCTTTGATCATGTATTTTCTTTGTTTAAACGTTTACGTATAAGATTTTTTATGCAGCTTTATTTAGCTTAAAAACATGTGCGCTGTGAGTAACACATCCGATGTTTACAGAAAAAATATGTACGTTATGACTGTTGTAACTAGAGGCATTGGCGCCAAAAGCAATTAACGGTAACCATCCGGACTGAATACGTTGACTTAACGATTCTTGGATATATCTTTACTTTACCCCGTTAATTTCTTATGTTTGTTATTTTTTTCCAAAAATATTACACAATTTTAAATTACGCTATTTCCTTTCTACCCCCTCATTCTTCTCTCGTTTCGTGCGACTTTCCTTAACTACCCCTCCCACTTTTATTTTCAGACCTAAAAGTCATTACGTTATACCCAAATTAATTCAAAGTCAAAAATTAAATATAAAAATGCAACTTGTATACTTACTAGAAATACAAGCAAAAAGAGGAATGGCCACAAGGGCGTATCCAAGGGGGGGGGGGGGGGGGGCAAGTTGGAAAAAATTAAATTAAGACGGAAAAAATATAAACAACAAATTTCTGAAAAATTGATTAACGTTGATGGTAATTTGGCAAGTCAACATTAAAAAAAAACTAATTACAAAAATATGGGGCAATCTAACGTGGCAATTTATTTTTTTCCCCAGAACGGGACGTCAACGGTTTTTCGCCAAAAGTAGGTGTACGTACATAAAAGAAAAACACATTATCCATAATAAATATTATTAGTAATTTTAATGAACAATGCGCGACATGCAAGTATCTTTGTTAATTATGTAGTGTTATATTTTTCTGAGGAACAAAATTTCTTTAATATATCAGGTGATGATTTTAATATTTCACAATTATTTCACGAGCTATGCTTTCAAATTAATGTCGTGTTTGCAAACTTTCCGAAAACGGGACAGTTTGGCGTCCCGAAGCTGTTCTTGGGGACAACGGGACAAAGTACCGAAAAACGGGATAGGGTTTTAAAAAAAAATGCGTTTTTCGAGATACAGCACGTTTAGTGATTTTTTGAGGTTAAGGAATTTTGAAAAACAAATTACACCATCGGAAAGCTGAGGAAAAAATACATCGAAAACTATATTTCAGTTATTTTTTTAATGGCGTTTTCATTGCGAGATCATGAGTTCAAAATGGCATATTTTTAGACTCGCGCGCCGCGCTGGGACATCTGAGGCGACTCGCCCCACATATAAGCTAATATCACGTGACGCAGCGTATGGTAGCGACAAAATGCACCTAGTAGCGGAAAATTGCAATCACGGTAGCGGAAATAGCCGAGATACCTCTGGCAACACTGCTCCTTTCGCTTCACGATACATCATCGTACCTAATATGAGCGTGAATTTTTTTTTATTAAAGGTGTTCTTCCTTTTGTTATTGCGTAATATTGCATGGCGCCCTCCCCCTTAAGCAAACCTAAGCACCCCCCCCCCCCAATGAGAGGTTGAATTCAGAAAGTCGCCCCCCCTTCCGTCTTGAGCTGGATACGCCCTTGAATGGCCATCACTTCTTGGATTAAATAATTGAGCACGACTGGTTGTCTATTGTTAGATTCACAGACACCACCGACCCTGGTGGTACCGATCAGTAACATCACCCCGGGGGCGCGGGAGACGCCATCGGCACTTGAGATCCGGGACTCGAGATCGCGACCTGGAAGAAGCCAGCCGCATCTTTAATTGATTCCGAAGTCTTTCTTTGGATTCTTTTAAAATTACATTTTTATTACTTTATTTCAATAAATTTGATAATTGTTGATCAATTATTGAGGTGCATTTTAGGCATTAAAGTGCATATTTTGTTTTAAACAATTAAGCTATTGCTAACACAATAATGAAATTTAAGCATTTTTAGTTCTTATATGGGTATAGGCAAGATCACAGAAACGTATAATAAAAAGGCGGTCTATAAAGATGAATATAATTGGTGTTTAAAATTAAAAACTTCATTGATACAAGTAAGAGCCTTAAATTCTCGTATTTTCTCTAATAAATGAAGTTTTTTACCCATAAAACATTAGTGTAAAATATTAATATTTTCAGGTATTGAGAAGCTATGTTTAGTTTAGTTTCATTTATACCCGTATTTTTATATGTGTTAAAAAGGGTCAATAATGCCTTGTACCTTGGATACAATTCTTCCCGACTGCTACTGGGAAACATGAACAAAAAATTCATTGAAAAAACACTCGATTTTTAAAAACAATCTGTTTTATACTTTAGTCTTTACTAAATGACGTTTTAAACGGTTTGCTACTGTGTTTTACAGGGCAAAGAAACATTTATAACTTTTAAATTTGGTCCTCCTAGTTGACCAGTAAAAAGTTTTGACAACTTTTGTTGTAAAACTGTTTATTCTGTGTTACTCAATACTTGGTTTTATTTTATTTCTTTTTTTTTCAGCGATCTCCCTGCTTTTCAATTTTATATTGAGATGTATTGCGAATATGGTTTTAATTGTTTTGAAAAAAAAACTCGTCTCAATACTTTTCCCTTTATAAATTTGCTAAAAAATTAAGAAATAGATTAGCAAGTAGCACAAAACTTAGTCTTATTCTTACACTTGAATGTAAAACTTTAATTGTCAAATAAGGCCGATTCTGTAGACCTCGTATATTATAGGAAAATTTATTCTGGTAAATTTCAAATATTTACGTCGAATAGCTTCAGTGAAAGTCGCCTGTGACTGGCTGTGACAGACGGGCGGCCGGACGGACAAACACCGAAGTGATTCCATAAGTGTTCCGTTTCACGGAGATAAAGTGTGGTGGCTCAATTATAGACGTAAAGTATAAAAAGTTGAATTTTAATTCTGGGGGTTAATTTCAGGAGGTAAAGTGGAGCATGGAATTTTTTTTTCAAGGGCATCGCCTAGGGTATCAAATGACATCTTATTGAAGCACGAATTCAGCAGTATATATGATGTATTTTTTATGCATTTTTTAAAAGATTTTCTAAAAATTGCTGTCCCCCACCCTTATCAGCAGAAGGATCGCTCTGAAAAATCTTTAAAAATCGTGAATATTAAGAATTAGGTGTAGATTCAACGAAAATTATTATCGACATTGAAAAATTCTAGCGCGATCAATTGTTATAACAATTTAATTATTTATTTTCTTATAACTGCTAAACCATTAATTTTAGAGAAATTTTTTTAACAAAAAATATTTCTCAAGATGTGAGAAACAACTTTTGTTCTTACACATTTTTAAAATTTTTTAATTTGGCTCAGCGCAAACGCGATGTGATACAGCGTTGGTGCCGTCGGCTGCGGGTAGCGCGGCAGATGGGCGGAGATCTGGCGGCCGAGGTTCGCTCAGGTTAAGTGGGGGGCTGATGGCACGGAACACTAATTGTGCAAGCGTAGCCTGCACTTGACCGATTTTTTTTTTCTCAAACAAAGACAACCTTTGGATATATATTGGACAAGTTTTGCCGAATTAAAAATAAAGACGTTTATTATTATTATTATTATCTGCGTCGACTTCTACGCTCACTTCCACATCAAGCTGTGCAAAGTCTCCACCGGGAACATCAGCTGCTTCAGAGTCAGAGTCCGGGTCAGTTGGAAAGAAGAGTAAAGCCGAGAATCCTTTCCATAACTAGGTTTTTAGTTGGAACAAAATTTGGCTTTAGAAACTGTAAATGCAATGTATGGTGATAGTGGATTATTACCATTAGTAATAAAATTTAATGCTCGTTCTCTGTCCTTTAAAACATCATGTTCTCTGAAGAAATTACGAAAAATATCAGTGGAATTCAGTGGTGGCTATCACAAGCTGATGATGATCCAGAAATCAAAAAACAGATACCTGTGTTAAAACAATTTCTTTGTGCAATTGCTTCTTCAGCCTCAGTGGAACTAGTTTTCAGTACCTTTGGACTGGAAATTTAGATTTTTGACCCAAATATTTCGCGGTTTTTAATTTTTTGTGGGGTCAAAATGGTTCAAATTAAAATCCCATATACGTCATCGGAAAGGGCTCGTCAAAGTATGTGTTATCCATATTTTTTAATTTCTTCGTTCTCTATAGGAAGGGAGCAATCGCCGATTAAATTTCGATTTTTGACTTTTTGTGCCCTAGACATCGGTACATTTGAATCACTCTGTATTTTTTCCTATCTATTTTCCCCCAATTTTTCAACACTATCTTATAAAGGGATACTCACATTGTAAAATGAATACCGAATGGGTCATCCAGGAGCGTATTTAAGGGGTAAAAATCGGATTTTCTTGATTTTTTCCGACAAATCCTATTTTTAATCGAGAATGTTCATCACTATTTACCCTATTTAGTGATTCTTTTTGAGTTTATTTTATCCATTAATTATCTAAGTATACCTCCCACTAATTTAAATCGCTTATTTTTTCGGTAAAGTTATAAATAAAAAGGTTTATTTGCATCGGGGACATCTAAAATATGAAAATTTTTGAATTTTCCAAGATTGCCATGAAAATAAAGAATTGCAGTTTATTTACTTGAAATTATTAAGATAATATGTCAAAAATGCCAATGTTTGCTGCAAAATTGAAAGGTTCCTGCACCGATTTCGGCTTAAAGTATACATGAATAAGATTTTAGGAACCTTCTACTTTAAGTGCAGGGATATTTCATTGGATGAGTTATGCATTAAATGCCATTTTTATTGAGTTTTCGATGACTCTACAACACTGGAATTCGCCATGTACTCATGATGAGTCATAAGTTCATTTTTGACGACACAGCCAATGGGATCACGTTTTACAAGTTTCGAAATTCGCGCGAAAATTTGCAGTTTTAAATCCTTTTTTTTTGTTAATAAAGACCAAAATAAATGGATAACAGCAACCGCCATGAACATTTAATTTATGTAGAGAATATAAAAAAAAATATTTCAGATTTATTTGGGTTATATGCATATTCCCTATTTTCTGACTTTAATACAGATATTGTAATATGTTTTTTCAATATTAAATCGTCGTTTTTCCCGTCACAGAAAAAAATAGTGTATTATACACGGGAAAAATCTCGGGAAAAATATTAGATTTTAGCTCTCGATTTTTTGTCTCCCTCAGCTTCGCGTCGGGCGACAACACAGCCACGAATCTAATACTTTTTTCCCTTGTATAATAAATAACTCTTTTTTTCAACCAATACAAAGCTAGATTTTTTACCCCAGAAATCTAGAAAATATACCCCATAATTATTTTCACTACTTACTTTCACACCTTTCACTACTTGTGAATACTTGTTCTTCTCAAATTTGGTGGTGCATTTTCATCCTTTGAACAATTTCTTGTATTTCTTTCTTGCATTTTTTGCAAACTGCTCTACATCAAAATTTTTTTGGATTAGTTTTTTTATGTAAAACTGCCAGATATGGTCTTCATTTCTTCCAGACATTAACACATTCAAAAATCACTTTTTAAATTTCTGTTTACTTGCACTTTTTACTTGAATGCGCGAATAATCTGAGAAAAATGATGCTTGGCCGCGTGTATGCCGACTTTTATACGCGCGGTAGACAACACGAAGTTACATGAATTTTCTTTCATAGATTTGTCGGTCGACACGCAACGTCCTGTTAAGAATGGCTTTTTTGTGAATTCTATTTTATTTTAATTTTATAATACTCAAATTCATGAAATACATACAATTAAAATAGTTCCAAAAAATGGACATGAACGTTGACATTAAAAATTTATACGTACCGTGCAAAATCTAAAAATCATAATTTTTTATGAATCAATGATTTTTGATTTTTTAAATAAAAATCAAGTTTTGCCCAACCCTGGTGCAAAGGGCAAAATCACAGATTCGCTCAGCTATTTAAATCTGTGGCATAGTCTACAATTTTAATGAAAATACATTTAAATTTTAATATAGCCAACATTCGATATATTATAAATAACAGATAACTAAAAGTTTTTTATGCAAAAGATTTATGTTTAATATTGTTCAAACTTCATTTTCACAGACACATTAACATTAAAAAAAGAATTTCTTCTGTTTACCTTTACAAAGTTCACTAAACTAACATAGCTATACCATCTGTTGGCCATGTCCGTTATTAGATCATAAAAACTTATGTTTCGGTGCTTCAGCATACATTAAAAATAATTCACATTGCGAGGAAGCATATCATTACATTACACTTTAATTTCGTTGAGAATCTCATTTAAAAATCATCGGAAGCCGAATTCTTTTACGAAAACCACTTAAGACGAAATTTTAAAGTTTAGTTTAGTTTATATATTACTTACTGTTTTTTACAATTTTCATTGTTACAGCACGTCAGTTATAGATAACTAAATAAAACAATAGTATATAATAACAAAAACAAACAATAAGTTTACATACTTAGTTAAAACATCATATAATTACAAGTTCAAATATATCAGTGTTCAAGAGTGGTTCTTGGCCATGCAATGGTAATCTTCTAAAACCTTTTACTTTGCTCTGTTATCCAAATTGGTACTTATTTAGGTATTCAAGCACTGAATAAAAACAGTTTCTAAGTATTAATGCTTTAATTTTAACTTTGAACTGTTGGTAATTAAGAGATCTCAAGTTGAAAGGAAGCTTATTATAAAAGTATTTCTTTTAGATGATAATAATAATAATAATAATAATAATGTGTTTATTTAGCACTTGGCTAGTAAATACAAAAAACATACAAGTACAAAATGCTGATACTAGTTACATTTATATGAATTCCGTAAATATTCAAACACGTTTTTACTAAAAACCGCTAAGCTAGAAGCACTTTTCAACGCCTCTGGAAGAGCATTAAAAAGGCGAACACCTTCGTAAAATAAGGATTTTTGTAAGCTTGCCGTCCGAACCAACTCAATACTATAATTTTGTCTAGAGCGAATATTATATTCAACAGAGTTGGAACTTTTTTCAAGAAAAACACTTAAATATGTTGATAGCTGCCCATGTTCAATTTTGTATATCAAACTTAGGTTGACCGGGTTGACCCTCTTAATGCCCTGCTCTATAGATAACCAATTCAAGGTGCGTAACATTGTTCTTATCGGCGTGTATTTATTACAATTAAGAATTATGCCCATTACTTTATTTTGTTGTATTTGTAATCTATATTGTATATATTTTCTTGAGTACATGCTATCAACAAAGAACAGTAATTAAAATGCGGTTGAATAATGGTATTATAAACTAGTGTTTTGGCCCATTGAGATAAGCAATTAGAAACACGGCAAAAAAATCCAATTTTTTTACCTAATTTTTTACAAAGATAATCGACGTCATTTGTAAAAGTTAACTGAGGATCTAAAAAAATACCCAAGTATTTCATTTCTGAAACAAAGTCTATCGTGCTGCTATTAATTTTGAGTGTTAAACCTAAATCTGAATATTTTTTGCAAAAGTCACTTTCGAACCTACTATCATACACTTTGTTTTTAAAACATTAAATTTTAATTTACTTTGGCAAAGCCAATTATACAATATTTCAAGTTAATTGTTTAAAATATCAGTAATTTCCCTAAAATTGTTTCCTGCAACACAATTACACAAATAAGAGTGTCATCGGCAAATAAATTGACAAAAGAATTTTTTAAAACTGTGTGAATATCGTTAACATAAATAAGAAACAAAAGTCGGCCCAAAACACTCCCTTGAGGTACACCCCATCTAATTTCCCTGCTATTAGATAGCCTTTTATCTACTCTTGTTTTCTGATACCTATTACCTAAATAATCATTTATCCAGTCCAAAGCAATACCATTTATACCATATAACTATAACTTTTCCATGAGAATCTTACGATCAATTGTTTCGAAAGCACGTTGCAAATCAACAAAAACACTGAGCACTATTTTTTCCTCATTTATAAAGTTCCTCCATTTTGCACACACATACTGTAGGGTCGATTCACAGGAATGCTGACTTCTAAATCTAGACTGCCCAACAAACAGTAACGATTAGTCTCAAAACAAGTTTTTAATTCTTGACAAACGATTGTCTCAATAATTTTGTCGACGACAGGGAGTACATTAATGGGCCCGAATTCGGCAGGACACTTTGGTTTAGACACCTTTGGTACCCTATAGGCACAATAATACTAGTTTTCAATTCACTAGGTACTTTTTCAGTATTTATTATTCCATGTATTTATTATACAGAAGGGGATAACCTATTACACAAAACAAATCCTTCACCATTTTAATGTTTAGCAAATAGTCACTCGTACTTTTATTTTTAAACCTATATACAACTTTTTTTAACTCCGAAAGATTAATAGTTTTTTAATGTAACCAAGTTGTTATTGTTTCCGTTAATATTAGAAACCCACTGTCTACTGTCTTTTTTCTATAGTAGCGGAGATTTCGTCAAGGCTATCGGAATAAAAATTATTAAAGTTGTCTTCTATTTTCTATTGTCCCATTATATTTTCCAAAGTCGATTGCTGTGAAATCCGTAGTTTGACTATTGTTTCCAACTAGGTTTTTTAGGATTTTCCACATTTTCTTCCCATCGCCTTTGCATCTGTCTATATTTTGATCCTAATATTTTATTTTTTCACTTCGAATTAAGGAAGTCACCCTGTTTCTCTTAATTTGATAGTCTCTCCAATCGTCAGATAGTGTAAGCTTGTATTTTTGTGAAATCAAATTTTTCAGAGAAACGAGTGCTATGATATAATACGGCACATGGTTTAAGCCTCTTCTCTTAAAGATAACTTTAACTAGAAACGGAAATATTGCTAAATTTTAACAAATTTTGGATGCTGAATATAACGTCGGTTCAACAAGAAAGTATAGGAGATTAAAAAAAAATTGTTGTCAGTTTCTTAGCAACTTTTGTTTTCTAAGTTTGTCCCATCAAAAGGCTACGTCACAGTTGCCAAGTTGTTTCAGTATCGTTAGAATCGTTCGACAGGGCGGATATTCGTGCAATGAGCGTCGCGTACAGTATACGTTTTGAAGAGGTCTTCTTATGTCATCACCAAAAGGGACCACATGTGACCTATGCGGATGCTGCAAAAGCAGTGGTTAAAAAGACAAAAACACTTGTGCAGAAGTGGGTGGAGCGCTACAAAGTCTACAAAAACGTTGACGATTTTCCTGAAAGAGGAAAGACTCGCGCGACCATGGGCAAGGAGGACAAAGCGATCGTACAGCTGTTCAGGCGTAACCCTACTCTGCGCTTGCGCGTAGCCAAGGCTCGGCTAGCTGAAAAGAGCATAAACGTGAGTCTCAATACTATCAGACAGCGTATGAACGAAAATCAAGTTAAGTACCGTAGCATGCGGCAAAAACCCGTGCTGTCCACATGTCATTGCAAAAAGCGCAAGGCGTGGGCTTTCAAACATTTGGACCGCGATTGGGCTAATGTTATTTTCTCGGACGAAGCTTCATTCTGGCCATGGATTCCCACAAAGTGTGCCTGGTCTACTCCCAGTGAGAGATTGTCCCAGCGGACCATTAAGCACCCTGTAAAATTTAGGGATGCTTTTCTGAGCGAGGTTTCGGCTATTTAGAGCTGTTCACCGAGAATTTAAATGCCGAAAAAATTCTCAGTATTTATAAGCGCGGTTTACTGAAGTCCGTGAAGAAGATGTTTGGAGCCGACGATGAAGATTGGATTCTGCAAGAGGACAACGCCCCAAAATATAGAAGTCGTCTCTGCACGTCATGGAAGGCGGAAAATGGCATAGCCACGTTGGACTGGCCCTCTCAATCCCCCGATGTCAATCCAAGAAACGTGTGGAGCGTCATCAAGAGGAAGCTCGCGGGAAATCGCGTGTACACCCTGAAACAGCTATCGAGGAAAATCAGGGAGATATGGCGCTCCTTGCCCATAGAATACGCTGCAAAATTGGTTCAAAGTATGCCAGAACGGTGGCAGGCAATTCTAAACAACGATGGAGATTGGACCTTGTATTAAGCCATTGTGCCGTAGGGGATGGACTATATTTTATGTAAAAAAAAAGAATAAACGGAAAATTTTGATTACTTCTCGAAAAATCTCGTATACTTTCTTGTTGAACCCGAATGATGGCAAGAAATGCACACTAAAGGTTCGGTTCACACGGGGCAACGCAACCTGAGCACGAGAGTGTAGTCGGTACTCTCGCGTCGCCTCGCCTTGCCTCGTCGGCAAAGCATGGCGGTTTTTTGTCTCGAGTCAAAGGACACGAGGCGCGAGGCGAGGCGTACCGACTAAGTACACTCTCACGCATACTATGTGTGAACTTAGAGCTGAAGCCGGGAGGTTGTGGGTGATATGACTGACTGGACGAAAGAAATCAGGATTAATATCTTTCGTAGGGTAAGTACGAAGAACTTTGTGATAACATAAGATACAACTAAAATTTGGTGTCTCTATCGTTATTAATAGTAAATATATTTGCCCATGCTAAGATTTTTCAGACACTCTGTATAGTATATCACTGTAACCGACGTATTTTCGTATATCGCATTTTCAAAGAATAATAAATAAATATTTGATTTTATTTTCAAATCGGGTACTAATTTTACTTCCAACTAGGTTAGAGCCGTCCCTGGAATAACCCCCGTTTGCAAAGCTTTAGGGCGATGACACACACGGCGTTTTTATAGCGGTTTCTGACGAGGCGGCGGCCGACGCAGCTGGAGCAGTGGCAAGACACACATAGCGGTTTCTGTCGAGGCGGTGGCCATTTTCACTGCAGTTCTTTAATTAAATAACATTATTTGCTTTGGGTCTCAAAGATGCTTGTCTGACCAGTCACATATAACTCTAGTACTCCAGAACTGCTTTAAGCAAGAAAACAGCTAGCGGCGGATGTACTAGAAGCTGCGCCGAGGCGGTTTCAACACCGCGTGACGCGATCCATACTGTGCGTGTCTTAAACAATACAAAGGCATAGAAACTGGCGCCACCTCTGCCGTCATGTCGGCTGCAGCCGCGTCGAAAACCGCTGTGTGTGTCATCGCCCTTAGTGATAACCGAAGGCATACAAAGCTGCCGCAATAGTTTCCTCAACCACGTCCATCTTACACAATCGACTGAGCAAACCAAGAGTTAAGACGGGGGAGAGATAGGGTAAATATTTGCATGAATGTCTGTCATAAAATTTTAGATGGATTTTAGTGACGAGACAATAATTCTACTTTGAACCTATTTTACAGGAGATCATAATAGTTATTTATGAAACTAGTGCGAAAAGTGAACATTGTTCAACAGGACCCAGTTGGACAACATGTTAAGGGTGACAAACCCTCATGGGACTATTGAATACAATATTTTTTATAAACAATAAATAAAAACGAAACACAATTTCTGATGAACAATGATTAAAGTAATAACTAGTTTCTGTTACCAGTATTTGTGATCCGTGTCCAAAAGGTGAAATGATCAAGGTATTAAATGGCAGAGTGATGAATTTATTGTTGCTAGGTGCATATGAGCAATTTTTGTTTGTGATTTATTTGACATTTCTAAAGAAGTTGGACTCGAAGTTGAGTAAAATACCAGTCACTGTTGGACAGTAATTAAAAGTAGTGACAATTAACAACACTAACAACATTACCAATTAACAGTTGTAATCACAGGAACTTCCAACTAATTAAATTAGTTGTAATTGTTGAGTCATTATACAATTACAATTAATTGTTATTGTGGGTTTCTACAATTACAATTAAGTGTATGTAGGTACAAGTTAATTTAATTATCTGGTACAATTAACCTTTAATAAAATATATTTGTCTGTTTGTAGTATAATCACACCCACAGGAGTTGACGTATTTGGCTGAAATTTTGCAGATGTTCCTTAGGACCTAAAAAACGGATATTGGAACCGCGTTTCCAATCTTACCAACTTTTCAGGTTACTGATACTTACGGGACACAAACCCGTAAACGAAGTTGACAACGATACACGCCCTTAGTTAAGCTAACGGTAACAAATAATGCTTTTAAAACTTCCGAAACGAGACTTCCTTGAAATCAAATCCATTCATATTTTTTTTAATTTTTAGCGGCCCCAAATAAATTTAAATTATTTCTTGTCAATAGACGAAACAAATGCGGTATTCAGAGCGGTTCGCTGACTAGCGTCTAGCCGGTACCGAGAACCTTTATCCCGAATTTTGCCGAACGATTGTTGATTTGATGAGTCGTTAGTGACTATTCATAAATTACGAAACAAATAATCAATCGCACTTCCAAAATAATGCAATATAAAAAAGACTAAGTAAAAGTGGGTAAAACCTGAACAAACCCCAGCAAACCTGAGCAAACACTATACAGTTATGCTAACGCATTTGAATGATTCAGCTTTTTACCTTCGGGATAAATATTCTCTGTACCGGCCCGACGCTAAAGGTTCGCTGTCGCTGCCCGAGTACAAAACTTTCGGGCGAGTCAAAGGAGCCGAACAAAGAACGTCCGTTTCGTCGTGAAAGGGATATTTTTAATTCAATTTCTTTATTTGTTTACTATTTTGCATTCAATAAAAAATCCGGTGACATAAAAACTCTAAAACGGTTGAGTTGTTAATTCGTATATTGTTACCAGAGAAAAACAAGACAGAGAGAATAATATCTCTTCTTCCCGCCAGCTCGACAACGCGATGGCCTTCAAACGGCAACACCCCGAGATTGGCGCGTACGATTCTCACAATACACCCCGACATTAGCCAGTGCGGTAGCAACACGGCAAGCAGAGAGAGTTTTCTGCGGCGCGTCTCAATGCTCACTCTCACTGTGCTTTATACCGTTTATACGGATGCGCTATTCTGTTTTTAACGCGTGGCTACATTTTTGGAGAATCTTTTAAACTTTTGATTGTTGTTTTTCATGTGTTTTTTGTAACGGGGTATTTTACGTGCACATATAGTTTTCTATACCTTTTTGTATCTTCGTGTGTTTGTTTTTCAAATCATGACATCACAGCTTTTGTATAATCTTTCCTTTTGGGGGAACTTTAAATTACGCCCATGAAATCTTACCTATATCCGTGAATTTATACTCAGCAGCTCTCCTAAATGACTTGGAAATATACTGCATGTTCCGTTTAAAATAACTAAGGATTTACATTGTTGGCTACGTTAGCAGTTTTCACTTTTTTTTTTCATTGCATAAAAGAACAAAGGGACAAAGGATTAAAGAACGGGAAAAGGGTACGAGCTCGTCCCAATGAGTCATGCTTCTCGACTTAAAATACGAATGTTCAGGTGAACCGTGAAAATATTTTTTTGTAATAAATGTGAAACTAAAACAAATCTAGACTATATTACAATTTATTGGCATTACATAACATAATTAACATTTTTTCAAAGTTCGTTTCATTAAAACGAGGTAATTTATAATTAAGAATATCTGTAAGTCTAGAAAAGCTCCTTTCGAGTATGGAGTAGTGTTGCAACATATATAAAAAAGGTCAAAATGGCACCCAACCCAATTTACCCGTCCGGGCGAGGCATAAGTCAACAACTGATAGCCGACCTCTGGTGCCATACAGTACCAGCCTGCGCAATTCATGTGCACATTTTTTTTTTGTTTTGGTGGGAAACTTTTTTTCGCAACTTTCTTTACATTTTTTATTTTTTGTTTTTTATATTTTTCGGGTTTTGACATCTGCGCAGTAGACCAAAATGCGAACCACGCGCAAACCGAGCGTGCTAGACAATATTCAATATTGGAATAGCGAATATTTTCCCTTCAAAATTATTTATATGTTCGAAAATTCAAATAAGTATTTCAGTATTTGAGTATTCAAATATTTGAGTTTTCGATTTTGTGAATATTGCGATATTTGATTAGTCTAATACCTATATGAAAAGGTTAAAAATATGTATGCACTTTACTCAATTGTTTAGTTAAGTTTAGAAAAAGCTTTCAGTTTCAAAAAAGAAGTAACAGTCAGTAATGAATGTCAATTCAAGTATTATTTAGACTAAAGGCCGATTCTGCTTGAATTTTAATTATTCGACTATTCGAATAGTCGAATCAACTATTCGAATAATCGAATCAACTATTCGAATAGTCGAATAAACTATTCGAATATTCGATTCAACTATTCGAATTGTTGAACCGACTGTTCGAATAGTCGAATAAACTATTCGAATAGTCGAATCGACTATCCGAATATTCGTGGAGACAATTCGAACATTGAATTATTCGAATATTTGAATAATAAATGAAGTAAGTATTCCAATACTTCAATTATAAAAATTCCGAGCCCTAGTCTACACTGAAACTCATTCACTTTTAAGAATATATTATCGCCAACAGTAAAGGCACAACTACGTATTTACCTTTTTAACTGTTTTTCCGTTCCTTACAAATAATTTTACTTTTGCCGTAAAAGTTTTTTATATTTCAATTGATAAAAGCTTTAGATTCGATGCAAAATATAAAGGGTAACACCGTACATCAGAAATCTCCATAACAACGGACATATAATAAAGACACGAAATAGAGAATGATTGGTTGGGTTTGATTGGGTTTACACTTTGTTAAAACTATATTTCATTGAGTTAGGTATGTTTTGTTACATTATAATACTATAAAGGGCTTAAATTACTGTAAAAAGCCCGTAGTTTTGTAATTTCATGCCATGCTTTTCATTTTTACTAATTCACGAGTTAAGTATTCATATTTTTTTTATTTTACTCTACATTTTTTATAGGTTTTCTTGTAGAAGTAAAATTGCTGTAAATAAGGTACCTACACAATTCTTCCTAGATTAGTTATTAAATATTTAATAATACATTTTTATACTACTGTAGTATTACTCATATTGTATTTTTTATTTTGCAGCATTTTTTTATAATAACCCAAAATCTGCAGCGCACATCGTATTTATGAATGAAATCAGTAGGTACGAGATATTATTCTCTCTGTTGTTACTACAAACATTAATAGCTCAAGTATTACACGTGACGTGTGTAATTGCATAAACGACACTCTGGGCCGTGCCCCCCCCCCGCATTTCGTCCTCTTACTGTATAGGGGAAAGTATCCTATATTGTGCTGCTTCCTAAATTGTACCACCTTAATATTTCATAAATTCCCTATGTGAGCATCTAGCATATGCGTGTGGTAGTTTAACCAGTCTGCAGACAGCTTGCAAAATATCACACGAGTAGGAAAGTTACCGGCAGTGAATATCGAAGTTGTCTATTTACCTTAATCGGATGTAAGTTTTGTATGTATTTTCGTAAGATATAAAACAAAATTCATACTGTTTTGCTAATAGCTGTTTATATTCGCTAAATAGTACATATGTAGGTTTTCAGATCCATTTTGCAGTATTTACATTTGGGTTGAACTAACGTTTTAAATTATATTTTGTAAATATTAAGAAAAAATAACGGTTTCCTAATTTGTACTAGTATTGAGTTGCCTATTTTGTACCCGTCCAATTTTACCAACTTTCTTTAATTTTACTGCGGAATAAGCCAAAATGGTATGAAATGTGCCAAGTGGTCAAACGCGAACATGGAAGACGCGTTGAAGAATTATAAAACTGGGAAATATGGATTGAACGAGATATGTAAAATGTATAACGTCTCAAAGCCTACTTTTAAAAGACGTTTGTAATGAGTGCTTAAAGCCTGTTTACATTACTTGCAATTTATAGCATGAAAGCTATAGCAAGGCAATTAATTGCATTGCATGACCGTTTACACATGAAGCAATTTTTGTATGCAAGTAGGTATTCTGACAAGAAATGTCGCCAACTTTAAAAATATATCTAACTCAGCTGATTAAAAAATAGGTTTTTATTGTACATACTTATCTGCCACATGCTGCTTTTTGGGACATATCGGCTTTATTTTTTATAAAGATAAACAATAAAAAATATATTAAATTCGCAAAATAAACCACTCAAACGCCATTCAAAACAAAATCGATATTTTTTGATGTTATGTTTACTTTTTATGCTTCGAAATATTACTAGAAAAGTTACTAAAAATGCATGCTACTTGCAATTAACTTAGAACAAGTTCTAATTTCCCGCAACGCAAGTAAAATTGCATGAGCTGATCGAAAAGCCACCAACGCGCATGCTTGGAGGCAATATTTTCTTGCATGGCACCAACTTGCACGTAATGTAAACAGGCTATTAGATGAATCTATGATGCAATCATAGAGAAAATATATAGTAGAGAAATAATGTCAATTACGAATGCGGCAAATTTACCGAGCTGAATCCGTAAACAAAGACGGTCCTCTGCGGGCTTGCGCATTGTCGAACGTTTGCCTTGTGATAGACAGGACCGTACTTCAAAATTTATTTTACATGACGTGAATCTTTTATCGAGTAATAAATGCTAAATATATTACTTGTAATTATTCTTTTTATTAATGATAAAAATGTAACCATTAGTGAGATTTTAACAAAAAGTGTATAGTTTGTTGGCTTAAATCTGAGTTGTCTTGCTATACAAAACTGTCGATAATTCCTCGAAAATAGCTCAGTTTTTATATATATATATATATATATATATATATATATATATATATATATATATATATATATATATATATATATATATATATATATATATACAGTGCGTCTCTTTAATGTTTTTAAACGTTACATTTACAAAATTGAAAGTTGAAATAAAATATAAACATAGTATTCTAAACAATAGAAATAAAATATGCAACTGTTTTAAGAAGTAAAATAGTAAATCAAAAAAATTACATGTGTATATTTTATTGGATTGGCATCCCATCCTGTATAATTCTTGAACAAAGCAAGTTCTAGGGTAAGATGTAAATATTTTTACACCTATTTACAGTGTGTGCACTTGATACTTTGCTGAAAGCGCTACTACTTACGGCCCCATGTCAATCTAATCCACCGATATCTTAGCGATCCTTTGGCGAAAGCGCTTTTTTCTTTCGCGATCCCTTTGAAAATACTCCCCTCTACCCTAATCCACTAGTATTTTTAGTGCCCCTTTGACGAAAGCGCAAATATGCCTTTTGGACACTCACCCTTCTAATCCACCGATATCTTAGCGATCCTTTGGCGAAAGCGCTTTTTTCTTTCGCCATCCCTTTTAAAATACTCCCCTCTACCCTAATCCACTAGTATTTTTAGTGCCCCTTTGGCGAAAGCGCAAATATGCCTTTTGGACACACTCACCCTTATGCAATATAGGGGAAGGAGGCATTGACACTATATATGACCTTCTTACACCATCTTACCCCTTATACAATGCCCCTAATACACACACACCCCATCAGTGCCTTTCTGACACCTTGACCACACTCAATATACGTCACTGACAAATATTTCTACTTCTCCGTGTGTGTATTCACTTCAACACCGGAGTGCATTTAAGATAAATTATATTTTTTACCTCCTATTCTTTCACATATTCATATAATTTAAATTTGGAATTAAACTATTTCTATTTATGCACTACTTGTAAGAAATAGACTACGAAATAATTCCTTATATTTAAAAGTTGGATACATAATTGGCGAAACATATGAAGTGTCTGTAACACTTTGTAAAGACTATTTTTGTATCGAAATAACAAGCTTCAGAGGTTCGCTATATTCGCCACCCCAACCAAAAATACCATAACATACAAATGACTGAGATTTTTTCGGCCCGGTTCTGTTCGCCGCGTTGCGTCATTGAGTTCAACAACCACTTTTGCTAGACGTCCCGAGTGCGCATGCCTCGAGAGGACCGTCGTTTAAAAATCTGACTGGCGCCCACTGCGCACAAACGCACTTTTTCGCCCATACATTGGACGGATTCAGCTGGTGTCGCGAATACGTTGTGATGGTCTAAATATATCTTGTCTATGGATGCAATGCATAAAGTGTGATCAATGGTCTAACAAATCCTATGCTGCTGTTGTTACCGAAAATTATATGTTTTGCTTATCCAAGCATGCAATATTTCCTTTGACAGTTTCTTTACAGCTTTTGCTTTTTTTTTCAATTTAGTAAACTTTCATAGAGATAATGTATTTGATATGACTATCTCGAGTTTATACCTATTTTTCAGCAAAAAAATATTTGGATGCTTTATTGCTGATTTTTTACTTTATTCTGGTTGGTACAAATTAGGAAATCAGGTAGTCTAATTTAGGAAACTAGTTGCCTAAATTGTACCACTTGCAATGGTTTTCAAAAAATGCTTTTTTATTTAATTTATGAAATATAAAGGTTAAAAAAAGTCAATTTTGGTAGGAAACATCACTACGAATAACGGGTCAAGTTCTCAAACCGCACAGATGAACCGTTTTACTTCTGAACGCATTTTTTTACAAAGTGGTACCACCGAATATATAACACATAGAAGGGTCACTCCTGCGCGGCACTGTGATGTTTTAAGATCAAAGCATCGCCGGCAGCAGCCGAATGTATTTTCTCGAATTGTAAGACTTGCGAGGTCGCAGACGGAAATCCCAAATTACGAGGGCGATACGTGCATGCGATATGTGTAAGCGGGCCGAGCTGTTTTACGAGGGTTACTCTGTAGGAACGGAATAAAACTAAAAGTAAACTACAGTTTTTTAATTAATCAGTTGTATTAACATAAAGTTACGTATAAGAACACAGTTCAATTTGTTAGCAACAACACTGCAAACTATTATTTATCTACAATAAAGTAGTTACAATAGAAACAACATTAAAGTGTGTTTTAGATCGATCAAATAATAAACTTAATATATCGGATAAAAACAAACTGAGATAATATATTTTTTAAATACATGGAAATATTTTATTTAAAAACACACAGTTGAGCTGCGTTCTTTACTTATAGTTAGTTAAATTTGAAATAAAGAAAAAGTTATTGGGTTACTGTTTTTTCTTAACCTAAGTATACCTATACGTAAAGTAAGTTCCAGCACCTACAAATAAATTAAATACTAAGTTTGTTTTTTATTAGAAATCAGTTAATACTGAGAAAACGAGTGGTAATATAATATACCTACCTAAAATATCTAAGAAATTATTAACGGCGTAACAGACCTTCCGAGATTTTGACATGTTACCGTTTTGGGGTTCCTAGATGACAACAATGTATGTTGTCCATTTTCGTCTTCCTGTCTGTCGGTCTGTCTGTTATCCCGACAGCTCAAAAACTAGTTGACGGAAAAGGATGAAATTTTGTATGCAAAGTAGGCATTAACCCTAGTCGAAAAAGTATATCCTTTGTGTTCAATATATACACGGTGAACACTATAAAAACTTAAAATGTTAAGATTTTTGCTTAAATTTTATAATTTAATATGACGGTTATAGAAGAATAGTTAAATATTTAATGAATCCAACCATATTGTGAGAAAGTTATACAAAGTGGCAAACTTTTTTTTTGTTTCTTTACCGACTGTTCTGTTTAAAGGTAGATATTTGCCGATTTTATAATTGGCAAGTTCTAAGTGGTATATATTATATTCATAAAAGAAGGCACATTAAGTTGTAATTATATTTGGATCATAATAGATTATTTCGGTACATGCCTTATTGCCATGGCAGTATGTTGGCGATAGGAGCAAAACAAAAGGAACGTTGTTTGTCATTCTAAATAAAATATTTAAAAAATCGACAAATACCTTTGCACAGCAGTTGCCTCGCTCACAATGGGTTCACCCTGTTTTAAATATGTAAACTGTTTGCTCGGATTTTTCAAATGCAAACTATTTTTCTAAGAGAAATATTTTAAAGCCCGGAAAAAATTACGGTCAAGATCTGTCTCGCAAGGTGATTTTTTTTGCAATTACAATACTTTTTTACTGGCCAGGAATAGTGGACTGTAAAACCGGCAAAAATGAGTTAAAAAAATTTGTAAGGTACAACTACATGGGACCTTCACAGAATGATTGGCTAGGGTCTAGGCTATCTTTCAAACTTAGTTTTCAAACTTTTTTTATGACGAAAAATGTCATAAATGTCACAAAATTATGTCTCTTACATTTTTACACATACCTCGCGATATCTTCGGAACTAATCGAGATAATTCCGTTATATTTTTTTTAATCCATAGAAGAAATGTGAGCGAAGGCTACTGAGTCAATTTTGTTTTTTTGAAAACTCTAGTTTTTTGTAAAGCTTGGTGAAACCTTCAACATGTAGGTACTTTAATTGCAGCACTTTTTTCAGTAAGCGAGAAACTTTTATGTTTTAAAGAATTTGGTCATACCATCTGCATACGAAAGAAAGCCAAAACATCGAAGAAGTTTTAAAAAAAACGCAGTTTTCTACGACTTATAGTGTTCAAGTTATCGTTAGTTAAAATTGAAAGATTCGGCTGCCGCGTGACCCAAAGACGTCTCGCCATATTAATGCTCGTCTGCGCGCAGTGCTGGGCGATGTTAGAATGTTTAAAAAACATCGATGTTCTGTTATTGATATTCGATGTTTTGCCATCGATGTTAGGGGTCATAAACATCGATGCCAATATCGATGATTATCTTTCGATGTTCGACCATCGACCTTCCGTTCCGAATCTATTGACAAAAGATTTTGGGAGCTAAATTAATAAACATTATTTATTTAGTTTTACGTACTTTACAGCGGGTTGCACAAAACGTTAATCAAGCGTTAAATCCTAATTCTTAATTAAAAACAAATGATTCTCAGTTTAACAGAGCGTTAAATTTTTTTTCTTTCTGCAACAGCAAAAATTTTTGGCTAATCAATGATTAAACTGACAAAAGCCACTAAAAAACCAAGGTGTTGTTTACTTTTTCATTTGTTTTTAATGAAGAGAGCACTTAACGATGAATTAAACTAATTACACGATATGCTGTGATTAAAGTCATGTTTTTGCTCACTTTTTTCATAAAATATTGGTTACTTTGGCAAAATTTTATGTTCCAATACAAGAGATTGAAAGAAAACTCCTTCCTTCAATATTTTAAAATAAAACTCTATACACTTTTATTGCAGATGGGCATCTTATTTAACATAATGCTTAAATAAGCATGTACCTACCTTTACAAACACATAAAAAATGTAGGAAAAATAAAGTTCACCATGTAGGTATAACGTGGATTTTACCAAAAAATGTAGGTACCTTTCATCTTCAATACCATAACAAAATTACTCTTTAAATATTATTTTGTTGTTGGACTTATGCAAACATAATATTCTATTGCTCAAATTCTTGTGAGTTATAAACTAAGATGAAATTATTGTAGGCCTATGGTTATAAACTATTCTTTTTATGGCATTATATTAAAACAGTTTTCCTACAGTCTTCTATAAAAATATAGATATTCTGCTAAATTTCCTTTTGCTTACTTTTCTTCAATCACACAGTTTTCTGTAACACCTCACATCTCTCTTAGTTTAAATAGCAAACCCTTTTGTGGGTATAAAAATAATAACTATAACAACTTGTAGAGGTAGTTATTTTCTGAATTACTTTCGTCCTAACGTCGAAAATTATCTTATTTACAGCAAAACACTGGAATGCAAGCAAGTTTGTATTAATTATTTCTTTTATGTTAGTCAGGCTCTCTCGATAACAGAAAAACAAAGGGCTTGTACGTAAACAAAATAAATCCTAAAAACAAAAGACTGACGTTATAACCTAACCTCAAATTTTTGAAGTACTTCACCCTCCGGACTAGGGATGGCAACGATACATCGATGTTTTGAAAACATCGATATATCGAACTTAAAATTCGATGTTTTTCCATCGATGTTTTAAATATCGATGTTTCGTTGCATCGATGTAACAACTGGAACATCGAACAAACATCGAACTCCATTCAACACGTGTTCGTGTGAATGTGCGACGATTATAAAACTGATGGCGTTTTCCATTGGTAGAACCAGCGCGAACTGAGTGTACGTGCGGTTGTGTCCTTTTCTACCTATATACAAAGAAGAATGATAGAAATACATTTGACGTGTCCTAAATTTATCAATGGAAAACGCTATGAATGGCCCGAATGGGAGTCAACGCTGGGTTGCCACAATAATTTACGATCGCGACGCAGTAGAAAATAAATGTTATTTTAGTTTGAATGATTCTTTGTTTTATTTATTATTTTGATATTATATATTATGCGAGAATACATCGAAACATCGATGTTTTTCTTTCGATATATTGGATCCATCGATGTGACTTCCAACGATGTCGATACATCGAAGTTTTTCTTTCGATGTTTTGAACCCATCGATGTGACGTCCACCGATGTCTATAGATCGATGTTTTTTTAAAAATTGCCATCCGGACTCCGGATCTGAGGCGTGTTGACAAATGCATCGATCCGGATCAGTTTACGAGCTTTAAGCGAATAGCGAATATACAATAAATTTAAAATGAGGCGTCAGATAACAACAAAGCCATTTTTAAATCAGTGACCAAATCATTACCCAGTCAGACCATTGGGCAACACTGTCTCATTTAATCTTAATACTTTGATTTTTTAGGTTAAACATTGACTATATGGAGCAACGTTGCCAAATAAGGTAACGTAGCCATGACTAGGTCACCGATTTAAAATCGCCTCAAATAACATTGAGGTATCGTGAAGTGGTCCCGAGAAACCGTGGTCCCGAGTAATCTAATTTTCGTCAATAAAATACGGCTAAGTTCATGCACTTGAAAAAATGCGAATTTGTTTCGAGTGCATATTCAACTTTCTTAAATTTAAAAATAACATTAATGCCACAGATCAAACTTAAAAAAAAGCATTTCTATTATTTTTAAAAAATAATAGTTTTTATTATGGAATCTTTATCTAGTTTCACAAATTTTCAGGGAATAATGAACAAAGATATAAAGTAACTGATGTAAATTTATGTTCTGAAAAATCACAAAACACATTTTATTTATGTAAATAACAAATTTTTATTTAAAAACTATTTTAGCATTGATTTGATTTGATGTCACCAGCAGGTACTTGTTAAGCCTATATTCACATTAAAATATCTGCAAGGTTTTTTCTTGTGACTTATCTGGTACCTGTAACAAAAAAAAACAAAGCAAATAAAGTAAAAAATTACACAATTACATAATAATTTTAATAAAAGCACAATGTTCTACTGTCTACAGCCCAAGTAAATAACTTGTTTATAGATATCTTATTCTAAATACTAACAAGTGTATGGGGATATGGGTTTTATATTCACATGATAAAAATGGTCGTTAAGTAAACGTGCCACAAAAAAAATTAGAGTTAATGAATCTTGAGCAAAGAGTTTATTAAAGGAGAAAGAGCAAAATTTTACTTAAACGAAGTTGAGGTGGATTAAATAAATACTCTAGTTTGCTCGAGTTCGAGCGTGACACATGGTTAATAAAATTATAATCGTTATACTACCAGCAATTAGGTTTACAAATTGACCAGTATATCCACCCAGACAAAAATGTTTTGTTAGCTTAACTGGACAAAAGTTATATAGTATGCTATTACGGGTATAAACACAGAACTTGAGGTTAAAATAAGAAACAAAATTGTACTCAAAAATTTTGTAACGTAGGTAGTGATAGCTACATATTTAACTAAGATATTAATGGCAATATTTTACCTTAACAACAAAGGTTTTGTTTCCAAATTTTTTTCTTGGCAGTAAGGTATTTCGCCGAATATTGATTGTGTCTAGGATAATCTGTCAAATAACATTCATTTAGAACTCCATTCCTTACATGTAGGTTTATCAGGAAGTATGTTTTTGTGCTTTATCTTCCATCAAAAGTTCGATTTTTAGGGTTAGGAATTCTCATTCTTGAGAAATATTAAAATCTTTTGAATGCACCTAAAACAAACATATAAATGGATAATAATGACAAGAGGATTGTAGTTAAGGAAGCTGAAAAGCAGCAAATTTTTTATGTAAAGCATTTTTAACGCAAATTTTAAAAATCAACAGAAAAATTATACAAATTTGGCTGGTATCTGTATGGTATTTTATGGTTCAATGGTTTCATACAACTTACCTTAGAACTACATATACATATGTTCACAAGTTTATTTTCTTCTATATTTGTGTAATTTTTCTATTCGCTTTGCCTATTTTCCCAAAAATATTTGTTTTGATTCAATATAACTTCGCTTTACAAGAAATAAGAAATACAAAACGCTTTGTTGATTGTTGACATTAAAATCTGACGTTTATCGTTCGAGTTTTCCCGAAACTGCGACCTTTGGAAGCGATGTTGCGCGATTGCTGTTTCGAGTAGGCCTGGGCCGGCTTTGATTAAATCTTGGGTAACTTGACTAAAATTTAACAACGCAAATTTAACACGTTGTTAGCTAATCATCCTTTCTGCAACCCGCCGTTAATTTTTTAAGGGTATGCAATTCTTTTGTTTGTTTCTATTTTTACTACACAAACAGATTAACACCACCACCAGAACGAAAAAGTAAAAAAATGTTCAACACACAAAAAAGTATTAATTTAAATTTATTCAGTCACCCCTATATAAACAACACAGAACTCTCCGTACGCTTATTTGGTTCACTTTATACCACCACGCGTCTTCGAATGAATCAACTCCAGCGCTTTTGCGCCCAAGCGGGGACGAGATGAGAAGGGAAAATTTCGTCGCGCAGTCTCGGGCGTGTTCGCGCTTCTTGGAGAGTGATCCTTCTATGTGTTATATATTCGGTGGTGGTACAACATAGGCAACTTTAACCTAGTAGTTCCGCGCCTGGTGTAGAGCTTCCTTCATTGACAGTGTCACCCACCACTTCGCTCCCATGGAATCCATAATAAAATTTTAAAACTAATAAAACGATCTAAAAAATTTTTTATTCACTGGTGAATAGCTGAGTGTAATAGAATATACAGAATTCGTACCGGCGGCTTCGCTCGCGTGAAACACTGAACATATGAGTATATTAGCCTACATTATGCTTGCTTCCGAAAATATAAATCTCCTTTTAATAAAAACAAAATCAAAGAATAAAAAAATGCACTATTTTTATATAAAATTAACCGAATTTTCTATCTAATTTTTAAATCTGAGCTAAATTAAAGCACCCGAGTTCGCCTACTTGCCTCATACGTTCTGTGCTACATACATGTGAAACTGTCGATTAAACTTATATATAGGTATAACCTCTTTCATCACCGAAACACATTCAACCAACTATTCAAATCCAGAAATACCTTAGCCTGCGAAAACACCCAATTGTCTTTTGTGTTTCACGCAAGCGAAACAGCGGACAACAATTAACTATATTAGTCCAAACTAATCACCAGTCAAAAACCATCTGAGTTGATTCAGTATTTCTGAACTATCGTTTTTTCCAGGTTTTATGCGAGCGAAGCCGCAGGTGACAACGCGAAAGAGTTTTTAAATTCCGTTTAGTAGTTCTTAGGACCCATATTTGAGACGTACTTTTTAAACTAGGCAGGTGGATAAAATGAAGCCTATCTCAGGTGTATCTTATTAGTTAATAAATCTACATTTTTATGTAATTTAACTTTTTCAACCCTCTTAAAGGGTGACGCTAGGGACTTGAGGTCAAAAATTTTAAATGCAACCCTATGCCGTGTAGTACCGCATTTTAAAGGTATTCAAAAAAGAATCATTTTACCGGAGGTCCGTATCTTAATTCGTTTTTAAATGGCAAGCCTATAAAAATTTAAAATTGTGAAAACAAAAATTTAGGTAGGTACCTTTATTTCTCTTATTACTTTAAAAGTTGTTGAAAATGATCACCATGAAATTCTTGGCAGTAATAAAATCGATTTTGGAACTCTGAAAAGAAGTAACACATGCCATTCTCAAAAATGTGAGAAGTGAGTTCCAAAATCGACTTTATTACTGCCAAGAAGTTCATGGTTGTCATTTTGAACAAATTTTAAAGTAATAAGAAAAATAAAGGTATATTTAATTATTTTTCACGATTTTAATTTTTAAAAGCTTGCCATTTATAAACGAATTAAGATACGAACCTCGGGTTTGCGGTAAAATGTTTCTTTTTTGAAGACCTGTAAAATGAGGTACCACACGGTATAAGGTTGCATTTAAAATTTTTGACCTCAATTCCCTAGCGTCACTCCTCTAGGGGGTTAAAAAGTTAGATTACACAAAAAAGTAGATGTGTGAACCAATAAGATACACCTAAAATTTGGTGTCTCTATCTTTACTAATAGCAAAGATATTTGCCCATACTAAGACTTTTCGGACACCCTATATAATATTTAGGCTGAAATTTAACAATTTAATGAATGCAGAATGTCAATATATTAATTGAATTTATTCTTATGTTTATATCCAAACTAAATTGATTGTTATTGTGGCACTTAAAGTTAGCGCACAGAAAAATTTTTCCTGTGCGGCCGCACGAGAAAAATGAACTTTCTCCACTCTTAATAACCATGAAACATGGTGTTTTGAGAGAGGTATAATAAAAATTCTATTTTTCAAAATTTAGTGACCTACTATACCTATAAAGCTACCTAGAACATAATCAAGCTTTGTGTTACACGCTCAAGTTTCTGTAATGTCATGTTAGGTATAGAAATGTTATTTCATACTTTTGTACGCTTTTTTGAAGTTGCTCCGAACAACCGAACCTGGCCGGCTGCGGCCGATCGTATGGCATTGCTGGCATGTCATCAACGTCCGCTTGAAGTACCCAAGCTCAAGACCAAGCCTAAGACTTGTGAATATAAATTAATGGACCTCTATACTTAATGCGCACGGCCTGAAAAAGAGCAAGTACATAATATTACGATGTATTATTTTGGCTTACAAAGCCAGACTGTAATCGTGTCAGATGCGGCAGAATAAGAAAAAGCATCTGTCGGATAAGTTATTATATTTGCTGGAGTACCGAGACATAGCAAACACAGGATCGGGCTACACCTAAGTATTCCCCTATTTTATTTATTTTAAATTAGTGTATTAACGGCTTGGAAAAACCCGTTTTTTTTAAACACAATAGCTTTTTCCTAGTGGTCTTCAAAAAAAAAATGTGGAAAAATTCAAAAAATAATTATTCTTTAAAAAATATATTCTAAGTATAAAAAATATATGAACAAAATGAACAAATCATTGCAAAATAAAACTAATACACTAGTACAAATTTTCATGTACGTAAACTAAAAAAGACACGAAAATACCCAACCCAACCCGATTATTAATCTAATTAATCATCACTTTCGGTTTCTAAAAAGGAATCATATTCGTTATTGTAACTTTCATTATCTGATGAGTTTTGTTTTTCACTTTCTACTTCTACTGCATATGGGCAAAGAAGCTGATCATCATGATCGTAACCAACATCTAGTGATGTGGCTGGTATTTGGCGATAGTATTGACAGTCAGTATTTTTTTTTGTTTTATTTTTTTCATGTAGTTGTTCATCCCTAAGATAAAGGCTACTGCCAATTGCAACAAGCTTTTCCACTCGTTTGTTTGTAAGTCTGTTTCTTTTTTTAGAATGAATATGCTGAAACGATGACCAATTTGGGTATCAACTGTAACAAAAGAGTAGTCACTGGTTTAAGGGGTTGGTTTGCACAAATAACTTGCCACATACCAACAGATCACAATCATTTCGTGATGCAATATGCCATAAAATAGATCTTGAGTAGAACCCTGGCCTTCCTTATAACTGTTAATTAAAATTTTATGCTGTTTTACTGCAAATAATCCTAAAAAATGAATTTTTCCCAAAAAAAAAAACGCTTTTTTTCAGAAAAGAACCGGCTTCTTATTGTTTTTTTTTCCGAGACTGAAAAAAACATTTTTTTTAATACACTATTTTCAATACGTATATAATACGTATATTAACGAATTCTACACCTCAACGGGACGAGCGGTGGAAATAAAATTTTACACCGCACAGATCCTGGACAGACACAAAAATCCACATACCTATGCGAGAAAGCTCGCAAGAAACTATTAAGCCACATATTGAGTTATTATGTGATTAAGCCTCAATTAATTAAAATCGACATCAAAGTTTTACATTATTTTTAACTTAAACAAAAGCCTAATTTAACAGCTTCTTACATGCAAGTAAACATTGCATTGTTTAATAAAAGTGAATACGTACCATCTTGTACGACAACAGTTTCAATGGATATTTTGTTGCGTATTATATCTGTACAAAAATAATCTCTTCTTTTTTGTGTAAGTTTCCCGAAATAAGACATCTTAGATTGTGTAACGAAGAACAGACACATTTTTTTACATCTGTTTTGCCGCCAACAGTACTTCACAGTCACTGCGAGGAGCGGGGTGTCTTAAATGGATACTTAATAGCAGCATTGCCAAAATGGGCAAAATGTAACCAGCATGTTTTCATTTAATCAGGTATTATCATCAAGATCAGCTTTTTCTAACATCGACATTTGGCAACCTCGCATGACCCAGGGTTTGATTGGGTTCCCAGCGATTTGCTAAAGGAAATTCCCTGACATTTCCCTGTTTTCCTTGACACGTGTAAGGGAACAAATTAACATACATTTTCGCAGTTTCTTCAGTGTATGCTTGAAATTTTTCAATGTTCATTGGATACCCACAAGAGATAACCTGTAGAATAATACGGAACTTATCAAAAGATTGCGTTTTATCTGTGGATAAGCAGTTTCTGCTTCTTCGTACAAAATAATAACATGATTAAAAGGATGTTATTTCTGAGCTTTACTACAAAAAAATGTATCTGATTTTTCCAGTAAAATTTCATAAAGTACATTTCTCTTCATTGTATACAGCTTCTCATTAAGCCCTGTAACGATAAACATCACAAAACTGTAGTAAAACCAAAGGAAATGAAAAAAAAACAATACACAATCACCTCTATACTCAAAAAAATAAAATAAAGTATGATGCCGCTACCAATCGCAGCTTTTCTAAAGAGATACACGAAGTTTAATGTGTACAGTTGTTTAAAACGCCAAATTTATGGTTGGGGAATGGGAGGCAATATATTAAATTCCACAAAAGACTAAATCATCAAAGAAAGTCAAAGCTAATTTATAAAACGACTCGCAATTAGAAAGTAAATAACAGAATACTTATGTTGAGAATAACTTATCTCTAGGCAGAACCTCCATTTGTTATACCAAATATAAATTGCACTAAAAGTTGCAAGGTATTGTACTTCGCAATTTTATTTCTTAAACTTTAGTTCCGTAATTTGTGACAAAAACGTTTCTTAAACAGTTGACTTGGATATGATGGCGTGCGGGCGGATGTCACTTCGTGCGATTTATGAATGCAGCATAGGTTTTTCGCCCAAATTCCGAATTCATAATTTGAATTTATGACCAGGTTTTTCCTATAGTGCGGATAATGACTTGGATCAAATTGGATTGCTAATATTTAAAGTTCCATTCATAAACACATTGGTTGCGCACAACTTTTTAACTCCACTGTGGGCGAAATGCATGCCACAGGGACGCGTGCGCAGTATACGAATAGTATTTTTTCCGAATTCGTCAACGACAAACCGATTCCAGTCGGTCAGCGTGCTCTCCTTGTTTAAATACCGTAGTTAAAAAAGTATAGTATTCTTAACCACGAGACGGGTTCGTCCGCCCGTGAATTCCAATCAACACAACTGTATCTATGCAACCCAAAATACCTGGATCAGGGGCCGAGCAGCAGTCGAAGTTCGTTCTTGGTCAGCTTCGTACGGGTAGCCAGTGTTGCCAGAATTCAAGACTTTTCCTGATATCTCACGATTTCGGTTAATTTCTCCTGATCTCACGAATCAAGTACAAAATCTCACGATTTTTACCTTTATAGAAATATCAATCAGCGAACCTAACGATTTTGATCTTCATTGAAACAAAATTGCAATTTGATTGCAATTGAGATTTGAAACTCAGTTTCTGATTTAACGTTACACTTTCCCAATATATGTAGTTAATCCAAATGAAATCCAAGATCTTAATAACGAATGGAGAATGTTAAGATCACACCATTTAAACGATTTTGATAACGATATCTTGTTTAGGAAAAAAATTGCATTAGTAAAAATAAAAATTTTCAGGTCTTTAGATTTGTTTTTCAGATTCTTTGTTTACCACACTCGAGCGCAGCAGTAGAGAGAATATTTTCTCAAATTAATTTAATAAAAACTCAACTGCGCAACAAACTTAAAGTGAAAACAATACAAGGCATTTTATATACCAAAAGTTTGTTAAGAGACAAAATGTTCCGTTTTCCCACTAATTTTCTTTGATTTTATTAATAATTTTCTTGGTTTGTTTTAATTAAACCTTCGCGATATTGCCCGCGCCAAATCCCGTCCGTAATTGGTCGATTGTGACGCGCAGGTGTGCGCGAAGAACGATATGAGTACCGCGGGACGGAACCACCAAATTTTAAAACAACACACATGAACAAGACTTCAATTGAGTTGGTGTGTCCCGCAATTTGTGTGAGTTAGTGAACCGCTGATATAGATCCCGTAGCAAGGCCTTGCAGAAGCCCCAATTTAAGGACACTGGTAAGATCATTGCGTATGGGATTCTTTCGCCGCTATACATTTTAATTTTCGTTAAAATTAATCTATTTTTGCTGAATTAAATGAACCAGCGATCTCAGTATTAATATTATAAATTAATACATTTTTTTTTTGGTCCCTCGATGCCGATTTTGTCTTTAATTCAATTGGCAAAATTGATTGCAAAATAATTCAATTAGTAATTAATTTTATTTGCTAATTTGATTGATAATTTAATAATTTTAATTGCATTAATTAGTTTGCTAATTAATGTCAAATAATTTAGGGCATAATTGCTTATTGTTCTTTACCCAAAAAGTAATTTTGCAAAAATAAATTTCGAGACATTCCAGTTGGTTTTTTGTAGTTTTTTTTCGCGTCGCTTATCATCGGTATTGATTGCCGATGAGATAAATGCAGGTTTATTGTACCAATTTATGTTTGAATTTGATTTAAATATTCTGCATTAAAAACATATTTTCCCAAAATATTTTAATTAAAAAGGTCTTTATTGCGTTTTACGAATTTAAATACTTCAGATCTTCGCAAGGACTTATATTCTTTATATATTGTTGTTTATTAGATAGTTGTTGATAATAAATGTCGACATTTTATTGGAAAAAATTAGTTTAAAATGTGTTTAATCGTCGTTTAAGAGTCCCAATTTATTTTCGGAGATAAATTGTGGCAGCTTACTTTTCTTTGATACAATAACTGATAATTAACTAATTGCTATTTTCTCTATAAAAATAAAATTTGATTGCTGTTTCCTTAAATTAAATTAAAAATGAGTAGCAATAAATTTGAAGCGCTTAAATTAAAGCGATCTACGACAATCACAAGTGTACAGGAGTTGTATGACATTGCTACAACTTGCATGGGTGATCGAAAACAAGAAGAAAACTTTCAAGTCCGTAGCGAACATTTGAAAGATTATTATGATAGTTTTGAACAATATCATTTCGCGATTATAACGCATAAAAATATGGAACAGTCGCATTTAGATGACGAGGAAATTATACGGAAAAACTTTGACGATCAATATTTTGCTATAAAATGTATTCATAGGGAATTGTTTGCAAAAGCTGATGTAAAACCTAACGATTTAAGTGTTAGTAATTCAGGAGGTACGGCTCAGCCTTCAAGCAATGCCAAGCTGCCTAAAATAACTTTACCCGTTTTTGAGGGAAATTATAAACACTGGCCTACTTTTTTCGATTTATTTAAAAGTCTTATCCATAATCAACAAACCCTTTCCAATACTGAAAAATTTCAATACTTATTAACTTTTTTACGAGGTGAACCTTTAAATACTATTAGAAGTATACCGTTGGTGGACGATAATTACCAAATTGCCTTTGATACTTTAGTCAATAGGTATCAAAATAAAAGAGTTTTAGCTAATACTTACTGGCATGAGCTGAATAATATATCACCATTGACAAAAGGTACTAAAGGCACTCATTCTGCTTCACGTCATATTTTAGACACATTTTCAGAAAATACTGAAGCTTTAAAATTATTAGGATTTCCGGTTAGTAGTTGGGATTTCGTGCTTTTTAATTTACTTTTACAAAAATTAGATGCAGAACTTGTTCATAAATTTGAAATGGCACATGGTCATTTGGAAATACCAACATTTAATCATTTAAAAATATTTTTGGCAAATCACTGCAAAGTATTAGAAACTATTGCTAATTCAACTTCTGATTCTACCAAAAATTATTCGTGGCCTCGAGGAAAGGGAAAAGGGCCGATGAGTGCCTACTCATTCCAAACTAATATTTTTAATAAAGGCGGTAACAGCCATAAGCTGAAATGTAAATTTTGTAAATTTAATCATTTTCCGTCTAACTGTGCAAATTTCCTTCAAAAATCCCCAAAAGAAAGATATCAGCTTTGCAAACAGCACGGAGTATGTATAAATTGTTTAAGTGTATCGCATACATTTATCAAATGCAATTCAAATTCAACGTGTCGCCATTGTCATTCCCGCCATCATACCTTACTTCATTTTGACAAGGCTTCTGTTTCTGATGAAGGAACACCGCTTTTACATAATAGTCCTTCTACGTCAGGCCATGTTAATCATACGTATAATCACTCGCCAATTCCTCCTGCTGCAAACGTGCAGCACCCACCTCTCGCTGTACCTACCGTGGTTACTCCTTCAAACTCTTCTAATGTTAATTCTTTGCTAAGTGCGGCCCAACCACATGGATTTGTCCTGTTGGCCACTGCAAACATAGAGGTAGTGGATTCAACCGGCAATCCACATAGAATACGAGTTTTGCTCGATAGTGCTAGCCAAGCTAATTTTATAGCAGAACACTGTTTTAACAGATTACAGTTGAAGCGTTCGGCATGTAATATTGCTATAAAAGGTCTAGATCAAATGGCCTCTATGTCTTCCAAGGGTATAACTTCATTAGTTATACGACCTATAGAGCAGCCAAATTTATCGTTTGCTGTTGAGGCAGTTATTTTGCCTCAGGTGTGTGCAGATATGCCTAATGAATTCTTTAAGATTCCTGACTGGGATCATTTAAATAATTTAAAATTGGCGGACCCAAAGTTTAACACCCCCGGTAGTATAGATCTATTACTTGGAGGTGATCTCTTTCCCTTTATTATCCAGTCGGGAAAAGTTTTTGGTAAGAAAAATGAGCCCATTGCCCTTAACACTGTCTTTGGCTGGGTACTGATGGGAAAAATTACCTTACCTGCTCCGCAGCCCATGTATTCATTTTCTACTGCATTAGAGGATGAGTCACTTGGTGCTGCATTGCAAAAATTTTGGGATCTTGAGGAAATCCCAGTGTTGGCCACTTTGCCTAAAGAAGACATCGCAGCTGAACAAAACTTTGTGGAAACACACTCCCGCCTTCTTTCCGGCCGTTTTATGGTCACATTACCCTTTAAAGAGGGTGAACCGCTGTTCTCGAACTCTCGCTCTGTAGCGGAGAGGCGTTTTTATTCATTGGAAAAACGTCTTTTGCAAAATCTGGCTTTGCACCAGACTTATAATCAATTTATGAAGGAATATTTGGATTTAGGTCATATGGAACCGGTGTCATGCGTTCCTAATGATTCGGCTTCCGAAAAAATCTATTACATTCCGCATCACTGCGTTACAAATATTTATAGCTCCACTACCAAGTTACGTGTAGTGTTTGATGCATCCGCTAAAACCCAAGATGGTTATTCTTTAAACGATTGTCTTCTTGTAGGCCCGAAGTTACAGAATGACATATTTTCTATTTTGCTTAATTTTCGCTGTTTCCCAATTGTGTTTACAGCAGACATCAAAATGATGTATCGACAAATATTAGTCAACCCTAGTCACACTGACTATCAGAGAATTGTATTTCGTTTCTCTCCTCATGAGAGGCTTCAAGACTTTGTCTTAAAAACCGTTACGTATGGGGTATCTTCGGCACCCTTTTTAGCCCTTAGATGCATTCAGGAGTTGGCTATAAAGGAAAAACTTAATTTTCCCAAGGCTTCTAAGGCGCTACAAAACCAAATCTTTGTGGATGATATTGTTTACGGTTCTATATCCCTAGAGGAAGCTCTAGCCACAAAGGAAGAACTCATTTCACTTCTTAAACAAGGCTGCTTCGAATTGAGAAAATGGTCTAGCAATAGTCAAGAATTCCTAGCCACAATCCCTACTGATATTCATCAGTCTCCTTTGTTATTGGATTCCGATCATAACAATTATTTTAAAGTGTTAGGACTACATTGGTGCCCGGTGAAAGATATATTTTCCTATCAAATAAAAGTTTTAAGTACCGAGTGTACAAAACGTTCTATCTTGTCTGAGGTAGCACGTATATTTGACCCACTTGGGTTTCTTTCTCCAGTAACTTTTCTTCTGAAGCATATGTTGCAATTGCTTTGGACTCAGGGGCTAGACTGGGATGATACACCTTCTACTAATATAGTTGATCAATGGCAACATTACAAATCGGAATTGTCAGTCTTGTCTACTTTAAATATTCCCCAATATTGCTTTATAAGTCATTATATTTCCTTACAATTGCATGGCTTTGGAGACGCATCCAGCATTGGATATGCTGCATGTGTTTATTTTCGCTTGGAGGATTCTCAAAATCAAATATATACTTTCTTGGTGTGTGCAAAAAGTAAAGTAGCACCCTTGAAATCTATTACCCTCCCTCGTCTTGAGTTGTGTGCGGCAGGCTTGCTCGCAAAATTGATTCAGTCTGTTTTGAAAACTTATTCAGACTTAAACTTTGCTGTTTCTGCATGGTCAGATTCAGCCGTTGCTTTATCATGGATAAAGGCTCCACCGTATAAGTGGAAAACTTTTGTTGCCAACCGCGTGAGCCAAATTCAGCAAATTGTTGCTCCTGAATTATGGCATCATATCGCCTCAGAAGACAATCCAGCCGATTGCTCTTCAAGAGGTTTGCTTCCATCGAAATTAATTGAATTTTCATTATGGTGGAAGGGCCCTCCGTGGCTTTCTTTGCCCGATTACCTCTGGCCAAAATCCAAATTTCTCCAGGATAAGTGCGAGGATTCGGCCAAGGAATCAAAACCATTAGTACTTCTGGTCTCTCAAGATACGTACCCTCTTCAAATGTTGCTAGAGAGGTTTTCTTCAATTCAGAAGATTTTAAGAGTTTTAGGTTATTGTCTGAAATTTCTAGGTCTGCTTAAATCGAGTATTTCCTTCCCCCTAGGTACTGCGTTCACAGAACAAGATTTAAATTTTTGTCTTGTGGTCCTGGTTAAATATGTCCAACGCACCTGTTTACATGATGATGTTGACAGTTTGGCGAAAACTGGGCGCTGTTCAAAGTCGTTGAAAAAGTTGTCCCCTTTTTTGGACGACCAGGGAGTCCTCAGGGTGGGCGGTCGTCTTACCAATTCACAACTGTCTTTTGACCAGAAGCACCCTATACTCCTTCCCCGGCAACATCGGTTGACAGTTTTAATTATAGAAGACTTTCACCGAAAGTACTTACACTGCGGCGTTCAAAATCTGCATTTCTTGATTTCACAACAGTTTTGGATTATTGGCGGCAAGAAGTTTGTTCGCAGCATTGTATCCAAATGTCTTAAATGTTTTCGAGTCAACCCCTCTTCTTTACAGCCTAAAATGGGGAATTTGCCTCCTTATAGAGTGACCCAGATGAAACCTTTTCTGTGTACAGCAGTAGACTTCGGCGGTCCCTTATTTATCACCATGACCAGATCAAGGGGTGCAAAAGCTCAAAAGGCTTATTTGTGCCTTTTTGTGTGCTGTGCCACGAAGGCGGTCCACTTAGAACTGGTCTCTGACTTATCAACCCCAGCTTTTCTGGCTGCATTACGACGTTTTATTGGTCGTCGGGGAAAAGTAAGTTATTTTCATTCTGATTGTGGTACGAACTTCGTGGGAGCAGCTAAGTATATTTCTGATATTTTTGAGAAGGCTTGTGCGGAAGAAAAAATTGCCTGGCGGTTTCAGCCTCCGTCCGCACCTCATTTTGGTGGCTTGCATGAAGCTGGTATAAAAAGTGTTAAGTCACACATCATAAGAATTATTGGGGAACAAATATTGTCTTATGAGGAGCTCTATACCGTACTAGTGCAAATTGAAGCTGTCCTCAATTCGCGACCCTTGGGTCCATTAAGCGCTGATCCTAATGATCTGTTACCCTTAACTCCAGGTCACTTTTTAACTATGGCCCCTTTATCCTGCATCCCGATCCGGACCTTACATCCCCACATGTTCAATGTTTGGATCGCTGGCAATTGTTGGTGCAATTTCATCAAGCATTTTGGAAGAGGTGGCATACTGAATACCTTCATACGTTACAACAACGTAGCAAATGGCTTAAGGACTCCGGTCAGATTCAGCCAGGAGCACTAGTCTTAATAAAGGACAACTTAGCCCCCCCATTAAAATGGCGGCTAGGTCGTGTAAAAACTGTTTTTCCTGGAAAAGATGGCATTGTACGAGTTGTTTTATTACAAACCGCTAACGGACTTTTAAAAAGGCCCGTGATAAAGGTTTGCCCCTTACCTTTGTAGTAAGTTTACTATGCCTAAACGATTTGTACATATTGTGCTGTTCCAATATTTTGTTAGGAATTTTTTTTTGTTTGGGAAAAATATGAATCTGAATTTTTTTTTCGGTTAAAATGCTCGGTAATATTTTCATTGAAAATGCGGTAGCATTTTGGTGGGCGGTTATGTTCCGTTTTCCCACTAATTTTCTTTGATTTTATTAATAATTTTCTTGGTTTGTTTTAATTAAACCTTCGCGATATTGCCCGCGCCAAATCCCGTCCGTAATTGGTCGATTGTGACGCGCAGGTGTGCGCGAAGAACGATATGAGTACCGCGGGACGGAACCACCAAATTTTAAAACAACACACATGAACAAGACTTCAATTGAGTTGGTGTGTCCCGCAATTTGTGTGAGTTAGTGAACCGCTGATATAGATCCCGTAGCAAGGCCTTGCAGAAGCCCCAATTTAAGGACACTGGTAAGATCATTGCGTATGGGATTCTTTCGCCGCTATACATTTTAATTTTCGTTAAAATTAATCTATTTTTGCTAAATTGAATGAACCAGCGATTTCATTCTTAGTATTATAAATAAAATACACAAAATACGATTTTTGTATCACCAATAATACGATTAAAAAGTTAGGTCGTGATCAGCGATCACGTATTGTATTCAGACAAATAAGATAGAAACTCTAGTGATACAGATGAATAACATCTTTTTTTGTTGTTGTTTGTTTTGTGTTAGTTGTACACTTTTATTTATAAAAAAAGATGACGTTTTTTATAGTACAAAGTGATACATGTGTCAGTTGATTGTTTCGCACTTCAAATCATCTTTACTTTTTCTAAATTTATCCGAAACTTGTATACCAAAAGCGTCAAACGAAAAGGATGATCTCACCATTGCAAGTAAATTTTCGTCACTACGAATATTGTCTCTTGAAAGGTTACATATCGTCGCTCTTTTAACTAAGTGGCGTATATTACTTTTGCCAACTTTTCAGGAGAGCGGTTTAAAGTTTTTGCAATAATTTCTAGAGCCATATCTGTAGAACTAAAAGGAATATACTAGACATTTTTGGTAATATAGTATATATTACTTCCAAGTTTCCAAAAGTACTTACAAAACGATATAATATTTTACTATTACTGAGAAATAGTTAAAATATATATATATATATATATATATATATATATATATATATATATATATATATATACGTAAAATTGTCTTTTATGTAGTTTCAACAAATGCCCCTTAGAAAATTTAATATACCTCTGTTTGTTAAATGTTGTATTTTTCTTTTTTATATCCGACTTTAAATCTATTTAATTATAGGCTAAAGTGACCAGATTTTTTTCAAGTCAATGGGGGACGGAATGAGGTAAAAGGAAAGATCAAAAGTTAAAAATGAAAAATATGCAAATTGGAGTTTATTTATACTACGCACTAAATTGCTGTTTTTTTTAACAGTGGAATATTAAAACATTAAAATAAAAATGTATTAAAAAGTAATATATCTATTAATATAGGTAAAATAATATTTTTTAAACCAATAGTTAATTTATTGTTACAAATATTTTTCTGATTTATGGACTTCTGTTAAAAATTCTGTATCGTCCTTTATTTTTTCATAAAACTCTTGGCAACTTTTATTAACATTAAATTTGACCATTAAAATTGATTTTAAAGTTTCCACACTTAGTTGTGATTTTTCAATGGTCCAAATTTTATTGACATCTGTAAAAATTCTTTCTGTAACTGCATTAGTTCCAGGAAGACAGAGACAATATTCAACAATTTTCTTGATATTATCAAAAGCAATATTATTTTGTGCAAAGTGGTTAAAAATTTCAACCCATTTTAATGATACTTCCAACTTTTTTTCGGACCACTCAAAAACCTTTTCAGCACTAACATATTTTTTTACATAGATCACCTCGTCAAATAGCTTATCCTCAATAATATCATTTGCTGGTACGTTTTTAGAAAAGGTTTCAAAAGTTTTTTGAACCTCACTCCACTGAATAATCGTATTTAAAAGAATCCATTTAAAGTTCCCAACAACGTCAAATTGTTCACTCCACGACTCTAAGTAATTAATAAGGTTTCCGTAAAATAGTTTTACTTGGCAAGAAAACCATTTTTCGTCTATATCGCCAGATTCCGACAAACTTCTTAAATCTTTTCTGATACTGAGTGGAATGTATTCTTCTTTAAGTCTTTCTTTATACAATAATATTAAGCCATTGATTTCCTGTGCCACTTCCGTTAAACATATCTTATTGCCTTCTATGTTTTTTATAATATTTTCAACAATAGCACTTTGACCATGGATAAATTTAAGCCAAAGCTCCGAGGAGTTGTTTTTGAAAAAATTTTCAAGTACGGTGGGACATTTTTCGGTTGATAAGAAAAAACTTTTTAGGGGTTTGTACAATTTTAAAATCCTTTCGACTGCCGGAAGAAGCGCAAGCCACCTGGTTTTGCTGTATCCGAGAAGTTTTTTGTACTCCACCTCAGACTCCTCACAAAATTGTTGTAGTGTTTGCACTCTTACAGTATAAATGTAAAAATAGGAGTAAATCTTGATGACAATACTTTCCAAATCTAACGGTAAAAGATCGGCGGCTGTTTGAAATGCATTGTGAACAATATGTGCAGCACATCCGATACCCACGATATTTTGCGGTAGTTCACTATTAATTTTGACGAAAACGTTATTTGTGCCTAGTCTCTTTTTACCCCCAAAATTCACGTTAGCATTGTCAGCACAAAATCCGATTATTTTATTACCCAAGTTATTGTTTTTGATAATTGTCATTAAGTAATTCACAATTATGTCAGATGTTTCACCTGGCAAGTTAGTAAATTCTAAAATACGGACCTGTACTCCCGTTTTCATGTCAAAGAACCTAACTATTACTGTAAACAACTTGATATCTTTATGGTTTGAAGCATCCGTAAATAAAGTTATAAAATTTGTGTTGTCCAAATCCATCATGAGTTCTCTGGTTGCCTGGGGGGCTAAAACTTTTTTTATTATGGCTTCGGTTTTTGTCCGTTTGCAGGTAAATTTTTTGTCAAACAGTTTTTGAATAAGACCAGAAGTACAGTCCATGGACCTAAAACTGTGATTGTGTTTTATGGTGTGGTAAGCAAATAAAGCCTCAGAAGCTGCCAATTTTTTTTCTACAGAACCGAACTCGACTCTCTTGAAAAAGTCCATTACTTTGTTACTAGATGCTGCAGATATTAAAAACTGTTTATGTTTTTCAGTTTCAACGTGGCGGTTTACATTATATTTTCCTCCACTGGAAATTGAGAACTGTCCGTTACAAGTTTCGCACAGAAGTATGGATTCCATCTTGGTTTTCTTAATAAAAGGAAACTGTTTTTGCAAATCTTCATTGAAAGTACACGTTCGTTTATTTTTATTCTTTTTTGACATATTGAATTGAGTAATATTGACGTCTATTTACTCTATTTGTTTTAAACAGTTTCCACTAATCGACTTGGCACAAATAATTCAAAACAAAAGCGCAAATAATACAACTTCGATACCTCTATACATACTGAACTAATTTATTAAATACCAATTGCGGCGCAGTTCGGCGATTCGCGGAACGTTAGAGCCCTGTATTAGTATTCGTTGGTTAGAGCAATGACGATTGACAGTCGCGTGATGTGAAGTCCCGCATTTATTCCGATTGCAATCGTCGATAAACATGTTCTTGCGTATCGACTACGGCATATCGATATCGATGTAGGGAAGGGAATTCGGTCGTTGCGTCGGTTTGTCGATAAAAATTTTAAAAATATGAATCGATATTACGGTATAGTAGTTTTTTTTAAAGCGCGTATGAATGGGGGATATGGGGGACATTAACGTAGCAATGGGGGACATTTTGGGGGACATATTTAAATGGGGGACACTTGTCTTGAAAGGGGGACTGTCCCCCTCAATGGGGGACGGATGGTCACTTTATTATAGGCACATAAGTAAATAGTTTTGTATTGGCATTTAATGGGAATATTTGGCTTAGAATCGATGCTGCAAGCAAACCCAAGGTAATAAAGTTTAATAAAATAAAAGTATTGTAAATTTTATTAACAGCTTTTCATTACAAAACTCAGTACTATCTCTTTTTAACGAAGAAAATTATACATTACAAAAACCTACATAAATTCGAATAACCCGGTGTATATTTTTAGTGTGGAAGATTGTTGTAAAAATCTTTATATTCTTTTAACCGTATAATTGGCGTAAGGCCTCGACATCAAGCTAAAAGCGACAGATACTTTTTTTCTGATAATTTTTGACTTGTAACATTTAATTGGCGTACCGTAAAACGAGGCTACTTTGAATTCCGGGTCAACTTTGAACAAAAGTGCAAATTCGATATTTTTGCATAAATGAACCGTATCATTTTAAGTCAGTTGCTTTTTTCTTCATAAAATCAATTATGATATATCTCTTGATAAGTGACAATATCGCATAAGCGTTAAATTCAGGAACTGTCATCTATCAGCGAGTTAGTTCAAATGTGTGACAAAACATTTTTTTTTGTTCCGGAAAACTTTGATCAGCAGGGAGGTAAGTTTTTACAGTATCGACTTAGTTTTTTTTTTAGATAATGTTTTAATTCTTAGCATATTATTTAAAATATATTTTAGTTTTATTAATATTACTTCAGTTCTTAAGGAAAATTGTTAAAAGCTATTTTGACTAGTTCAAAGTTACCCCGCTGGTATTAAATAAGGCTGTTTTTTATATAATGACATGCTTTAACTTGATTTATAAAATTATTTTAAAAATGGTACTTATATATTTTTATTTAATAGGGTGCAAAGTAGTCCATTTTAGTATTATTCATTAATTATCGTGGTTGGAAATACTGAATTCAAAGTAGCCCCACTTTTGGTACAACTTTGAACCCACATAATTTTTTTTTAAATGGAAGGAGTTTCACTTTTAAGTTTAAATTTTCGAGAGAACCCCCAAATATAGCGCAAAATTTTTTAGGATATCTTTCGACGCAACCACGATATTGAACGAAAAGCGTAAAATATGTTCAAAGTAGCCTCGTTTTACGGTACCTACTTGTATCTTATGTAACAGTACTGACATTGCGTGGCTAACGGACGTATATAAGTATATTCGCCTGGGAACTACCCACTGCGATAACTAAGCGTGGGTTTACATAGAGGCGTATATGATGTCCTTTAGGGAAAAAGATGTTCGCGCTTTTGGAACGTACGTCTCAATAAAAAATGTACATATCTTTAAAACCATTTTGAATTGATAACTGCCACTTAGAGGGTATACGTGTCATACCACGCTTTATTCTTTAATGAAAAAAAACCAATATGAGCTTTTTTCCATATACGCCACTTAGTCAAAAGAGCGACGATATATGGTAAATAAATTCTTTCTTTGATGTTTTACCTATTTTACCATGGATAAGCCATCCAAGACTTGTTTTTGACAATAAGTACCGGACCACTCTGAGATAATTCTATATATTTTTTCGATATAGCTAAATATCCATAATCTTGTCCTAGAAGTAATTTAGGTTGTTCGTTAAAATATGATACTACCTGCTCTAGTTCTGGGTGGTTTCCAGTTTCCATACATATCTTTAATCTGTTCTACATTTATTGTTTGCCTTGGAAGCTCCATGTTTGATATTGTTCTAACACCATTCAAATTAAAAGTTTTGGATCCTCTAGTAGCAGCAGAAATTTGAAGGGAAATTTTTCTGAACTTTTTATCTTGCTGTGTAATGCCATTAAGCCACTGGTAACATACCACATCTTGATCTCCACATAACTCTAACTCGTCAGCTATATCTTTGTCAATTAGGCTAATTGTAGCGCCTTCGTCGTAGACCAAGCTTTCCGCGGTCACTTTAAGCAATCCGTCATTCATGTCAAACGCATCAAGCACTGTAGTCGTTTAGAACTTTTATTGTTTGAAATATCTCCTCGTCAGTAACCGGATACAAAAAAAGCTTTGTCTAACTGGAGGCACATACTTTAGATACTCTGAGCTACAACAGATATATTTTTAATAATGTTATCAACAATTGTCCCAAAGTATTATTTATTAAATTCCTCAGAGCTGATACCACCTCCGACTCTGACATTTTTTATTCTGTTTGATTCAAGATTGACGTTTTTCTAACCATTCTTACATTTATTCTTTGATTTTTGTAAATAAGTCATATACTCTTCTTTGTTCGAATTATCGCTTAGTCAATACAGATTTTTTAAATCTATATAGACTGACCCGCATTCAGGCTTATATTTTTAGTATTAAGTACATACGCTAAATTATTTTGAATGGGTAAGTAAAGTTTAACAATTTTTACGATTACGTTCGCTAAATTATTTTGAATGGGTAAGTAAAGTAAAACATTACAAGTATGAATACTAAAATGAGGTAAGTAGGAAAGGCTAACCAGTAAAGGTTTGGATTAAAGGAACATCCAAAATTCTTCCAGTATGGAGATTAAATGTAGCAAGTTTGTATAAGCGCGGTTGCGCGGTACCGGCACTTACCTCTCTTCTTCTGGACCTTTACGCGACTTTTTTGGCCAGCACGGGTAGTTTTTTGCAGTATGTAGGTAAAATGGGGTAAAAAGAATTGGACTATTAATTTGTTAGTATGGTAAAGCAGAGAAAAATTATATTCATATTAAATAAACTAGCACGCACATTCTATGCCTTGAAAACTTTAAATACAGCAGCACATTTATTAATACTTATAAATAAACAAAACTAAATCATTATTAGGTAAAAAGTAGTAATTTAATTGTAGTATAAATTTAAAGTAAGTTTTACCAGAACTAGTATTAAAAATAAGTTAATAATCAAGAAAAAAAGGAAGCAAAGACAGAACAGCCTTTTTAATGGTAAACCCATTTTTCAACCACTTAAAATTGTTCAGTAGAAAAACTGTTGCACTGAGTAATCACTAAAAGCATTAACTTAAAAGTTTAACTATGTTTGGACAGTTTTTTTTTTGGTATTATTACAAATATGATAGATAGATAGCACTTTTAAGTTAGGCATAAGGGTGCTACTTTGTTTTGAATAGTAAGTCTATTTTATGGAGATACAACTATTTGTATTCCCTCTTATTTTTCATTACTTAATGACCTGTCACTGTTAAATCAAAAAAAGGTATATAATTGTGTTTTCTACCAATCTCAATTTTGATCAAAAATGGAGATATCACCTTAATGCTTAGCACAGCAGTACACTTAAACCAACATGAAAAAGCAATTTTAAAGAAGTTGCAAAGTAAAGCAATGCATATTATTCTGAGTGGATAGGTACACTGCAATAAGGGTTATGCTTAGTAGCTTAAGATTTATGTTAATAAATCAAAGATTAGTTACCTATGTTAAATAGGATGTTGTTTATTTATAAAATTGTAGGAAAATTATTGCCAAATTATATTATGTGACAAGATTAAATTTGTTAGAGATATACATGAGGGCAATATAAGACATGAATCAACTATATTTGTTCCCAAGATAAAAACAACTAAAACACAGAAGTCACTGTTTTATGGTGAGTTAGTAGAATACAATTCACGAGAGGGAAACCACCCTAGGTATTCTAGTGTACAAGTTGAACTGTAATGAAGATATTCTTTGGATAAATCTTGGTATTATGTGGCAATCCCATGGTAATACTTGGTATTCCCAGACAATTAAGAGGTATAGAAGAATTTTCGTATCAGCTCGTTTTTTGAAAGATGACAGAAGGCTGAGTGACATTGATCACGTGATAAAGTAACTTTAAAATTCCCCCAGTTTTAAAATTCCATGCATTTGTTTACCTTGTGATATTAGACTTTTTGTTTCGCTTTGGTTGCAGTTGCGGTTGACAGTTAAATAATAAACTAAACTTCACTTGTCACTTGTGTTTATCTCTTTCTACTACCATTCTTGATTCAGTTACGTATTTCCTTAAAGTTCGTAAGCTGATCCGGATCGATCCAATTTTTGTAAATGGAATACACCTCTGGGGTATGATGTTTTCATAACAAACAACAAATAAACATGTTACACGTTCGATACCCTCACATATAGAGAAAACTCTGAACATTTTTCACCCCTTGCATTGACATTTCAAATTTTGAAAAAATTGTATACTACGGAATAAAATAAAATAAAATTGGCATGTCTTTACCGTTTTTTAAAATAACAAATACTTTTTGAGATAAAAATTATTTTCATATTTAGGGAATTGTTTTAACCAATAGAAATTTGAATTTGTGTCCAGCGAAGCTGAGTCTGTGAGTGAGTGAGTCACTTAAGAATTGTATATATTAGTATTATAGATAGGGTTGCCAGACGTCCGGGAATTCCGGGAAAATCCCGGAATTTGTTAGGTCGCCCCGGATCCCGGAATTTTACTGTACTATCCCGGAAATCTTTAATCAAACAAAAATAAACAACTTGCAGCTGAGCTGCAAATTCGAATTAATTCCAGTTAGACTTGCTCAGAATTTTTGTCCTTTTTAAAAGGGCCTGAAGACGAAAAATTGTTAAAACTAGCCAAGTCTAGCAATAAATATAAGTAGTATTTGTAAACGATGTTACCGTCGTTCTTTTGGCCAAACACATAAGTTCTTTGACTACACCATAGAGCGGTTTTTTTTTGATTGATTAACAGGACGTCCCGGAAATTAGTCTTTCGAATCTGGTAACCCTAATTATAGATAGGTATATGCGGATATATGCAACTACTTTTTATTATTTATTTAATTCAGGTATTTACCGGAATTCAATGATAAAATCAATGAAATTTAATGGTAACTGCCGGGTGCCGGAATTCAGTGGTATTCACTCAAAACCAGTAGTAATTACTGGAAATTAGTGGAACTGTAAATCAGTGGTAATCATGGAAAATCAATGGTTATCATCGATAATCCTTCGATATCAACGGTAATCACTGGAAGTCAGTGGTAATCGGTGGTAAATAATTAGAAATCGCTAGAAATCATATAAATTACCCTAGTTTGGTAATCAGTGTACAAATTTTCGATAGGTGAGACACCCCTCGGAAAATTCGGTTAGTTACTCTTGCATGCATGTATCAACAATATCACTAGATCATTTACAACTTAATTTTGTTGTGAGCTAGAAATTTTACTAATAATTTAGAGATCTCTAAATTAGAATTACTTAGGATCATTTCAATATTACAGGGGTTTGCAAAACTGTCTAAGATTCTCGTACAGATCACAACCAGGAATCATATTAATGGGACATTCGAAAAATATGTGATCCAAGCTTTCTACTAGCAGTCCACGCTCACAGAAAGGATAATTTCTAATACCAATTCTGTGGAAGTGTTCTCCAGTCAGACAATGTCCCGATCGCATTCTTATGATGGTAGTAATGTGACGTCTGTCTAAATATGGAAAGGACCAGCACCCCCTATATCAGAGGGTATTGAAAGGACCCCGCACAAACCAAATGGAAAAGGACTTTCTGTCCAATTGGTTCAAAATTTGGGATTAAGTAGTTTAGGTGATGTAGCTCAAAAGTCTCCGTGGGCACAAAGACCGGCTATGGATAGGTTCCGAGATATGTGGACTTAAAGTGGGCAATATGTGATCCAATTGTAGTGCATAGGCGCATGGGTTTGATGTTAGTTATATACATGCATGCATTTTTTTGTGCTTATTATATGCAACTAAATGCACTGAAGAATGTACACATACATATCTATTATATACAGTACGCCTCTTTAATGTCCCCCCCCCCCCTCTTAGTTTTTGAACCGTTACATTTAGAAAATTGAAAGTTGACATACGGTAATTAGTACAAAATATTATGGTTTGGTGCACAAGTGATTTTCGGAAAAATCAAGATGGCTGCTGGTCGCCATCTTGGAAAAAAATTAATGAAAAGAGGGGTCTTGTGATACATCATTTTAAAGGTCTCATTAAGTACTTTATGATCCTAGAATATTACGTCATTATTCGTCCTGAGAACAAAATGGCGGCTTGTTGAAACAAATAATTTTTAAATAAAATGTAATGAACATTGCTGAAGTTTTTTAATTGGCGTTTTGAAAATACGGTTGTGATGATAGCAAGAGGTTAAAAAATATTATTACCCTCCCCCATATTCTAAATGTCATTTCAATACCTAATTCCAGATCTAATTTTTAACACAATTTAAATTTTATTTCAATTAGTTGGGGGGAGGGGGCTTAATATCATTTTTTAACCTCTTGCTATCATCAGAAGCGTACTTTTAAACCGACCATTAAAAAATTTCAGCAATATTCATTTACACTTTATTTTTTAAAATATTTGTTTCAACAAGCCGCCATTTTGTTCTCATGGCGGATAATGACGTAATATTCTAGGACCATAAAGTACTCCATGAGACCTTTAAAATAATGTGTCGCAAGACCCCTCCATTCATCGAATTTTTTTTCCAAGATGGCGTCCAGCAGTCATCTTGATTTTTCCGAGAGTCTATTGTGCACCAAAACAAAGTATTTTTTACTAACAATTTTCTAAATGTAACAGTTCAAAAATTAAGAGGAGGGGACATTAAAGAGCCGCACTGTATACATATATAATATTATATATTTAGGTTAAAATTCTTGGGATTGTGGTTCCAATTACTAACTGCAGTTTTTAGACAGTTTTTTACATATTTATTTGTGCATGTTATAGTACGTTTCGGTCATTTTATTTGACATTTGTCAACTACAATGATATGAGATGTCGGCACACATACATAATAGGTATATACAGTCAACTTCGGATATAACGACCCCCGCATATAACGAACCACCGGTTATTACGAACAAAAATTATGGTCCGGCCAAAACGCCATAAGAATGTATGTATTTTTTGTTCGTTTATAACGAACCCGGCTATAACGAACTATCGGCTATAGCGAACCCTATTTTGATTAGTTTTTGCTTGTGGAAGTTCGGTTATAACGAACTGTCGAAATTTCACGTACGTATCACTTCCATATTCGTAAAGTAACGGCCGAGAATTGCAACCATAGAGAAGCGACAAAGACAATACAAGATTTCACAGGGCATGTGCGACGATAATGTCGACTTCTGTCTATACCGCATCATTAGTGTGACGAAATATCTTTCTCCGTTCAATATTGTGGATACGTGTCTGCCCAAGGTCAGCAAAACTGGTTACCCTAAATATCAAAGGCACCGACACGTTTTGTCGCTTCTCTATGGTTGGTATTCTCGGATAACGGGTCGAGTAGCGACCTGTCAGGCGCCATTTCAATTTGTAGTTTAATTTCGGCAATAGGCGAGGGAATATTGTTCTAGCATGGAGCAGAGCGCGCCAAAATTCAGCAAGCGAAAAAGCAGAAAAAATTGACATAATTACAAAACTGCAAAATGGGGTTGTAAATGCCTAAATCTGTAGGGACTATCAGTTACAAAAGTCAAAGACTATTAATATTCGTAAATTTTAATAATAATAATTTTGACAACAAGAGTGTTGATTGAGTCTGGTGATTACTTACAAATTAAAATTGAAAAACATGTACTAGAAAAAAGAAAAAATTTAAAATTACTGATTTTGTATAAATTATACAAATATGTATGTTTAATAAGTACATAATTTAAAAATACTATTATGTATTGATTATAATAAACGACTCATAAAAAGTACCATACAGTAATAATGTTGGCTGGATGCCGGACAGGCAAGAGGCCATAGGAATCCTCGAACAGAACCATACAGTACATACTACATATTTGTTTTATTCTCTGCACTTCGGATATAACGAACGCCCTGCTATAACGAACTGTTTAAAGATCCCCTTGGTGGTTCGTTATATCCGAAGTTGACTGTATATATATATATATATATATATATATATATATATATATATATATATATATATATATATATATATATATATATATATATATAAATAAATAAATATTTTATTAACGGATTAGGTAACCATTTTACATTTACAATAGATACCAGAAAATTATATATAATTATTAAAATTCAGTCACAAATATAAAATATAACAATATTAAAATAAACAAACAAAATCCCAGCCACTAAAGATAGCGCCTTAAAAAGTTTTTAAACTGAGTCAACGACATATTGAATATGTCAAAGATTGCATGCCATTGTTCTCTGGATAATTTATTAGCCAAGCTACACATTCTATTAATAGGGCCATACATTCCATAATTAGTCCATTGCGCATCAACTGAAAATACTTCAACATGTCTCATCATTCTTTGAGGGACATTAAAGTCTATAATTTCAAGTAGTTGTGGACTGTCAATGATACCGTTTACAATCTTAAAAAGACAAAGCAAATCAAAATACTCTCGCCGGCTCTCAAGAGACTTTAAATTAAGCTGAAGCAAGAGAGAAGTATAGTCAATGTCATCCCTGGGTATACCCATATTATAACCCAAAAATCTTAAAAATCGTTTTTGAACTTTCTCCAACTGTGATTTATAGATACTGTACTTAGTAGGGCGACCATACCGGTGATACGTACTCCAAAATGGAACGAAAAACACAACAATACACATTCTTTAGGCATGAAATATCATTAAAATCCGATGAATTTAGGGATATAAAGCCAATGAGTTTTAGCCCCCTATTAGCAATATGACCTATACCCTCACCAAAAGCCAAGTGATCATCAAGCAGAACCCCAATGTCCCTAATAGATTCCACACCATCAATCGAAACATCACCCAGTTTATAATCAAAATCAAGTGTTGTCCTCTTCCTACAAAACCGCACCATCTTGCCATTTTATGACATTTATGTTCATCTTATTATTAGAACACCATGAAAAGAATGAATCCAAATCAGCTTGCATATCAATGCAGTCTTGGATTGTTTCAATGCATTTAAAAACCTTTAAGTCATCCGCAAAAGAGAAGTGCGGTTTCATGTGAAAAGGACTTAGTTATGTCATTAAGAAACAGATTGAATAGATGGGGAGCCATGTGTGACCCTTGAGGGACTCCAGACTCCACAATAATCTCGCGAGACAAATAGTTCTTGTAGCGAACGACATGCCTCCTCCCAGTCAGGTAGCTCTGTATCCATGAGAGAAGAGATCCATAAATTCCGATAGATCCCAATTTTGATATTAAGAGACCATGATTAACCCTGTCAAAGGTCCTGGAGAAATCGGTGTACACAGCATCTACTTGACACAGACTCTCCAGTGGTCCCAACAGCGCTTCTACATAAATTAAAAGATTTGTAACAGTGGATCTGCATGTGCAGAACCCATGCTGCTTGGAAACAATGTAATTCTTAAAAAGAACTGCCATATTATCTGTCACTATAGATTCAAATATTTTAGAGACACTAGAGATTTTAGAAATTGGTCTGTAATTTTCAATCTGCGCTCTATTTGAGCTTGTATAAATGGGGCTCACGTAACTCCTCTTCCATTCACCAGGGAAAACTCCACTATGAAGGGATAAGTTATACAATTTACGCAAGATTAATGACAACACAAAGTCGTTAGCCCATCCGGGCCAGCGCCCAGACTATCTCTCAGTTTATCAATCTTATTAAAAATATCAACCGCTGAGATCTTACGCATAGATACAGCAACACCAGAATCAAAGTTGTAGTCAAAAATTAAATCACTATCATTATAACTGATGAGATATAGGAATCTGAGAAATAATCTGCAAAAAAGTTAACAATACATTCGGGATCTTCGCTAGTGATGCCATCATAGCTCATCACACTTGGGATCTTGTATGCACCCTTCTTCTTATTTATATATTTCCATAATTCCCTTTTATCGCCACCAACCACATACATTCTGAAGTGATACAATATAGCTATAATAGTTTAACCTTGACACTACCTTATATTGAGCTCTTAGATAAGAAACAGTTTTATAGTCATTCACAGATCCTGTAACTTTAAACTTTGTGTGTGCTATTTTTTTGTTAAATATTAATTCTTTAAGTTGAGGACTAAACCAGTTTGGAAATTTAGGATTTTTAGATCTTAATTTAGGTACAAAGCATTCAATAGCATAATTCATATAGCAATAAAACCAATTTACATCAGTATCTATATCACAACCTTTAAACAGTAAATCCCAGTCGATAGAAACGAGAAATGCATTCATTTCACAATAATTTGCATTTTTAAAGTCATAATAAACACTGTCATATTTCAATGAGGCTATACACTCAGTAGTCTTGATGTTAAAATAAAGTGCAGGATGGTAACGATCACAGGGCAATAATGGGCCAGCCACAAGTTCTACTGGGAAGTAGTACCAGATGGTCTGGCTCCCAAGACATCATTCTCCCAGACAACACTCGGCAGATTGAAATCACCACACGCAATGTATTTATTTATTTATTTATCCACGGCAGTGCCAATTTTACAAGAATAATTTGGTTACAACCAACAAATATGTGTATATAACAAAATAATATAATAATATAAATCTCATACACGATGGAATCAATACATTCCTAAACGACACTATATTATTGCTTATTATTTACTTTGTCGTTACAAATGTAATCACGTAATCACTAAAGTTTGACAAATGGGGGTAATTCCAGAGACGGCTTCTAACCTAGTTGGAAATAAAATTAGGAGTCGATTTGAACATAAAATACAAATATTTATTTACCCACATTGTGTTATTTGAAAGTGCGAGATACGAAAATATCATACAGGGTGTCTGAAAAGTCTTAGCATGGGCAAATATCTTTACTATTAATAAAGATAGCGACACCAAATTTTAGTTGTACCTTATTGGTTGATAAATCTACGTTTTTATGTAATTTGACTTTTTCAACCCCCTTAGGGGGTTACGCTAGGGAGTTGAGGTCGAAAATTTTGAATGCAAACCTATGCCGTGTGGCCTCTTCGTTTAAAAAATCTTCAAAAAAGAAACATTGTTTTAGTATTTTAGTATTTATTTATTATTGTAATTCATTTTTAAATGGCAAGCGTATAAAAATTATAACTCGTAAATCGTATAATCGGTCGGGGCAAAAGTCGACCATTAGTCGACCTCTTGTGCCATACAGCACAAGTCGGCGCTGCTATTTTTTGTTTTGTGGGGCACTGTTTTCTAACTTTTCTCCAACTTTACTTCTTCATTTGTCGTTGTTATATGTTTTTTTTTTTGACATCTGCGCAGTAGACCAAAATGCGTACCACGCGCAAACCGAGCGTGCTAGACATGCGTACGCAAGTTCAGGAGATGTACTTGGGTGTCTACATTCGAACCTATTCACTTGTAAGAATATATCCCCAATAGTTAAGGTACCACTACGTAGTTGACTGTATAACTTTTTCCCAAGGTTTTTTCGACTTTATTTTTCGTTTTTTGCCATGTGCGCAGTAGACCAAAATACGTACCACGCGCAAACCGAGCGTGCTGGACATGCGCACGGACTTTTAGGAGATGGACTTTGGTGTCTACAGTTGAACCCATTCACTTTTCAGAATATATCTCCAGTAAAGGTACCACTACGTATTTAACTTTATAACTTTTTTCCCAAGTTTTTTTCGACTTTATTTTTCAATTTCGTGCCATGTGCGCAGTAGACCAAAATGCGTACCACGCGCAAACCAAGAGGGCTAGACATTCGCACGAAATTTCAGGGGATGTACTTTGTTGTCTAAATTCGCAGTGGTACCTTAACTACTGGAGATATATTCTTAAAAGTGAATGGGTTCAAATGTAGACACCAAAGTCCATCTCCTGAAATTCCGTGCGCATGTCTAGCACGCTCGGTTTGCGCGTGGTACGCATTTTGGTCTACTGCGCACATGGCAAAAAATGAAAAATACAGTCGAAAAAAACTTGGGAACAAAGTTATAAAGTTAAATACGTAGTGGTACCTTAACTACTGGAGATATATTCTGAAAAATGAATGGGTTCAAATGTAGACACCAAAGTCCAACTCCTGAAATTCCGTGCGCATGTCTAGCACGCTCGGTTTGCGCGTGGTACGCATTTTGGTCTACTGCGCAGATGTCAAAAAACAAAACATATAAAAACGACAAATGAAGAAGTAAAGTTGGAAAAAAGTTAGAAAAAAGTGCCCTACAAAACAAAAAATAGCAGCGCCGACTTGTACTGTTTGGCACAAGTGGCCGACTAATGGTCGACTTGTGCCCCGCCCGATTATACGATTTACGAGTTATAATTTTTATAGGCTTGCCATTTAAAAATGAATTACAATAATAAATAAATACTAAAATACTAAAACAATGTTTCTTTTTTGAAGACTTTTAAACGAAGAGGCCACACGGCATAGGTTTGCATCCAAAATTTTGGACCTCAACTCGCTAGCGTAACCCCCTAAGGGGGTTGAAAGAGTCAAATTACGTAAAAAAGTAGATTTACTAACCAATAAGGTACAACTAAAATTTGGTGTTGCTATCTTTATTAATAGTAAAGATATTTGCCCATGCTAAGACTTTTCAGACACCCTGTATGATATTTTCGTATCTCGCACTTTCAAATAACACAATGTGGGTAAATAAATATTTGTATTTTATTTTCAAATCGAATCCTAATTTTATTTCCAACTAGGTTAGAAGCCGTCTCTGGAATTACCCCCATTTGTTAAACTCTAGTAATCACATATGCTCTGACATTTTCTGTGACGTTGCACAGTGGCAAGCTTAATGCTATTTAGTGGCCAGAACCTCACAAATTATATGCCCGTAAATTTTTGTACAGGTATTTTATATTCGAAGTTGTAATATCTACGGGTATAAAAAACACCTAATTCCAAAAATAAACTGTACTTGACTTGTGTTTGAGTATAAAATGCCAAGACAGAAAAATTTGTTCTCGAAATTAAATTTACATCGAAAGAAATGAACCATTATCTTCCTAAATTTGATGAACGTAAGTTTTATGCAATAACTGTTTTTCTGATTTCTCAATTAAATGAACCTTTGTACTTCTTAAAAAATAACATACCGCAATCGAAACATTTTTATTTTTATCTAAAACACTAATAAATATTGAAGTGTTAATTTTTACACAAAATTTCGTTGTTTCAAGTTCACTATCGAAGAAATTTAGTATCGAAGGCTGCCGAAGTTTTACATTATGGCCAAAAACAAACGTTGTGTTATCCTTATTCTTATAAAAAATATTCTGGCTGCCGAAAGTTGCCGGTTTGCTTGCAATAGCAATTGTTCAAGTAGGCTGTTGGCCATGTCTAACGTAAAACAAAATCAAACTCGCGGCGTCGTATTGTTGTAAATACTATCAAAGTAGTATTGTTGTGCGGTATTTCGTTTTGAAATATGTTTGTTATAAGTAGAAAATATCTTTCCGATAGTTTTATTACTAGTGGTAATGAACAAGAGTTTTTTTCTCGTGTAAAAGAAGATTTTCAGTTATCTCCAACGGATTTTGCAAATGTAAAGCATACCATCCAGAAAACATTTTTGTCTCAGTTTAGGCAAAAATGGAAGCAGGCTAAAAGGATGAAAGATGAATTTTATAAAAAATTTAATAATTGGTTGATGGGCGAGTTAACAGTTAAAAAAACTGGTAATGTCTTAAAAGATACTGGCGGAAGACCTTCAAAGGATCTTAGAGATAGTTCGGAAAGAAGTAAGAGAAGAAAGTTATCTAATCTAGAAAAATCGTGTGATATGACACTCTTAGAACTACAAGGCCTTTTGATGCGAAAGTTAGGGGCAGAAGGAAAACGAGAGGAGGCAGCCTTGATTCAGGAAGCACTATATCTTGGAGCAAGTGAGTTTAAACTTCGTCTTTCTCAGAATATGGTTAAAAAGTTTTCAAGAGATGAAGGTTTAGCATTAGTTACAAATGTCAAACTATCAAGATATCAGTACAATTGTATACGTCAACAGTGTGCAGATAAAAATGCTGATATTTTCCCTAGCTATAATCAAATTTTCAAGGCAAAAGCTGAATGTTATCCAGAATCTATAGAAGTTAACGAGAAGGGAGCTTCCATTCCAATTCAACAGTTATTAGATCATACTACAACACGCTTACTAAAAATTCCTAATGTATTAGAGAAGGTTATTGAAAGCGGTTCAGAAACATTTGTATTGCATACTAAATATGGTTGTGATGGTTCTTCGGGAAACAGTACTTATAAACAAAACTTTAGCGACTTAAGTGTTATAGATGAATCTATTTTTATGGCATCGCTAGTTCCTCTACAACTTGTTTCTGTAAATAATACACTAGTTTGGCAAAATCCTCATCCATCGTCAACTAATTATTGCAGGCCAATATATTTCGAATTTTCAAAAGAAACTCCTGAACTTACTAAAATTGTTGCCGAGAGATTTAAAAATGAAATTGAAAATTTAAATGAGACAGAGATATCCACAAGAAATGGACACGTTCAAATTTCACATAATTTAGCTTTTACTATGGTGGACGGAAAAGTACGCCAAGTTTTGACAGAAACTTCCTCAGCTGCATGTTGTCCATTATGCAAGGCCAAGCCAAGAGAAATGAATAATTTGCCAAAAATACGGACAAAAACAATTGAAGTCGACTCTTATAAATATGGTCTGTCTAGTTTGCATGCTCTAGTTCGTTTCATGGAGTGCATTCTTAATATCTCTTATAAACTGGAATTTAAAAAGTGGAGTGCTAGGTCAGTTGCCGAAAAAGAATCAGTAAAAATAAATAAAAAAAGAATTCAAAATGAACATAAACGCAGACTAGGGATAGTTGTTGATGTGCCTCGACAGGGTAGTGGGAGCTCCAATGATGGCAACACTGCTAGAAGATTTTTTAGGAATCCAGAGATAGTAGCAGAAGTAACAGGGGTTGATATGAAACTGATCAAAAGATTCTCTATCATTTTACAAGTTTTAACGTGCGGAAAAGCTATAGAGCTCCAGAAACTTGAATTGTATTTACAAAGTACAGCAGAGTTGTTTGTAGAAAAATATAATTGGTATTATATGCCGTGATCTGTCCATCAAATACTTCTCCACGGTACTGGCATAATTAAGTCTGCGTGCCTTCCTATTGGGCAACTTAGTGAGGAAGCAGCCGAGGCGCGAAATAAAGACTCGTGAAATGTTCTCCCGGAAGTGCTCGCGAACTGCTACAAATGAAGATGTTTTACATTCATTGCTCGTGTCTTCAGATCCGTATTTAACCAGCTTAAGACATCAATGGATAAAAACTAACGCTCATTTAGATTTGGAACAGGAAGCCAAAGAACTATTGATTTAATAATTTTGTAAAAGGTAAAATTTTGTTTCATTTCCATTAAAAGTAGTTACTAGAAATTCAATTAGCATTTATTTAGAACGCAATTTTAATATAGGTGAAATTTTCTTGCCGTCCTCAATGATACATCATAAAATCAAAATACTGAATACTTACCCCATATATTACAAATTTACAAAAAAACACATCCGACAATGATGTTTCATTTATCTGTTTCCTAAACATTGCAAAAAATAGAAAAAAAACGTTAACATACAAAGGCTCATAGGTTTTGGCCGGATCCTTACATAAGGCCTCACCACTGTGCGTTGCTTTGTCATTGTTTAGTGATCTTGCTGGCAATAAAGAATATTATCATTATTATTATTATTATTATTATTATTATTATTATTACGGATTTTTAATTATTTTCCTCTAAAACCTTGCATATTTGTCAGTTTGTGAAAAAAAAACGCTATTTGAAAAAAAACACAAGCTCTATGTTTTTTTTCGCACAAAAAACACGGTTTTTGAAAAGAAACATTGACGTTTTTTTTTCATTTACATCACTAAATATTTCATGTACTTAGGTACCTTTTCATCATACAAACTATGGAATCTCATCTTCAACCGCGTGGTTGTGTAAGTCTGTGAATGACTTCTGTGATCATAAGGAAATAGATTTTTGATATTAATTTCAAAAATCAGGGATTGTGCGCGTGCTTAGACATGGTTCGTAGAGCTATTGATTGAGATGTGTGTAGAGTATATTTAAGAAATGTGAAATTTAGATTTAATTAGTGTGTAACTTTTTGTATGCTTATAAGTGGCTACGGCCGTAAATAAATAAATAAATAACTTAAATTAAACATTTTATTTATTTAGACACTGAACACCACAGAATTCCAAATTCCAAATGGTACATCTACAACTAAAATCTAAAACTAGCTCAGAACAAAAAGCATAAAAGGTTGGTTCAACGAACCGTGAAAACAACAGAAAGAGAAATAACCGTATGCTACACTGCGCTAAACTTCAAGTACCGCTTCAGAGCATCCAGGGATATGTTGAATATATCGATGTGAGAGAAGAATCTGTTGTAGTTGTGCAGCAGGCGGTCGACGAAAACACTGAGCCCATAATTGGTTCTGTGCCGCCTCTCAAAAAATGACCGGGGGTGTCTCGTTTGTCTTGACGGAACTAAGATCAGAACACCCACCAGTAGATCACTGCAGTCTGTCACCCCGTGGATCAGCCTGTAAAGAAACAGCAGCTGCGCGTCTCTTCTTTGCTGCCCCAAGGATTTTAAACCACACAGGAGTAGCCTGGTGTCGCATGTCAGGTCCTGGTGTGGGAGGTGCAGTTTGAATAAAATATATTTGGTGAATTTATTTTGAACTCGTTCGATTCGCGCTTTACCACAATGGAGGTATCATCAGCATACATAGAGAGCATACCATGACTCTGAATGTGCTCCAGCATGTCATTCACATATAAAAATTAGACAAATACTAAAGCGGCAATGGCTTCTCTATTTTTCAAAGGTTTGAATGAGTTTAACTTACTACCAGTTCATGTTAAAAGTAAGGATACTGTGAACAGCTTTAAGCATCACTTGAGAATTTTTGTAAAGTGGTGGTGAAATTGTGATATGTCTTTAGATTTATAGTATTCTGATTTGTAAATGTTTTAGAATTTTGTTTTTGACTATGTGGATGCAAAAAAAATGTGACTGATTATGTAATTAGGTTTTTTTTCTATTTAATAAAGTTCATTTCATTTCATTTATTCTGGACATATTTTGGCCATTGATTTATGATTATTCTTACAGAAATAACATTTTGTTGTACACGAAAAGGTGTTTGAGAATTCTAAATCACTTTCATGCTTCTTTTCACCGCAATTGAAACATTTTTCTTTCCCCCTGCAGTTGCTCTTCCTGTGCCTATAAAGTAGACAAGAGAAACATTGTATTCCATGTGGAATATATATTGTAACCGGTGAAGGGAGACCATTAAATTGTATGAATTTAGGAATGCATGTGCCTTTGAATGTGTAGTGGACCGTGCCAATTGGTAGTATTTCGGATTCATCTTTATTTACAATTTTCCTATTTAATCTCCTGGCACTGGCACCAATTATTTCAACATCAGACCTGCAGAATTCTGAAAATTTAGAAACGTCTATATCCAGATCAATATGTCGGACAATGCCTTTACAGCTAATGAAATTAAGTACATGGTATGAAAATATAATATCCTTTTTCTTTCCGTGTTTGATTTTTTTAAAAATTATTGGCTGCTTGATAGTTTAAGAACTCGATCGCCAACATATTTATTCTTTTATTCTGAATTTTTTTAACATCCTCCAATTGTAACTTAAAAATTTCACGTGCTATTTTAAGGCTATTGAAATGTTCTATATTGCTGTATGTTTTAAACAGTGAATGGTGCGATATCGTTTTCAGAATATAAAAAAATTTGTTTATCTTTGTTTTGAATGGAATTTCTGTTAATGTTGTCTCGATCTGTACGAGTACTAGAATGACTTTGACTATTTATATCTTCACCATTGCGTACCCCTAAAATTTCGGCAATTTTTGGGGGGAGAGAGAGCCCCCCTGGGTCCCCCATAGGTAATGGGAAACAAAATAAAAACACTAGGTCACTAAATTTCTTATAGCTCAACAAAATTTATATTAATATGATTAATACCTATTACAAATCTACTCACAATGGGAGAGGCTTTTCTCAAAGTTAGTAGTTTAAACAACCCCTTAGCTCACTATTGAAAAAGCACCTTGCACTTCAGACAGCAAAACGTGAAGCTCTGGGTAGGTATAATAATAATAATAATAATAATAATAATAATAATAATAAATGATTTTATTGTAATGTGTTACAAAGGGCGAAGTTCGAGGCAAAGTTGAAGAACAATAATTTACTTATAATCGACATACAATACATATAAAGTTATCTAAATATTTAAAATATAGTTTGTCCAACTGTTAAAATTTGTGGGAAATATTTGTAAATTTGGTCTTTCCATCAGAAATTTCGAGTATGTGTTGCGTGTTTATTTCCTTTTAGTTTTTTGATATTTTCTGTTTTTTTAATGTGTTTTTATATAAATTTGCCTAAATATGGTTCAGAATAATATTGTGTAATGACTTGTATAGATGTGTTTAAGTGAAAGTGCCGAAATTTAAAGAAATTCATTGAAAAAGCTAACCTAAAAGTTAAAAAAAAAATTTTTTGGAAACTTCATATGGGACCGCCAAAAACTGACTTCGGATTCGTATTCTACGACCCAAAATTAGGGTCTGTGCAAAATTTCATCAAAAAATTCGGTGGTTCCATTAATCCGAATAATTACCTTATTTCTTACTGGACTAACAGAAACTCATGAATTTTGAACCAGAAGTCTTGTTAAATACTGTATTTTAGGGGGAGGCTAATTGCACGCTTTTTCAAAAGTAAAACATTTAAGCTGTAAACAACAAAATATTATGCTAATTCTATAGAACTGGCAATAATGAGGGGCTGCGTGAGGTTAGCCCCCCATTTGTAAAATATAGTTTTTACCTTTACCTTTACATTAATGGAACCGAAGAAAAAGTAAAAATGACTATATGAAAATAAGAACTCCAATAATAATAATACTGCTAATACCTTACAATCCTGGGATATAGACTTATTCAGCATTACTCACGTAAGGACTCTGTTGGGGGTGGGGTATGTCTGTATGTGAGGTCTGTTCTAAATGTGAATTGCTATAATATACCCTTTCATGCATGTGACAAACACTTTGAAGTATGCCTTTCAAAAATAAAATTTAGTGCCTTTGAGATAACTCTAATCTGTTTATACAGATCACCAAGTGGGGATCTTGACTATTTTTTTAATAATCTATACTCCATGTTTGAGCAGGTTCTTGGTGAGCACACTAAGATTATTCTCTGTGGGGATCTCAACATTGATCTGCTGGGGCAGGGCCGACCAGTGACTGAACTGCGGACTCTTCTTCGGCAGTTTGGTGTTGGGGCCCTGATTGACAAACCAACGAGAGTTGGTGTGACATCCGGGACCTGCCTAGATAATATTATAACTAATCTCCCTGTAAAAATGGTGAATGTCTGCAATACTAGTTTGTCGGATCATACCTTTCAAATTGCTGAGCTCGAGCCTGGCGAGGCCATATCACCCCGTGTAGTCAGGCAAAGAAACTTCAGCAGTAATAACAAAATAAAGTTCAGAAATCTTTTATTGAATATAAATTGGGAACCCTTGCTCTGGCTTGATGATTTTGATGACCAATTTAATCTTTTTTATGATACTTTTTTAAAGTGCTTTGAAGCGGCTTTTCCTTATAAGCAATTCTTTCCCCAAAATACAAGTTACCCGTGGATAAGCCCACAAATTCGAGCCTTGGGAAATATGGTTACTGAAATGGCATCGCTAAATAACAGCAGTAACAATGCTTTTATCCATGATAGATTTAAAATCTTAAAGATGTTTTATAGAACAAAGCTATCAACTGCAAAACAGAGCTACAATAATGATAGAATTATAAATGCACCAAACATGAACAAAGAATGTTGGAAAATTATAAATGAAAGTAGGGGCAACAACAGACAAAAAATTTCAGAACTCTCTGAGGAAAACAATATAACCAACAATCTTTCTGAAATTTGTAATATTTTTATAGTGAGTTCTTCGATCATTCAACTCAAAATAGAACAAACGTTAATATGTATAGTTCTCAGGTGCCAACATATAATAATCCTCACAGCTTCGTACTGCATTATTTCTGTAGTAATGAAATTGAATCAATAATTCATAACACTTGTAGCAAACCAAGTTCAGGGCATGATGAAGTGCCGGGAAAGATTGTAAAAGAAGTGGGCAACATTGTAGCAGGGCCTCTCTGTTACCTGATTAACAGGTCATTTGCTGTGGGAAAATTTCCCAACTGTCTCAAACTTTCCAAAATTGTCCCTGTCTTTAAGGGTAAGGGGTCAGTTTTGAGTAAGGAGTCTTATCGTCCGATCTCTCTTCAAAGTCAATTTTCAAAAATACTGGAGTACTGCTTCAATCTGAGACTTTACAACTTCTTTGAAAGGTTTGAAATCTTAAGTAAAAGCCAGCACGCTTTTCAAAAGAAAAAATCTACTCTTACAGCAATAGACAAGATTATAAGATTTATACACGAATCACTGGAAAAAAAGAGCTTCACTCTGGGGCTCTTCTTTGATCTGAGCAAGGCCTTTGATCTAGTTGATCACAGGATCTTGCTCGGGAAACTGGAGAGCTACGGAGTCAGAGCTCAATCATACTCATGGATAGAGTCCTATTTGGAATCTAGGACCCAGCAGGTGGTCATTGAGGGGGTTGGATCCGACGTAAGGGGCTGCCAGAGGGGTGTACCGCAGGGTTCAACCCTGGGGTCCCTTCTGTTTTTGGTCTATATAAATGACCTAGGGGCTTTTTGTCAGTCAGCTGTTGGCTCAGTGATATATGCCGATGATACCACCCTACTAGTCAGTGCCTTGACTAGAAACAGACAACTAGAACTAAGTCAAGCAGCAATAAACGAAATAAATCTTTGGTGTGATAAAAATGGCCTACAGCTCAATGGGCAAAAGACAAATTTTGTAGATTTCTGTACAAAGAATACCATAGTTGATCAAAGCTGGCTTTTAAAACTTAACCAGGCCTCTATTGCTCAGGTCAACTGTACAAAAGTTCTAGGACTATACATTGACAGTAAACTTACTTGGCAAGTACACCTAGGCCATCTAAGAAGTAAATTAAGCTCGTATTGCTTTTTAATTAGACAATTAAAGTATACTGTCACAATAGATGTGCTTAAACTCGCATACTATAGTCTCGTACAAGCTAGCCTGTCATATGGCCTCGTCTTCTGGGGCGCGGCAAGTGGTTTTGGCGACGTGTTTATAATTCAAAAAAAGATAGTTCGGATTATGGCGGGTCTCTTCTTCAAAGACCACTGTAGACCGGCTTTTCATGCACTAAGACTTCTAACACTACCCTGTCTATATATTTACCACCTTGCTCTATATACCAGGGAAAACCTCTCTAATTTAAAAAAGAATTCAGAGTTTCACAACTATGAAACGCGAAATACTTATGTCTGTTTTAACAGTCCCTTATAACCGTCTCAAGCTGTCACAGGACAGACCCATGGCAATGGGTATCAAGATTTATAACAAACTTAGTCCTGAGATAAAGGCTAGTAAGTCAATAAATATATTTAAGAATAAGCTAAAAAACCTCCTTATAAATGCAGCATACTACTCCACAGCGGAGTTCTTGAGTGAGTAGACCCAGTTAACTGTTTTTCTGTTTGTCTAACTTAGGTATATTCTTTACAGTTTACTTTTAAAAATCTTTTTTTGACGAGCTGATAAATGTAATGTACAATACATATTATTACTAATATATTCATATTTGATTTGATTTGAAAATCGTATTCTAATCATTATGGTATTGTTAGGATTTAAGACCTAAATACTATTTCATTTCATAAAAAAATTTTAAAATGGTTCTCTCATAATTACGTACTTAATACCTAGGTATGTATATGAAAAAGGGAACCTTCCACGGCACTTGACATAGGTACTTATCTATTGTTTTAAAAAAGAATTTAATTCCAGAAAATCAAAAAAATACACTATGATCAGTGAGATAATCAGGTTTTCTTCAAAATCAAAGATTTTTTACATAAAAATTATCAACTTACCATCAACTTTTCCTAGGGCCAATATTGTAGTAGTTTTTATTGCAGGAATCGCCCATGCTGCTAAATGGAAGTATTGTGAGTTTGCTTCAATTGCTTCATGTCCCCATTTTAATCCAGCTGCTAAGAACCACGTTAATGTTAGCACGACCCACCAAATACTAGAAGCCATACTGAAGAAGTATAAAATCATAAATAGAATTGTACACAATTCATATTTTGTCCCTTGAGTAATTGTGCTTACTGTAACATTGCCATGCTTAGAAGGAAAAGGTTCCCGGCAAGCAATTGTGTCCCCAACTAAAAATCCAACTAGATAGACAAAAGCTACCATAAAGTAACAAACTGAAAGAAAAATAATTGGTCTTTCTGGATACCTAAATCTGTCAGTATCAATTGAAAAGGTACATACTGTAAAAAGGCAACTGACAGAGCACAGAATAGCCCAAATGCCCACCCACACTCTTGAAAACTGACGCTTTCCTTCATTGAAAAACATCATATAACATGGTGCACCACAGTTTTTTTCAACTTTATCACCCACTTTAAAATTGTACTCTAAAACTGCAGGAACCTTAAACTGTTCTGGGCAAACAAAACCGAAATTTTTACCGCGTGGAGGCACATTAAAGTGATTTGTACGTTGATTCTGATTTGAGGCACTAGAACTCTGCGTGCTGGATGGAACAGTAAGTTTGTTTTCACCGACACATAATTCTTCAGATACAGTATTATCTGGATAATTATCACAGTTTAATGAATCAGGCCACTGAAATCCAAACTTTTTCATAATTCCCTCACAACCTTCTTTTGCAGATAAACAGAGCGAACGACATGGAGGAAGGGGATGTTCAAGAATTGTACAAACTGGCACAAACACTGAGCAAAGAAAGAATTGCAAATCGGGGCTACAATTTATTTTTACCAGGGGAAAATATTGGTGAGCATCTAACCCCGCTTCCTCTTGTGTGTTGTGGCCCTGTAAATTGGGCATTATAGTTGTATTGTAAGGTATTCCACTACAAAATGGAATAGATATAGGTTGACACTTATCATGAGATGGTATGGTATCTTCAGGCTCACTAATTCTTGTACTGCTGTGTTGCAAAGCAAACCCTTCATTATCAAATAAAAATATTAAAACAAATAATAACACCTCCATTTTTATCACAGTTGGCCACTTCATGTAGAAACAAATGATACATTTGATCCAGCTACAAATACATTTTTAATAACTTTAAGACGAAACATAGGGAATATAAACAAACGGTACATACACCGACGAAAATCACTAACCCCACGGCCGTTCACACTGAACTGAAATGAAAAATTCTGTGTTTGAAAGCGATGAGAAGGAAAACATCTGTACACATATAAAAGGAAATGAGACAACGAGAAATGCTGGACCTGGGAGTAGAACTAGATCGATCAGTTCACATCAGGCCTTTTCGGCTGGCTGTGGTCAGTGTCACGGTTGACTGTTAAATAATGGATTAAACTTCATTTCTCAACCAATTGGTTAACAAACATTGAACTACATACCCTACATACGAACAGACGGAGTTCAAGGTTAACAAGTGAAGTTTATATTTAATCGATTTCGGCCGGCAAGTGGTCATGGTCACGGTTGACAGTTTAATAATGGATTAAACTTCATTTGTCAACCAAATGGTTGATAAAAGAAGTTTAAGCAGTTATTTAACTGGTAACCGTAACCATGACCACTAACCGGCCGAAAACGAGGATTGTTCAAGTGTCAACCATAGCCGTGACCACGAGGAGTGTATCCGACACCGCGGTTTAGCAGATGCGTGAATTAGGCATGCAGCGTTTTTGGATGACCTGAGGCGTGTTCGATTGACAAAAACTAGATCGATCCTAGATTTTATCTCTTTCTACTACCATTTTGGATCCAATCACGTTTGTCTTTTAAAAATCGTAAACTGATCTAGATCGATCCAATTTTTGTCAATCGAACAGGCCTCAGACCATCCGAAAATGCTGCATGCCTAATTCACGCATCTGCGAAACCGCGGTGTCGGATAAGAGCGTCGTCCATGGGAGAGATCGAGTTGGACGCTCGGAGTTCTCCGAGCGCAAATCTCAGACATACGTTCTTAACATGTCCTATATAGATGACAAAGTAAAAAGTAATATACAATGTCTAATTTCTGTGCTCGGAGCGTTTCAAGCGTCAACCCGAACTCCCCCTTGAACTCCCCCCATATAAAGCAGAGAAAAGAGAGGGTAGTTAGAATGCGCTTGAACGAGTGCGCATTCAATTTTTTTGGAACGCTTAGATTAGAGATTTCCTTGTTTAAGTTGGAACGCAGCGGAGGCTGCCATTTAGACACCTAACTGTCACTTCCCCTACAAATTTGACCAAGGGTACTAAACTAGAGACGTTTTTTGGCGATTCAAAACCATCAAAGCCAAACCCATCAAGGGTTTACCATTGTTATCTTTATTTATTTACATTTGACTGCATTGTACAAATAAGGATAACAATATGGTTTTGATTTTTGTGGCGCTATCTTTGTCTGTTGACGTTTAATTACGTTGGATAAACAAAGAGAGAACATGGTTTTGGTTTTGATAGTTTTAAATCGCCATCAAATGCTCAATATAGCAGTGCTCAGGCTGCAACCAGGCTTTCACCATAAACAGAATGTGATTTTTCTGGTTTATGCGTTTGATCATATACGTATTACTACTATATTGTTAGCATCCAATCTACCCGTTGTTAAAATTTGAAGCAAAGATAAAATCTCCTTTTCTTTTGTTTTGTAACACGTGATGTGCCAGCACTTGACGGAACTGTCACTGTCAGTTCTGACAGCAGTTTAAAATGTGAGCTTGTCAGTTTCCTTTTCGTCTTTTTTACCTTTCAAAAGTAAAGATAGCTGGGCAAATCACGTGGTTGTTTAGGAGGGATGTTCAATACGTCATGTGACTGGTTAGCAATTGTTCCCGAAGGCTACGTCTTTGTTTCATCATTTTTTCGCCCTTCGCCGCAAAAACCCCCCAAGGGTATGTTCAGTAGTCACGTGATGAGTGGTTAGCAATTGTCTCCAAAGGCTACGTCTTTGCTTCAACATTTTTTCGTCGTTCGCTATATAGTAGTAATACGTATATGCGTTTGATGGAAACATAACCTTAAAAATTCATTAAATAAAATGAAACTGTCAAGCCGCGCGACGTTCCATGTGCGGAATTAAAGACGGAGGCGGAACGGCAAAGGCGATTCTATTGGTCGCTGGGCGGCCATCTTACAATTTTTCACGTCAAAAATTCAAATCAAACCAATACAATCGCCTTTTCCGTTCCGCCACCGTCTTTACTTCCGCACATGGGACGTCGGCTTAAGGGTGGTTCATTAGTAATATTCCTTTGTGTCTGACGCCCCGGAGCGACTCGCCCCGGAGTCACTCGACACCGTTCCGAAAGGAACAATTGACAAGTTTGACATTAAGCTCAAGTCATAAGTAATGCACGTGAGGGCAGGGGGGATAGGGCTCGAACCTCTTTCCTTGTCTAAGGCTCGAACGGTTCAGGTGCTTGATGCCCCAATTGAATGGAACAACTGTGTGCTGCTCAGGAGCTGTACGGGAGCTCGTCCTTGGGGTGAAAGGAAGACACATATTGACAGTTCGACGATGACAGTTGGCAATGGTTGCAGTGTTGCCAGTCTAGTAAATTTGTACTAGATCTAGTACATTTTTAAGGAATCTAGTACGCCAGTACACTGGAGTAAAGATCCAGTACGAAATATTAGCAGACGTTTTTAACAGCCAATTGCACCGACTTTTTCTTATGAGACCCTTAAGCTAATGGTCTATTTAAGTACCATTAATGCTTTTCATGCTTTGCACCATTACTTATAATTAATTAATGGACCCTTATGCATTCCTTAAAGCGTTCTTAGTTAATTGGCCAAATTTGGTGAATTAAAGCGAACTTAACGGCCCTTTAAGCTACTTTTGCATTTTTTATATTAATAAAAAAGTGAAAAATTAAAAAAAAAACAATAACAAAGTGTTTGTGCATACGTTTATTTTATACTAGGTAAGTGTGACTTGTATTTGAAGTCCAGGATATTTTCAGGAATTTGTTTGGTTAAGTTTTTCAAAATTTGATTTTTTTGCAAAATTCTATTTAGAATATCTAGTATAGTACTATATAGCTAGCTGCTAGAATGAGCTTTATAATCTTTAATTGAATTCACACTATCTGAATCAAATATATTAATGTGTCCCTCAACAGTAAGAGGGTTTGTAGCCAAAACTAATAAATCATCCGGATCGTCGCTTTTTTCTGGAGGTGGGCTCCCTCCGGTTTTTAAGCATTCTTGCCGTACTTCAGACTTTTTTTTCTTAGGTTTTGGCGTCTGTTTTCGTAACAACGTTTTAATTGCTCAACGGTCCTATTATTGAAATCTTGGCTGGTAGCGTTAAATTGTATTGCTATTTTGGACCATGCCCCATTTTTTTCACAGTTTGCTATTGCATTTGTTTCTTTGTTTTCGATAACATTTTTGTATTTAAGAGCAATCGAAAACAATAGGTTTTGTTCTCGCATTGTAAAATTCACAGCTCTTTTTCTTTTAGTATCTGCCATTTACCAACACATAAAACGATAAACGGTTCGGATTCGGATCAAAACTTGGCTTGGGATGAACAACAAAACAAACGTATTTTTTCAACCATTTGGCATTTGACATTGACATAAATATAACCAGAACTACCAGAAGACACCAAAGTCCCTAAATAAATGCGACGTTGTCATATTGTGTCCCAAGTAACAGGCTGTTAAAGGCCCCATAGTAAAAGTTTGTTGAAAATGTGTGGGTGCAAATGATTTTGAATTAAGAGACCATTAAAATTTAAGGGTCACTTTTGTTAATGGTCACATAAGAAAAAGTCGGTGCAATTGGCTGTAAGAGATATATTTTACAGTTTTCGTATTTCTTTCATATATATATATATATATATATATATATATATATATATATATATATATATATATATATATATATATATATATATATATATATATATATATATATATATCCTACTACACTCCGAGCGTCCGTACATTAACGATTTGCTATCTTCCAAGCGTCCGGTTCCAACAGAGCGTCCGTATACGGACGCTCTGTTGTATTGCCATAGAAACTATACCCACGTGCATATAGTACTTCAGATATTTGAAATCTAAAATTTTGTTTCGGACGCCAGGAAAATAGTAAACCCTGCACTTTTATATATTATTAGTATATTATTAGTACAACGGATCGACCGACAGGGGCAGTTGGTTCAACTTCAGTATATTATTTAATGGTATATTCTACTTTCAGCCCGACGATTACCAAGCGTCCTTTGCCATCTTGCAATGTGTCAACACTGTAGGGTTATTTTTAGAATTTCTATAGATCTGCGACCGGTGTTTATGAACTATTTAACAAAGGAAGGTTATTGATCGTTATAAAGGACTGTGAATAGCTGAAAATTCCACAGGTCTATTTGGTCATTTAATATTAGGGTTTCTGTTATGCTTAGAAATTTCAATTCTAGAATATAAAGCTTTTTTCCTTTAGGAACTGTATACAAAATTTTTAAATTATTCTCGTCTGGAAAGGTATGACCTGTCTCTAAACAATGTTTGGCGAAGTTTGAATTTTCTTTGTTTAACAAGAAAGATGTTTTATGTTCATTAAATCTAACGCTAAAATTTCTCCCGGTTTGGCCTATATACGAGCTACTGCACTCATTACAACTTAGTCTATAAACTCCTGAATTTTTAAGGGGTGATGTTTTACTTTTGGCATTTAAAAGTAATTGGGATATTTTTTGTGCTGGTGTAAAAGCTACTTTTGTTATTTTTTGAGATGATGTGTGCTATTTTTTCAGAGATTGGACCAAAATATGATATTTTAGCATACTGAAATTTTTCATTGGTTTTTATACGTGGGTATATTTGGTTAATAGTTATTTGTTTTTGTTTATTAATGTATTTATTGTGGTTGAGTTAAACCCGTTGTTTTTGGCTATTTTAATTATATTATTTAATTCATTTTTACGGCTGTCTTCGTTTAAAGGGATTGCGAAAGCTCTATGTATTTTAGACATATCATAAGCTGCCGTTTTGTGGGAAGTGGGATGTGTTGAGTGATTAGGAATTGTTGTGTCTGTAAACGTGGGTTTTCTATAAATATCAAATGAGAATTATTTGTCCTTTTTTGTTATTGTAATATCCACAAAATTAATTTTGTTGTTTTTTCCTTTCCCATTGTGAACTTAATTTTATGATGTAAACTGTTTAGGTGATTTAGAGTTAGTTGTAAATCCGCATCATTACCGGTATAACATACTAAAATGTCATCTACATATCTGTACCAGAAACTTGTACATGTTTTCTGCGAATTCAGTTTTTAAGAAAGTTTCTTCCAAATTAGACATGAAGATTTCAGCTAGAAGAGGACTTAGTGGTGAACCCATCTTTTTGTTTATAAAATTTGTTATCATACTGGAAATAGTTTTCCTTCATGCAGAGGTCAAAAAGAGTAATAATTTCGTTTTTATGACAGGATTTACGTTTTTTATTGTTAGTGTGTTTTTGATTATGTTAATACAGTCTGAATTTGGGATGTTGGGGAACATGTTAGTGACGTTAAAGGATACTAAAGTACTGTGATTTGGTACCTCCATAAAAATAATATGGGTATAAAAGATTCTATTTGATAGTATCTACGGTACCGGCGGCTTTACTCGCATAGCGACTATAAGACAGTTTGGTATAGAGAGCGATATTCATAATAAATTAATGTTAGAAAAAGCCAAATAAATTAATATACAGGGTGTTTTCTAAGTAATCTAAAATATTTTAAGTAGCTATTCCTCAGGTCTTTTTATGAAACAATTTTCTTATAAACAATTGTCGAGATATGCCTATTTTCCGAAATTTTCATTTTTTAAAATTATTCTAAAAACGGAATGTCTTCTTTTTATCAAACTTTAAACGATTATACTGCTTATCTTATCAGAAGAAATGTTTAAGTGAAGTGTCAACAAAAATTTAATCGCGTCACCAGGGGCATGCGTGTAGGCAATGGTATTTTTTTTTAAATATGCACGCCACATTTTTAATTTTGCGAGTATTTTTTGTTATTTTTATTCAATACCTAACACAAAATATCTCTTAACATTTTTTTTGCTTAGTTTAGGAGAGAAATGCAATTTGGTAATAAATTATGCGTTTATTACAATAAAATAGCACTTTTCTCCTAAACTAAAATGCTAAGAGACATTTTATGTCAGGTATTGAATGAAAATTGCAAAAATGCTGGCAAAATTAAAAATATCAGTGGCGTGCATATATTTGCACTTTTTAAATTATGGATACCATTGCACGCCCCTAGTGAAGCGATACAATTTTTGTTTACACTTAAACATATCCTCTAATAAGCCGTGTAAATATTTAAAGTTTGATAAAAAGCAAACATTCCGTTTTTAACACAATTAAAAAAAAAAACTGGGAAAAAAATTAATTTCGACATCCTGTATTTCGGAAAATAGACTTTTTGGACATATGTTCATATGGATAGCTACTTAAAATATATAAGATGACTTAGGAAACACACTGTATAACTTTCTACTAACACATTTTTTTCACTTAAAATTTAAAAATTCTCGACAAAATGATGTAAAATTTGTTTAGAAAAAATAGTAACTAAAATTCCTAGACGCGTTCATTTTTTTCCCATGGGGGGTGCAGCAAAAATTCAACTTTTTTCGCGAATTACAAAATGTTTTTTTCTATACCAAAATACTCCCAGTGGGCTCACTATTAAAACCTCTAAATTTGGTACGGGTCCTGTAAGTATGAACAGAGATATACAACTTTGAAATTTCACCAGCCGCCACTGCATACTATATTCTTATATTTCTACAATTTCTTCCTTTTCCAAATAAATTCTTGTAATGGAACAGTTAAATAGGTATATTTAGTTCTAAGTATGTGTACATGAACACATTTTTCTTCATAAATTTAGGTAGAAAGGCGAAGAACAATTTATATCACAAAATTCAGTAGTCTTATTCTTACAGTTATCAGTTTAAATCCCTAATTGTCAAAAAGACCAGTTTTAACCTATGCGAATTTTAATGTTAGATTTTTTTCATTTATTTTTTTGCCCAACTTCAGCAGGCGATTTTCAGAAAATAGTCTGTAGTAATATGTTAAAAAGTTGAGGGCACTTTTTTAGTAAATGACAATAAAAATGAATGAAAGCTGTTCCTTTAAGGCAAAAAATCAAAATGTTCTGCATAGTTCATAAATGCCCGAAACATATTTGATAGACTATTTTCAGAAACCACAAAAATGCAAAAGAGATATAATTTTTTGACATACAAAAAAAGAAAAACAATATAAAAATACATATTTATTTAGAACAATTTTTACTTGTTACAATTAAAAACACAATTATTATATGTAATCATAGTCTAGCCCGTAGATGGCGTTATCTCCATATATCTCCATAACAGAATTTTTCTTATTTTCTTGAATTTGTATTTCTTGAGCATTGTTTACATTTTCACCTGTTAATTTCTTGATAATATTTTTGATAGCCTTAGAAAATCATTAAAGGTAGAGCCACAGAACTTTGTTTTCTTTTGGCTGGAATTGCTTGTAACTCCTTTCTCTTGACATTTCCTGCCTACCTGGCCGCTTTAAAGACGATATCTTGGAAGGGATTACTTTTTCTACCATATTGTTAAAATATTTATCCATTAGTAGGTATTTTAGAAGTAGTATAATCTTTTTACCGGCACCTAGTTTTTTATATATACAATAGTTTATTAAAGCAATGGTGTACTGTAGTATTTTTGTTATTAGTATATTTGGTTAATAGATATTTGTTTTTGTTTTTTGTTTAATAATGTATTTATTGTGGTTGAGTTAAACCCGTTGTTTTTGGCTATTTTAATTATATTATTTAATTCATTTTTACGGCTGTCTTCGTTTAAAGGGATTGCGAAAGCTTTATGTATCATAGATTTATAAGCTGCAGTTTTCTAGGAAGTGGGATGGGTTGAGTGATTAGGAATTGTTGTGTCTGTAAACGTGGGTTTTCTATAAATATCAAATGAGAATTCTTTGTCCTTTTTTGTTATGTTTTGTTATGTAATATCCAGAAAATTAATTTTGTGGTTTCTTTCCTTTTCCATTGTGAACTTAATTTTATGATGTAGACTGTTTAGGTGTTTAGAGTTAGTTGTAAATCCGCATCATTACCGGTAAAACATACTAAAATGTCATCTACATATCTGTACCAGAAACTTATATTTTCTGCGTATTCAGTTTTTAAGAAAGTTTCTTCCAAATTAGACATGAAGATTTCAGCTAGAAGAGGACTTAGTGATGAACCCATTGCTAAGCCATCTTTTTATTTATAAAATTTTTTATCATACTGGAAATAGTTTTCCTTCATGCTGAGGTCAAAAAGAGTAATCATTTCGTTTTTTATGACAGGATTTACGTTTTTTATTGTTAGTGTGTTTTTGATTATGTTAATACAGTCTGAATTTGGGATGTTGGGGAACATGTTAGTGACGTCAAAGGGTACTAAAGTACTGTTATTTGGTACCTCCATGTTTATAAGTTTTTAAGTTAACGTAACAGAAACTTTAGTATGTGAAGTAGAATTGTCACTAACCCATATGCCAGGTTGAAATCTAACCAATGGAAAAGTTAAAAAAGTCCTGCAGAACACACCCAAACCTGAACCAAATCACACTGAAAACACCCTAATAAAATCTATTCATTCAAAGAACAAAGAAAATTCAAACTTCGCCAAACATTGTCTAGAGACAGGTCATACCTTTCCGGATGCTAATAATTTAAAAATTTAATAATCAATTTTCAATAATTTAAATAGGTGGACCCCCTTTATTGTCAGAAATCTTTATGGCAAACTTAGAAAAGTCTATCTTTAGTTCTGATAATCCTCTCGTCAAAAATGTTTTCTATTGGAACAGATACGTAGACGATGTTTTTTGCATTTGGGATGGCACAGATAGAAATTTAGATCAGTTTTTGGACCTTATAAATTCACTACATAAAAATATTGATTCACAATGAAGAAAGGGGTTAACAACGAAATAAACTTCTTAGATATCAATATTAAAAAAATAAATAACCACCTAGAATTTGACATTTATAGGAAACCAACAACCACAGATACAACAATACATTACACATCAAAACAATCATGGAAAATAAAATTGTCTCCATTCCACAGCTTCATACACAGATTAGTCACCTTTCCACTAAACAAAGAAAACTTTCAAAAAGAACTATGTGTCATAAAACAGATAGCAAAAAGCAACGGATACAAAGAAAGCCTAATTGATAATATGTTAAAAAATAAACAGAAAAAATTATTAAGAAAGGAATTTTATAGTATAAGTCCACCAAAAAATAACAACTTTAAATTCATTAACTATACCTCTAAATTTACCAATAATATTTGTAACAGATTAAAAAATTGAGGCTGTAGAACTATATGTGTAAATAAACTAAACCTGGGCAAGCTACTAGTAAACAATAAGGACAAAACTGACAAATTAGACAAATCGGGAGTTTACAAAATAAATTGTGCCGATTGTGGAGCTATACACGGTGTCCCATATAAGAATGCACACTACAGGGATCTCGTAAACCAGAAGAGATACAAAGATGATTGAATTAGAGAAAAGTTGCGCTTTGCTGAACCTTTCAAAGTCACGATACTAAATCTAAAAAAATCCGATTACTTCCGAAGATATTTGGGAAAAACCGAATTTTCCCGATTTC